>OY015311.1:105295864-105733710 GCA_955612985.1 Cheilosia scutellata | reverse complement strand
AGACATTGCAGGGAATTGTAGGGCCGATGAATTCGCCAGAATTGGAATAAATATACCCATCCTGCTGGAAAAAGGCACCCTAGGCATACCAATCGCTACTTGCAAACAAAAATTGGAGCTGGATGCTATCGAGAGTACAAATCGTAGGTGGACAAGTGACACTACTTGTCTAGCGACAAAACAAATTTGGCCTAAGCCTGAGCTGGATTTGAAACGCTCTAAGAAATTGATTTCTCTCAACAGATTGCATATCGCCACCACAATAGGTGTCATTACTGGATACTCCCTGATAGAAAAGCATGCCGTAAGGCTATGCCTTTTAGCAAACGACTTTTGCAGAAACTGTATGGATGAGGAAGAGGAGGAAACTATTCCTCACCTTCTTTGTTCCTGCCCAGTTCTCTCCCGTAGAAGGAAACTTCAGTTGGGAGCCTTCCATTATCTTAGGTATATGATCCGTTTTTCGTGGTATCACAAAAACCTGTTATCAATTTTCGGCGCCTAAGTTATCGTACTCGTGCCAAATAATTTGACGGATAATGAAGAGGATGAGGATGATGACGATGAAAGCATTCCTGATGTGCCATTTCGAAATTACGATAAGGACAGCAGAATGGCACAAAACTATTCTTAGGAGAATATGACGTGTAGTAAAAGCATGATTTCTTCGAAGAGGACCATTTTCTCACTTGTTTTTATTTTTGTTTACTATTGAAAATGAATTATATCATTGCGTCTGCCAGAATGTTCGGCTCGAAATATGTGTCTGCCTTTTTGATTACGGGTTTCTAATGGCATTTTACAAATTTTAGCATTTTTCCCAACTTTAATGAAATGACGTAATTAACCCCTTATTTTCTCGACCTTCCCCGCAGTCTGCCACCATCTTCGTACCACCCAAACTGTCTGCCTTTTTGATATCTTACATAAAATATTATTTAGCGTCACCAACCCAAAAATCAGCTTTAATGAAATCACGTTTTTGTTCTAATATTTTTTAACCCTTTGGCCCCCTACCGACAGCCTCCCCACCAACGGATAAGTGGCAGACAATTCATTTAATGTTTAGTTATATTCAGGCTATACAATGAAACCAACTATTTTCTTAATGAAATGACGTTACCTTTTTTGTCGCTGGCTCTTAGACTAATAGTTTTGCATGTGAAACTTTTAAAGTACTTAATTTAAATTATGTAGATGTAGATGTGTTAGGTTGAAATTTATTAGATAAATATTTTCACTGTTTTAAACTGTTTTGATCGTTGTTAAAATGTATTTTCTTTTTTGAACATTATATGGAATTTTTATCTCAAAAACATTTTTTTATCTTGTTGATTCTAATTTAAGAGCTATGAGAGGTAGATTTGTTGTAGTTATATACCAGTGTTTATTAACACTTTTTATATGTAAGTTTTTAGTGTGTAAGGAAATTCTTCTTTTTATTTGAGTACACTGGAAGCTGTATTCGAAACTAATGATTTATATTGTACACTGACCTCACGCAAATAAACAAATGAATGGGAGGTTTTCCCTATTTTCTAAAAAGAATTGATGTTTCAATGATTGCTTTAGATTGGTGTCACATTAACTGGCTGTCCGATAAATAATTTTACCTGCAGGAGGGGTGAAAGAAAATTGCAACGAGATGGATCGATGTGCGCTCGTTGGATTAGGTAAACAAATAGTTACGCAGGGAGGGAAAGGTTACGCTTCAATCGGAAATGTTTGAAAAACTCGTCTCTGCTACATAAAGCTTGGACCCAATGAAAAATCATCCTGAAAACAAAAATGGTGTCTTCATTGTGAAAATTGTGTGTCTACAAACCAAGCAGACTATGCATGGTACTTGGGTAGTTCTGGAACATAACTCAATAGGATGGGGGGAGTGGGACAACTGTGACTCTGCAAAATAAAAACGGATTCTTGTAGAAGGCACTACTACTAAGAAAAAAAAAATTAAAACGTAACTCTTGAAATAAGGACTACAGGTTTGAAAATCAGAAATCTGGCGTGCGCAATTCTTACAATTTTTATATCGTTGCCGTCATCACGGTGGGTAAAAGTTTAAAAGTTAAAGAATACACTCTGGCAGCTTTTCTGGTATCTCCATCTAAAGGCACTTCTCAAGGTGGGGTCGTTTCATCCCTACGCTGGGTTCTTGTGGTAAATGAGATCCTAATTAAACTACTCTTTAGTGGACTTAAAGCAGTTGCAGGTAAATGCCTATCCACTATCAGTGAACAACTAAACAGAGCTATATCTATGGTCAATACCTGGACAAAGAAATGGGGACTGGCAGTAAACACAAAAAAAACCAAATTAGTTCTCTTACCAACAAAAGAACAATTCCGGAAATTAGCCTGCCAACAATTGAAGGGATTCCGCTAATAATTTCTGATAACGCCAAATACCTGGGAGTTGTCCTAGATAAATGGAATCTCAACATTAAAGAAAGAACCAAAAAGGCAATGATAGCGTTTTACATATGTACTAGAATATTCGGACGAACATGGGGTCGTAATCCCAAAATAGTCATGTGGCTTTACACACCGGTTGTAAGACCGATACTAACATATGGTAGTTTATTCTGGTGGCAAGCACTGTCAAAGGTCACCAACTTTAGAACCATGAAACAAATTCAAAGAATGGCCTGTATTGGCCCCACAGGAGCAATTATGAGAACCAGAACCACAGCAGGGCTAGAGGCTATACTCAATCTTAAACCTCTAGACCATTCCTTACAGGAATCTGCTGCAAACAGCGCCCTTCGGTTAAACAGACAAAAAGCTGGAAACAACCTGACGGGATATGCCAAAATACACGGGCAATAATGTATGCACGGACTACACTACTCCTCGGCTAGATTTCACAAGATCATTTACCACGTGTTTTTCCAACAGCGACGAATGGTACGAAGATCAACAATAGGTACCTATCTACACGAATGGATCAAAGATGAAAATCGGCGTTGGAGCGGGTTTCTCCTCCGAACGTCTCGGACTATCCAGCTCGATAAGACTTCCTGATTACAGCAGCGTATTCCAAGCTGAGGTATTGGCGGGGACTAAACCAGTTGCAATGATGGCAATACCTCAGGGAGCTACATCTTACCTTTTTCATTGACAGTCACGCGGCGATAAAAGCGATCTCTACCGTTGAGTTAAAATCAAAGCTTGTAGTAAGTGGCTGTCGCGAAGAGCTACGGGTTCTTGACGCGCAGCACAACGCAAGACTATTCTGGGTTCCCGGGCACAGAGGTGTGTCTGAAAATGAAAAATCTGATGAGCTGGCAAGAAAAGGGACCTCCCTTGAACTAAACCAGGGACCTGTACCACAAAACAACAATTTAACTTTTTAACAAGTAATTTCTTAACATATAAATTTAACAGGCGAAGTTATCTTCTGTACCACCAACTTATTCGGTATGATAGTTAACAAGGAAAATTTCCCTTAACACTTGTTGTAGGATTTTGCAAAACTAAATGGTGATTCAAAGAGTGTGCGCGTTGGGAGAGTAGTTTAGTTTAGACTATATACATATTAGCAGAATACAAATTATATGCGCGATTAGAATGAGAAATTTTCTAGAATAGTGAAAAATTCTTTAATAGTAGTCTCAACATTAAAGCAAAGGACAACCTAAAGACAAAAAATCTAAAAAAAAACTGTTGTCAAATACGCCTGCACATAGCACAAAGCACATAATTAGGCCTATTCGGCAAAATCTGTTATTCTGTTATGAATTTTCTGTTATGAATCATAAAAGATCTCGACCATAAAAGATCTTTTACAAATCGTATTCAGGGCTTCGAACTTTTATGAAAATCTGTTATGGAAGTTCGAAACTTGAAAATCTGTTACGAAGCTGTCAAAACAAACCGCAGAGTTTTTTTTTATGCATAGACGGTAGGCACCTGATCAAATTTGCGCAAAAAACATATTAAAATGCAGCCTGAAAAGAGTATATTTTGAATTATTACAAACTAAATAATTGTGTAATAAATACTGGAACATCTTTTTAGGAAAAAGCCTGTATCCGTATCCGTAAAAATGTAGTGTCGCGAGAAACTTGAAATAAATATCCAACTTTACATCGTCATCATTAGAAATACAATTTACCAGAATTTGAAATGAAATGGTTGTATTCGTGTTTTGTAAATTGTTCCAATCCAATCTAAAGAGCTGAATAAAACTCATACATTAGGAAGATCAAATGGATTACTATTTATTCTTAGTTCCAGCAAAAGTGATCGGTGTCTTCGTCTAAACCAAAAATATTCATTCAATGATTTTCAATGGTCCGCTTATCCATTAAGTGGGTTGCGAGTATAGGTTGCTCAAGTGGACCCTCCATAGCTCTCGATTCTCCGACATCGTCTCTAAATCATCAAGGGCAATCCTCATACGGGTGTAGAGGAGAGATTATGAACTTGATATAACCATATTGGGTCTACCTAGAGGACGCCTGTCTGATGATTGTACGGATTCCATAGGACGTCGTGGGATCCTGGTTGGGGACATGCGTTTAACATGACCAAACCACCGAAACATGGATCGCTCCGTCCGGAGAAGTAGCTAGTCGACATTTAGTTCCTCGCGAATTAAAGCAAAAGTAGGTACAAATTTCCAAATTATTTTCGATTACCCACTAGTTTATGCACTATTAATACATTTGTCTTCTTTTGTAAACATTTCGTTGACGATAAATTATATAGATATCCATTTCAATTCAAAACTTTCTAATTAATAAAAATCTTTTATGATAAAAGTCACAAAATTCTGTCTTTTATTCTGTTATGAATTATAACAGATTTCGTAAAAGATTTTTGCACGCAGAATACCAATTCTGGAGATCGTAAAAGATTTTTTGACAGTTCGAACATTTGTATGGAAATTCATAACAGAATAACAGGAAAAATGGATAAAAGATTTTTCCGAATAGGCCTAAATATGTAGATATCCCGAGGGGAGCAACGAAGTTGTATGAGCAGGACCTGCGACATGCGATAAGAGGTACCTACTGTTTAATAAAATAATTACTATAGTCGCCTGTTTCACTACTTGATCAGCCTTGGAGTTTTTGCTGCTGGAAATTGCTTTGGAAACTTTGGCTTTGGGATTTTTGTCTTATAAGAGCAAAACAAACATTAAACAGTTTATAATCATGATTCAAATTTAATAGAAAATAAAAAAACACTTAAAAATCTCGAAAACCAAATCAAGAAATATAACTTGTTACGAGCTAACAATTTTCTATTAATCAGTTAGAATTTTGCAACAATTTAACAGAGAATTTTAACAATTGTTGTTTTGTAATACAGAAACCGAGAATTCATCAAATTTCCCACTTGTTAGAAATTGTGTTAACAAGTGTTAAGACGATAGTTAACTTATGTTTTGGTGGTACAGAAAATATTGTTAATTGTTAAAATTTGCCTGTTTAACTAGACTTGTTGTTTTGTGGTACAGGCCCCGGGGCCAACATCACAGTAATGATTCGCTCCTGTAATCACAGACGGACGATTGGGAACAAAATACTAATGGCCACAAATCTCTTATCGTTCGAAGTTTTAAAAATACTATGTGAAATGGTACAAACATTTTTTAGGGACAACTTTTTCCAAAATTATTTGTTTTATATTAATTAAATGTGCAGTTAACTTATAGAAAATGTTCATTAAAATCGAATTATAAAAACCGAAGATAAGGTAATTAAAAAAACCCGTAAATTTGGCGGTAAAATCCCACTATGGCCTGGGTCACAGATGACATGCCTTCCCATGAAAGTGGTAGGCGAAAAAGGTCGATTTTAAGTGAGAGAAAACAGAAGGGGTTTTCGAGGTATTATTCTTCTTTTCGCAACAAACCTTAACATCTACCTGACTCGCTCGACAAGATAGTTATGGGAAGGCATGTGTGGCCCTGGCCATATGGTAAGAGTGCGTCAATTTTTTAGATTTTTATCAAAAATCCGTTATAAACTGTTAAACAAAGATTTAAACTATTTTGCCAAATATTGAAACCCATTTTCGAACACAACCATCCAGCTAACCAAGCGATTCGCACGGCGTTCGCCTTGAGTTCTCCAGATAACATTCTTCTACGAGTTCATCTAGAAATCACACGCGATACATGCAACATGCATTTACTACATTCTAACAACCATTTTATGCCGAGTCCGAATGTAATTTGTGTTTTTCCTGGGATCTGACCTGGGACCCCTCTCGCAGTATAGTCCAGCACACAACACACAAACCACAGAGCAACTGCTTCTTTGGGATTTTTTAGTTTTAAAATGGATTCTTCCCATTTACAATAATCCCTCCTGGGTTACACATATAAATTTCTGTTATAATAAAATTACGCGTCCAATATCGGCTAAATCACCGACTCCTCTCACATTCTAAACTTTCTCTTGTTCATCCGAATTTGGTTTGTATGTATTTCGAGATACTCTTTAGATTCTACAGTACGAGTGCAGAGGAACAAGTTAGAAAATAAAAACAGAACCCCGTTCATCATATGAATAGATTAAATTCTTATCTGCAAGAACTGACTCAGAGTCGATTTCCCATGATTACAATTTCCTATGGTTGTGTACCCACCCGCCAACGAGCATATTATGTATTTAAACCTTATTTATCAATCGTAGGCTGTACGCAAACCGAGTGCAAGTGTACTGGCTTTAAAGGACTGATCTTATCGTCTCGTCAATATATGGTTGGCACTTTGAAACATTTTTTTGTGCTCGCTATCGGCAACATTGTTGCTTGCTTCTCTCACTGCGCGGTTCTATTATAAAATACGGCGGGACCTAAGCAAGTGCTCCACTGCTCAAATTTCGTAAAGAACCTTCATAGTCCATGCTGATTATACATATTTTGATTATAGTAGCGTTAGAAATAAATTAAAACGTTTAAATAGAATACACGCGGCTTAGTGCGGCCACATTTTGTGTGTGCATTCCCGCGGGTTTAGTGTACAATCCGATTAAGTCAAACAATACCTCGCATTAGAAACATCATTTGTGTCAAAATTAATTTAAAAAGTGTGAATATACGAACTCATCTAAATGGTTGAGGATATTTTGACAAACAATTGTAGAATGCGCTCCGGAAAGCAATCTAAAACCGTCGAAGACGATGGTTTAGGTAATAAATATTTATATTGAAATATTTGGCAATTATTTACTTAAAACGGTTGTTTTAATATTGTTATACTTGCGCATATTATGTATGTAAGTAGTTCTGCCAAACGTGCTTATCAGAGAAGGTCAGCGAAGGTATACAGTGAAATTTGCTGTTTATGCAATATTGAGTGAATATAATAAATAGAAGTACGTAATATTAATAATATAAGTATTAAGTGCAAAGCACTCGTTGCAGATATTTAACTGTTTATAGGAACCGCGTGTTTGGCTGATTCTATGTAGAGTACACCCATCTGTTTATATAAAGATATACAGTCCGTGTTTGTGTTTTGGAAAAGTGTCTCAATTTAAAATAAATTAATATACGCATTGGTAACTTTAGTTGTCATTAAAAACCGTTGCTGCAATGGAAGTCAATAAATTTGGCACAATGCAATCAACCCCTGGAAAACGCACAATTTGCATGTTAAGGCGCTTTTCACTTCGCCACCTTTCGTGAACGTCCGACAAACATTTGAAGAGTATAAGTTGAGAATGTTTTAGAATGAAGCAGTTCGGATTCGGATACGGCATAAAATTGCAGGTCGCTCCTAGTACATCACTTGCGGCCGGCATATGACTTCTTGTTAGGATGAAGCATACCAAAGCTTTTAAAAATACGATGACTCACGAATCGTTAGTTAATCAATCATTATTCAATTATAGGAGTTTCAACATTTTGAAAATTCCCCACGGGAAGGAAAATCTTAATAAACTACATACAGAGATATGACGGCAGGTGACTACTCTGCCGGTTCATGATAAATTTGTCAAACAATACGGAACATGAATTTCAGAAATGACAAGATGGTTCTAATATCATTCCTATCCTATTGTGAAATTTGTCACAAAACTTTAGCTTCACTGGTTCAACGGCCATTCTGAGAACGCCGGCTACTGTTACCATTGTCTCTTCTTGGCATATCGTAACAAATATCGAACTGTAAATGATCATCACTTTGTATAAATCGCACATAAATATTTCACTATCAATAATTTACCTTTGAAATAGCCAGTGAAGAAAGTTAACGAACGAAAAAGATACAATTGAAATTTGGAAATCAATTTAAGAAACAAAACAAATTGATTACTTTTACACCTTTAAACCTTCGGGTGGCAATTACGAACAAAAAGTATCCAATTTGGTCGCGCCCCCTTTGTCCAATTTTGGTCAATGACCACTCCTGGGCCAATACCTTTGATTGTCTGCAAATTCGAACTGAATTGATTCCGTGGTTTTCGAGATATAATATTTTGATTTTTTTTTGTATGGACGGTGCCACGACCTTAGTCCAATTTTGACCAATCTTCAGAGGAGCACTCCTGGGCCAATACCTGGGATCGTCTGTAAGTTTCAACTCAATCGATTCGGCGGTTTTCGAGATATACGATTTTGAATGTTTTGTTTTGTATGGGCGGTGCCACGCCTTTTGTCCAATTTTAACCAATCTTCACTGCAACACTCCGGGCCACTAACAAAGATTATCTGTAAATTTGAGCTCAATTGATTTGGCAGTTTTCGAGATATGAGATTTTGAATGTTTTTTTTGTATGGGAGGTGCCACGTCCTTTGTCCAATTTTGACCAATCTTCACAGCAACACTCCTGGGCCAATACCTAAGATTATTTGTAAATTTGAGCTTAATCGATTTAGCAGTTTTCGAGATATACGATTTTGAGTGTTTTTTTTGTATGGGAGGTGCCACGCCCCTTTGTCCAATTTTGACCAACCTTCAGTGCACTCCTGGGCTAATACTTAAGATTATCTGTAAATATGGGCGCAATAGAGTCGGTGGTTTTCAAGTTATACGTATCCGAACACATTTTAGAACTAATTTTTATATAGATATATGCGTTTTTTTGTTATATGTACCTAAGCGTATATGATTCCAAATCCTGGAGTACTTAGGCCGTATGTCAATTGGGTTAAATAATTATCCTTCTGCTCCGGAAGCAAGATAATAAATCACTAGTTTACAGCGGTTTATATACCTTTGATTGAATGTGTCTATTTTGATAAATTTGAGGGAGAAAAGTACAGAAAAATTGTAAAAAAATTTGACCACGTCATGTCTTTAAAAAAATATTTAAATTTAAAAATTCAAAAAGTGCTAGAACTAAAGAAGCAAAGCAACTTCCTTAATTAGTTTCACTTAAAATAGACCAAAAGTAGTCACCTAACATACTTTCAACCCAACAACCCTTGTGTCGATCTTCAAAAATGTTCAAGTCTTGATGAAAACGCTTTCCATTCGGTCGGGTCATAGTTTTATAATTCATCACATTGAAAGTCCAGGAAGTGGCAAAAGCTAAAATCACCCTTTTTAGAGAAAAAATATTTTAAATAAGCTGATGCAGTTATTTAATGATTCCGATGTAGGTTTTCCTTTTTGTATACCCTCCATAGGAGAGTAGGTATATTCACTTTGTTATTACATTTGTAAGTATGTACCTACTAGAGCTCTTGATACCCGAATACCCGGGTTCTACCCAGGTACCCGGGTACCCGAGATTTGCGGGTATTTCCCGGGTACCAAAATTTCGGGTACCCGATTACTCCGGGTACCCGGTTTTTCGGGTACCCGCTCCTTTTCGGGTACCCATGTTTTTTCGGGTACCCGCATAGTTTTTTTTTTATCTCCAAGCACGTTTACAAATAACATTTTCGCACGGATTTTTAGCATTTTCGTATACCGCAGTCAGAAGTCTAAAAAAGTGTGTCCCGCAATTGCGTATGTTGGTTCAAATTTGCGTGCATATGTACTTAAATTTAAAACAAATAATGCTTAGCTACTTATATAAAAATGTTACGTTGGTTTGTGTATGCTTCAAAAACTCGAAAAGTTTTGCATCGATTTAGCTCAAATTTTCAGAGAATCTTTGATATTGGCTCGGGATGGTTGTAATGATGGTTTGATCTAAATTGGACAAAGGGGCCGGGCGTTGCACTGCCCATAATTTTGCACCACGAAGTGTGCACGGGCTATGCTAGTAAATTCTATAACTTTCTATCGTATACTTACGTATTAAGAGAAAGATAGATACCTACATGTACCTATGTATTCTTTTCGTACAAAATTTCGAACTCGCCATTTTAATCAATTCTGATATTACGATGATGGGGGAACTCAAAAAAGTTGGTCTCGCAAATCTGTCCGTCCGTATGTCTGTCTGTCCCATAGGCCTGCAGCCTAAATGCTTGATCGGATTTGTTTTAAACTTCGTATTTAGAGTTGTTGGGCTCTCTAGGGCTAGGAGGTTTTTTTTTTGGTTATGCTAGCCCGGGTCGGGAGCCCGATAAGTAAGCATAACCAAAAAACCATATATACAAATTTTACGAAACAAATTAATTTTAGAATTTCGATTTTTTGGAAAATGGTTTTAACGATTTGAACGAAAATTGATAGTTGAGTTAAAGTAAGCATGCTCAAAATGACTGCATACTATGTTTCTCGCTAAAATGTCCAACAACGGTACTTTTGAAAATTGGCTCTTTCTCGAAAACAGTAGTAGATACCCACATATATCTACTTTGTATACGATTTTAACAAAACTGATTTTTGACCATTTTTGTCTGACAAAATATGGCTTTTTTCTATAACTTCTGTTGATCGTACGTAAAAAAGTTGCCATCATTTTTAGGAAATTTCTCAAGGATAAAATTTGAATAAAAAAATAAAAATTTATAAAGTCAAAATTTCCAGGAATCGTGTCTAGATAGTATTCTTGTCTATCAGGACAATGCATATCAATGTTACAAATTTTAAAAACTTTGGCGCCCATGGCCATGACTGTCGAAGAAAAGTGAACACTCCCAGGCCAACACCTAAGATTGCCCAAAAATTGTAACTCAATCGATTAGGTGGTGGTCGAACTAATGGATATTTAATGTTTTTGTTGTATTGGCGGTGCCGAGCCCTTTTGTCCAATTTTGACCAATCTTCACAGCAATATTTCTGAGCCAATACCTAAGATTGTCTGTAAGTTTCAACACAATCAATTCGGCGGTTTTCGAGATATAAGATTTTGAATGTTTTTTTTGTATGGGCGGTGCCACGCACCCTTGTCCAATTTTAACCAAATAAACCCTATATGGTGCCTATTGATAAGGCCTACCTTTTCCAAAAAGATCCATACCAATCGGGTTAGTAGTTCTTACGTGATAGTGGAACAAACAAAAAATCTACAATTTTATTATATGTATACATAGATGTAGCTCGAAAAACATTCATAACACCTCGATATTCAATTCCAGGTACTTCTGAATTTAGGAAATCCATTACCCGAATTACCGGGTACCCGTTACCCGAAACTACCGGGTACCCGTGAACTTGGGTAATACCCGCATTTACCAGGTACCCGGTTACCCGGGTAGTTGTTCAGATGGGTATTACCCGGGTAAAATCAAGAGCACTAGTACCTACATATACATATTCTGAAGGATCAAATTCTGAATCGATGTAGTCATGTCCCTTCTGTCTGTATGTCTGTTGAAAACACGATAGCGGTCAGTCGAATCGACCTAGGCGAATGGAATTTTGTGAATGAAATTTACTGTCATCAGGTTGGTATTAAAAATGGGCTACATCGGTCAAGTAGTTGTCGTACCTTGTACAATATTTCCTTGGTTCCACAACTACCTGTGCAAGAGCTTAATCATCCCGGTTCTGTTGTATGGTGCAGAAGCATTGACCTTATCGAAAGCTGATGAAAACCTCTTGTCACGCTTTGAGAGAAAGATTCTTCAAGTGATTTTCGGTCCAGTTTGTATCGTCGGAGGAGGAGATTCAACGATGAACTTTACGGGCTATATAGCGACGTTGACCTTGTCAAAAAGTTCAAAATACAGCGACTGAGATGGCTGGGTCACCAGTCCGACGAGTCTTTGAGTCCACCCGTGAGGGAAAACGAAGCAGAGGAAGACTCCATCTCAGGTAGCGCGCACAATTGGAGAGTGACCTCAACCAACTTGGTGTGCATAACTATGGAGGCAGCTAGCTATAGGGACCGAGCTAGCTGGAGCGGGGCTTGTTGGTTGGGGCCATGGTCCACTCCGGACTGTGAGCGCCATCAAAAGTAGAGTAAAGTAAGTTGTGGTACCTCCCATACAAAACCAATGTTAGACCCATGTAAAAATGTGCCCTAATTGTCTAACATTTTGGATGATCTGTATGCAGTAGAGGGTATCAAAACATCGGCAAGGCGATGGATTGACGTATTCGATGAACTGAACTTGGAATCTTTAAAACAATCAGCAATTTATTAAATTCGAAAATATCCATATTTCTACCAATGAAATTGCTTCCTCTCACGCTGTGCCAACTGTCAAGGGATGCGACGGACATAAAAGTAGAAAGTAAACCTACTTTATCCGTCGCATCCGGCACATGCGTTGCTTATGGGTCACCTTCCATAAGCCGCTGTGTATTCTATCAACCTATCAGTCGAATACGTTGCTGCGACGGACGCGACGGATTCTATGGGTTGGGCCCTTAAGTATTATTATACTCGATATCAATTTAATAAAATTAACCTATTGACAGATTAGTAATTCGTAAAGGGAGGGGAACGAAACGATTAGCGTGTTTATTATGTAGAACCTCATTGAACTTCGGCCGATTAGGGTTTATCTAATACTAATCACGCGAAATAAAACTATAATGCGCCATAATAATAATGCGAATAGCTATCTAAACATTTCAGACACATACTTTGTAGATTTTAAAATATTTATCTTATCTGTAATGGCAATTTTGATAGAAATACTTTGAAATCATACTCAGTAAAGAAACTACTTTTATTTGTTATACATAGTTCAAATGGCTAACCATCAGGACCTGGACCTACATTTTGTGAAACGAAAACTAGACGTAATAGAGGGCGATATTCTCTCGTTGAACAGCGTTGACATAAACTATCTTCTTTTGACAGGGCCTTCACAGGGCAATTTTAAAAGATGTCGATCGCAAGATGACAAACATGATCGATGAAGTTATGCAGGAGATCCGACAGAAAGAGTTACAAACAAATGAGTTTAACAACTTTGCCAATAGACCCCAAGAAACGAATACAACTTGGATCAACAGAATACCTCCGGCTCCCTTAACGAAGGCCAATGGTATTAAGGACAAAGATAAAACTGATGGACGTAGAAAACGCCTACCCGACAAGGTATTCGTGGTACGAGAATCGATCCTAACAGCTTTACTCGAAGTGGATCACATGAAAAGTATCTATAACATCTTTTATACTGTGGTGCTTGTATTTCTGATGAACAGTGTGTGCTACGATTATTTCGTTGAGGGGCGGTAAGTTCATTCAGCACGGATCATCCCGATAGATGTGTAAAACATTTCGGAACTATTTCAGTGTACATTTTGGATTGGGTACTATTAAGGGAGGCCTGGCGAACATTCATCGAGTCATGGGAATTTGGTGCCTCATGCACATACCAGTTTTGGGGCTTTACTATGCCTTGAAAATGTGGGCCAGCGTTCGTCAGAGATTGATGAAGAGTAAGTTTTTATAGCTTTGACATTACAAATCTGAGCCGATTTTTTTTTTTCTTAGATCCATCCATCCAGTCTCTGTGGAGCTACTCGTGTGTGTCAGTATTTATCGTAATACAAATATCACTACTGTACACCGGAACGATTGCCTGTTTTAAACTAAAGTTGCCATACATATCTGGGTCGGTTATGCTGTTGGAGACTACTCGCCTTATTATGAAAGGGCACGCCTTTGTACGAACTAACGCAAGCAAAATTATTGATGGAAAACGCAAGACTGACGGTGAAGAAGTTCGCAGGCCTATTCAATTGGCGCCAATTTCCTGGTACCTGTACTTTCTGTTTGCACCAACCCTCGTCTATCGGGACTCTTATCCTCGAACAAATCAAATTCGATGGAAGTTTGCCCTAAATCGATTTATGGAAGTTCTCGCGGTTGCATTCCTCTACAGCTACATTTATGAGCGCCACATTCATGTGCATTTTGGAAATTATGGCATTGAGAAGCTAACGAATGCAAGCCTTATTTCTAAACTTTTCGGAATGATAATGCCTGGCTTTATTATTTTCATATGTGCCTTTTATCTCGTCTTGCATTCGTGGTTGAATTTTACGTCGGAGCTACTGCGCTTTGGTGATCGTATGTTCTATAAGGACTGGTGGACATCGAGTAACTATGGAACTTATTACCGAAATTGGAATGTAGTCGTACATGACTTTCTCTATGAGTATGTCTATAAAGACTGTTACAATCACATATTCAAAGGATCGAAGATAGCCTCATCGATGATGGTCTTCTTGGTGTCAGCTTACATGCATGAGCATATAATTGGATTTGCTTTCAGGATGTTTTATCCCGTTCTGTTTATTTTTTTCGGATTGTTGGGAGTTGCACTCGTGTTCATTTCAAAGGGCTTCCCTTTAAGGTTTGGAAATATTTTCTTGTGGTTTTCGTTGATCTTTGGAAGCAGCTTAACGATCTCACTATACGCAATTGAGTACTTTGCAAGACAAAATTGCCCATCAGTGGAAGCTGCAAATTGGTTGGAATCGTTTACCCCTGTATCTTGGGTGTGTAATGGAAAAGCGGAAAGCTGAGATTAACTTTTTGGCGAAGAGAGCATGACTGAGTACTAGGCCATATATTTGGATATTAAGAAGTGTATATACATAATTTCATAGTTGCCTTTCGAATAAATTACATTATTTTTTTATGTGTCGCCTTTTAAAATTCTGAAATTATTCGCAATTTGGAAAATATTTCAGAAGAAAAGAATCAGAAAGAATCTATCGATTCTCTTTGATAGAGATTCCTAAAAATCATGCAAAAATCACGTTGGACGTTGGAAACACTCCTAGGATAATTGATTCTGGGTCGGGGTCAAATGTCACAGTTAAAAGCACACGGTTCCCAGGTCTTCACAAACCGTTGCGTCAATAAACGCACAGGATATCGACAGGTGAGTTTGTGGTATCCGTATAGATCACAATGCAAAGTATGAATAGAGAGAATATAAAAAGTCTGGTTGGCATTCCATTGACGGGAAACAGTAAAATTATCGGGTTTCCCGCCGGCCGACATCGCAATCGACGTGTCTGACAAACTTTTGGAAAAATAACATCGAACATTAGATAATTGTCCCGGAATCGTATCTACTAGATACAAATCTTTCCTTAAAATAACACCTGAAGTATTTGAGTAACAAAACAGCGAAATGTCAGTGATGCTCACTCATACGAATCATGCCGAATACAGTCGACAGAGACTACTTTTAGCCAGAGTAATAGCTTTTTTAATCCTCTACGCCGCACAAAACTGGACGAGCGCCATGACGACTTTTGCTTATGTTTGAAACCCTAAATCAATATTTCGAAGACGTCAAAAATCCACCGAAAATATACAATTGTTTTCGGGTTGTTTAATGCGGCAGGGTTTCTTTCAATGAGAAAAACTTTCCCCCATATTTTGAAAATCCGTGATGCCAAAAATTCACATAATTTATAACACAATATTTTTGTTTATAAAATACCAAATTTATTTTGTCGCCAATAACTCGGGTCCCAAAATTTCCAAAATCGCAGAAAATGAAATTGATTTCTTCCCCCTTTCCCCCAATTGGAAGTTGGAAAAATATGGAATATCTCATTAAGGAAATTTCAATTTTAAGATTTGATTTTAGTGAACTTCTTTTTTCAACACTTTCATATGTGTCAGAAAATCCTTTGCTAGGGGTAGGGACCTTGACGTATGCGCAATCGTATAAGCGCCGGTGCGAAGGCTTAATGTTGCAATGACTCAATGGGCTATATGCTGTCGGAGGCGGTAGTCGTCTAAATGGTCACCCATGGCAGACAGGCTGTTGAGGAGCAACTAACTAAGAACTGCCTATGGGGAGTAAACCGCATTATCAAATCTCGAATCCAAGGTGGAACAGCATATATGCTGAGGGATGCGTGGCTAAGAGAATGCTTAGTCGCTAACATGCGGACTCCGAATACCAGGCGATCTTCGGTTTTAAACCAGACTTCCTGTGCCGTACCGGGCTCCGGCATGGGTGGTGTTTCTTTCCCGGATACTCGTGGGATCAATATTTCTAATCAAATAAATAAAAACTTAAAGACTGATGCCTCTGTAATCGCATCAACCTCTGGCCTTGCTGTTGGGCAACCAGAAGAGCAAACAGATCGTGCAGCCACTGGGCTCTCGATGGTCAACAACCCTTGTGCTATAGAGCACACGACCACAACTTCTCGGTGTCATGTGGACTCCATCCAAACATTAACGATTTTTAAAGATTTGTATTTTTTGTTTTTTCAGACATTGGGAAATAAACAACAACATCAAAAATCAAAGCTATATGGAAGAGATTGAGAACTCGAAGTAATTTAAAGACTCACAAAAAATGGGACCTCCACATCCTATGTTCCTAATAAATACGGGTATATATAAGAACCTTGAATATTTACGTCTCTGTAATTATTCAATCAGCTTATTTACTGGTTTAGTTTGTCCATTTGCATTGGCGCTATTCTACGATACCCGGAGGCCCAGAGCTTAGCTTCAATGAGGGCCGAGGCCTGTGCAGCCTGTGCTAATTAGGGGTATCGCGAATAAATTCCGATGGAAATGTTTCCCTTGTCAGCAATGTAAATCAAATTGCTGAATGGGAAACATTCCGGGGGAAATATTATTCGCGATAGGGGTGAATGGTTTCGTTCTGCGCATCTGTCAAAAAGGCATGCTTTTCCATAGAGATACGAATGGGGTCACATTGTCAGCCATTAAAACTCATGCGCGCGCATATAATTTCTATACGTTTGTGGCGATACCACTGATGCCATCTATCGGCATATAGCGGCTTCTCAATTATGATAACCATCTCTGTTATTCATACCTACTTTTTATTTTTATGTTTTCTAAGGTGGAGAACCTGAGTAGAATTTACTCGCTCTCGTTACATGTGTTTTGGATAATAAAGTTATATTTTGTATAGTGAATTTGCCTGCATTTAATATAACCACAATTGGTGACCCCTTGTTTTAAAAAATACAACACGCAAATCAAGAACATTTGTTTTGAGTTTTTATTCACTTTAACCGGAATAAACATCTAAAATTACAGCCAAAAAAATTATCTAATTTGTAGTAAGTATACGCCATTTTTGCAATGCCAAACAGCGATTACGAGGACGCCACTGCCGGCAATGAAGAGCTCAACGATAACCAACAAAAACAACAATCACAAGAACAGCCCAATATAGAAAACCCATCGGCAGCCGGCATCAGCAATTTCGCGGCACGCGTCCAAGTACCACAACTACAGGGATACTCAATACAAAATATTGAATCTTGGTTTACTCGACTGGAGGCATTCTTACGAATTCATGGCTTTGGTAAAATGAATCAAGAACAACGCGACCAAGTAAAATTTAACATCGCCGTAATGTACATGGACGAACGCCTCCACGAACAGGCTTTTGAAATAGTGCGAAATCCTCCTAAAAATAACAAATACGATACACTACAACGCACAATCATCAGCAAATTCGCAGCGTCTCCGATGGTCAGGCTTGAGCAGCTCACATCTGGAATCCAACTAGGTGACAATAAACCTAGCCATATGCTCACACAACTTCAACGAACTGACGTAACCAGCGACCAACACCTCATCAAGGACTTTTGGATACAACGCCTTCCAGTTTCAGCACGAGCAGTCGTTGCAGGTGTGGCAAAAAGCAACCCGGAGACTACGTTGGAGCAGCTCGCTTCTATTGCTGACGAAATCATCGACGCCGTCCGCATAAATTCCGTCGACGCTGTACAGGCAAATTCTACCAAAACACCATCAATAAGTAACAACAACAATCAAGTCGATGCTGTCAAATCAAACATTAGTAATTCACTTCATGATCGTGTCGCTCATCTAGAAAAAACACTCGCTCGCATTGAAAACAAATTGGAACAAATGGGAAACCACCCCTCTCGGTCCCACTCCCGCACTCGCACTCGCACTCGCAGTCGCACCCCAAACAACCAATCAACAATATCACAACGCGACCTAACTTCTGACAAGGACTTCTGTTGGTTTCACGAACAATATGGTTCAAGGGCAAGGAAGTGTGACTCACCATGCGATTTCAACGCTGTGAACCAAAAAAACTAATTATGCCGGCAGCATCGAAAAAAATTGCTGCCGACTTAGCAACAATCACACCACCAACAACATCAACATCGACAACAACAAAAACATCTGCTCCTGCTGCAAAACAACTCAATAGCACAACCAACACGTTAAAACCGAGCAGCCGTCTTTTCATCCAAGATCGTCGTTCGAAGCAACAATTTTTAATTGATACAGGCGCTGATATATCTATTATCAGTGCGAGAGAGAACCAACATCTTCAACGTGGCAGTTCAGCAACAAAACTATTCGCAGTAAATAATTCAACCATCGACACTTATGGACACGTTAGATTAACTCTGGATTTCGGACTTCGACGTCCTTTCGAATGGATTTTTATCGCTGCAGATACTGCATACAACATTATTGGCGCAGACTTTCTCCACCATTTCAATCTTCTGGTAGATATGAAAAACTGTTCGATCATAGACACCAACACCAAGCTGAAGAGTCACGCTATTTGCGCCATAGCCGCCGCATTTCTCTCTCCGAAGATTTACAATACAAACGACAAATTTTCTCAAATAATTAACGAATTCAAGGACATAACCCAAGTCAATCCAGCAAAAACCTCTGCAACAACGATTAGCGTGACACACTGCATCGAAACACAAGGTCAGCCGGTTTTTGCAAAGTCTCGTCGATTGACACCGGAGAAATTTCGTGCGGCAAGGGATGAATTTGAATATCTCATGAAAATAGGAGTTTGTCGTCCATCGAAAAGCCCATATGCTTCACCGCTGCATGTCGTTCGCAAAGCAAACAACACCTGGAGACCCTGCGACGACTACCGCGCACTCAACGCCCAAACAATTCCGGACCGGTACCCGTTGCCACATTTACAGGACCTATCAAATGGCTTGCACGGTAAGCAATTCTTCTCTAAAATAGATTTAGCTCGCGGTTACCACCAAATTGCAATGGAAGAGAACGACATACCAAAGACTGCTGTTACGACACCGTTTGGCCTCTTCGAATTTATACGAATGCCATTCGGACTACGAAACGCAGCCCAAACCTTCCAAAGGTACATGGACCAAGCTCTTCGAGGTCTTGATTTCGTGTTTTGTTATATCGACGACATTTGTATCGCATCTGAGACACAACAACAGCACGAACAGCACATCCGCTCTGTATTTGAAAGACTCAGACAATATCAACTCACAATAAATCTATCAAAATGCGTTTTCGGTCAACCGCAGATTGAGTTCTTGGGACATCTCATCACTCCAGACGGCCTCAAACCAAAACCCGACAAAATCGAAGCCATCAATTCATTCCCGCTTCCGAAGCTAGCATGCGAACTCAAACGCTTTCTAGCTATGCTCAATTGTTACCGACGTTTCGTTCCGCACGCAATTGAGCATCAACAACCACTCATTGCGCTTATAAATGGAAACAAAAAGAATGATCGAACACCAATTAGCTGGAATCAAGAGACCATTAATTTTTTTACCAAGTGCAAAGACGACCTCATCAATGCTACAGCGCTCGCCCATCCAGTTCCTGACGCAAATATAGTCGTTTGTACTGATGCAAGCGATACCGCAATGGGAGCAGTGATGCACCAAATTGTCGACAACACACATCAACCACTATCGTTTTTCTCACGGAAATTCAGCGATGCCCAGCGAAAGTACAGTACATATGATCGCGAGCTGCTTGCAATATATACAGCCATCAAACACTTCAGGTATTTGCTCGAAGGACGCGACTTCACCATCGCTACGGATCACAAGCCGCTCACCTTCGCATTCACCAGCAAAACCAACAACGCATCGCCCAGACAGATTCGTCACCTCGACTTCATAGCACAATTCTCAACAAAAATCGTCCATCTAGCTGGCACCGCCAATATAACAGCAGATACGCTTTCACGAATTAATGCTCTTGACATCAACTCTGACGCAGCGATCGACTATGAGGAAATTGCTAATCAACAAAAGTCTTGTGAAGAGTTACAAAAATTGCTCGGATCAAATACAACATCACTTCAACTCAAAGCAATTCAACTTCCTCAATGCAACTCAACGATTATCTGTGACGTTTCCGGTTCAACTGCACGCCCATTCATTCCACAAGCTTGCCGCCTACAAGTCATCACTAAGTTCCACAACATCGCACACGTCGGAAAGAGAGCCACATCACGAATTGTAAAACAACGTTTCGTCTGGACTAGTATGGACCGTGATATCGGAAAATTTGTCCAACAGTGTGTGCCATGTCAGCGCGCAAAGGTGAGTAGACATATGTCTTCGCCACTAACCAGATATTCCTTACCATCCCAGAGATTCGAGCACATAAATATTGACTTGATTGGTATACTACCACCATCAAACGGATTCAAATACTGCCTAACCATTATAGATCGTTTCACCAGATGGCCTGAAGCTATACCAATCAACGACATGAACGCCGACACGGTAGCGTTTGCCTTGATAGAAGGGTGGATTAAAAATGTCGGTGTACCACTGCGCATCACGACTGACCAGGGTAGACAGTTCGAATCGCATTTATTCAACGAACTGTCTAGCGCACTGGGCATCACACATCTTCGTACCACCGCCTACCACCCACAAGCAAATGGTATCATCGAAAGATTCCACCGCACACTTAAAAGTTCAATCATGTGTATTAATACAACTAATTGGTCTCGACAGTTGCCAATTATCCTTCTTGGACTACGTTCCGCATTCAAGCCTGACATCAACACAACACCTGCAGAACTCGTCTATGGTACTACACTAAAACTACCAGGCGACATGTTCACTTCATCGAAGCACACACCGCAAACAACTTTCGTTCAGGAATTGATTAACGTCATGCAGAAGATTCAACCGACCGAGACAGCACATCACAAGAAGAAAAAAATTTTCATCCATCCAAAATTGGACAATGCAACTCACATTTTCATCCGCAATGATACCATCAGACCATCACTTACACCACCGTACGATGGACCTTTCAAGGTCAAAGAAAGAACATCAAAGACCGTAAAAGTTTGGAACAACAACAAATTGATTAATGTATCCATCGATCGTATCAAACCAGCACATATCATTAATGACGACTTCACCTACACACCTGACGATCCATTAGCACATAGGATCTCCCAACCAGACACATCGAGTCAAGAAAGCAACAACAACCATCAGAGTCTTAGAGATCGAAGTCAGACGACCAGCGATGACTCAATACCAGTCACTCCGACTACAAATCGCAAAGGGCGCATTATTCGACTTCCCACTCGTTTCAACACTTAAAAAGTCTGGAAGGGGAGTACTGTGGCGATACCACTGATGCCATCTATCGGCATATAGCGGCTTCTCAAATATGATAACCATCTCTGTTATTCATACCTACTTTTTATTTTTATGTTTTCTAAGGTGGAGAACCTGAGTAGAATTTACTCGCTCTCGTTACATGTGTTTTGGATAATAAAGTTATATTTTGTATAGTGAATTTGCCTGCATTTAATATAACCACACGTTTATTGTTAGGGTCACATAGGCCGCCATTGCAGAATGCGCAATATATTACCTTTAATATGAGTACTGTGGGGGTGAATGTCTCTATTACATACATACATACATAATTTCATATGTGTCAGAAAATCAGCCGAGAATAATTATTATTCAGCGAAATTGACACACGGCCTTAAAACATGAAGTACCTACCACAATGAAAATGAGAAAGTTAAAATCTTTTTGATAAAAATAGTACGCGCATTTTTGTCCTAGTTTTTAGATCCTATTTTGTGCGGGAAAGTCCGAAATTTTCATGTAAATGCAAATTTCAATGCAAATTTAGTTGCATTGATAAATCAATTTTTATTTTTTTTAATTTACCCCGTAATTTTTGCGCTATATTGAGGAAGTTTAAAATGTTTTTTAGAGCTCTGGCGCAAATGGTTAGCTAAATGTCAACTTTTGTTAGGTTATATCGTATAATATGAAGTTTGACCCGCCGCTTCCATCCAGCGGTAATACAATGTGCCCACTGTTATATGTAAATTTTATTGATTTGATGCAAGATCACAGATCTTCAATTAAACCGTTTTACGTTCATTGGCAAGCCTCCTATCTAAAGTCGCCTTAACGATCACAGAACAATTCTTATCACAATTTGTTGGACACCTAGTAAGTCTAAACACATTGTCGCAGTGATTTCCTAGAGTGTATGGTCTGATCCACCCAATGACCGCAATTATATACATAATAATGATGATAGATAAGCCTGTTATACCTTTCCTAGCTATCAAATCTATACTCGTATCTTTGTGAAAGAGGTACACATACTAGTGTATAATGTCTAAGTTAATGTGGTTTATAATGTAAAGATACTCAAAATAAAAATTAACTCTTTATTCATTGCACTTTGTCACCCAAGCTGTTAAATCTCTACAAGTAGTTAATTACACAGCGTGATCTAAAAAAAAATCGTATAAAAAGAACAGCTCAGATAGGGGAAATCTTAAAAATGTAAATTTTATTCCAAGTTACACTTACTTGTTCATTGCATTATCTATCGCGCCGCACTGACGTTCGGTTGGCTATAAGCTGTAGGAATATGTCCGATTCCAAAGCACGAGATAACTCTCATAAATCCGATCATGACCTGGCAAAAAAGTTGGTCCATTCTAACAAAAACAAAGTGTTTGCAGTCCGGGAGTCGTACTTTACAACATTACTGAAGAACGATCACCTTAGAAGTGTGTACCATTTGTTTGTGGCTATTTTTATTTTGTTCATTTTAAACAATATCTCTCATGACTTGCTGACAAGTGGAAGGTTAGTTAAAATTAAAATAATATTATAGGTCATTAGTCGGGCTTAATTTTGTTGGTGGATGATAACTTTAAGAGTATTGTTTAAGTGATTGTAGCGAATATTATCAATTTTATCAATTTAAATAAGTATTTCATGGCGGTTGGTGTGCTGGAAAGTTTTATACGACATTGTTTAAAATGTGAGACGATATTTTTTTTAATAGTATCGACGATAAAATATAATCGAATTCGTTGAAATACAGTTTGTGCATTTTGTAACAACAAAACTAGCACATCCTTCTTTAAAAATAATTTGAAAAAATGTCTTTGAATGTGCTGCCATTAGGGAAACTATTTACTATTTCATTATGCTATTTTCACCTTCATTTCAAGTTATAGGCCAAAAGGTATAACTAATTAAAAATGCTCTTGGTAACCAAGCAGCGTTGCCACCTTTTGACTATTTTTTCGCAGTAGATTCTCTACCAAAATGCAGCAGATTGAATTTTTTTGCAGTAGATTTTGTTTTCAAACAAAACCAAGGTAAATTACAAAAAATAACATTAACAATACCAAATTAATAAAAACGAGTATTTAAACAGCATTAAAAAAAGTATTAAAGTTTTCCACTTGAAGCAAACTCGACCAAAATATAATCTAAAACACGATAATATTTTCCTAAAAGATCTTTCGAACCAAAGATCTCGATTGGCTATTAAGTTTTTCTTTTTCATCATCATGAAAAGGAAACAAGTTTAAAATAGGCAATAGCGAGGGTATACTGACTTCCACTAGGTACTAACTTTGCATCTACGTACTTCAGAAGTTTCAGTTTTTCATAATTAAAAGTAAAACGATTTGTTATCTGTTGACAAGCCTCGATATAAAATTGCAGCATATTTGTTTTTATTCCTAAAATACGATTTGATTTTCATCGACGAATTGTTTAAATTCAACCCCAAAATATATATCTGAAAATGGTAAATGAAGGGAAGGATCTGCTAAATCAATATCGACATCTATTGCATTAATATTGTTAAAATTTTGAATAAGAACTCTATAAAGAGTACTTATGTGTTCGTCAAGTAGATGCATTTATGTATGTTCGGATTGAAAATTTTTATTTTTTTGATGAAATAATAAGTTTAACATATATGAGAACAAAAATAAATATAATTTGTTTAGCGCATCCATTAGGTAGGAAGTCGTTTATTTCTTTCACGGAGTCAAGCTTTTCGAAATATAAAAGGTTAAAATAATGTTGCAGTGAATTTCACTGCTGTTGAATCTGTTTAAGGACACTCTAAACGAAAAGTCATCGTGTGTAATAAATATTTAAAATTTAATTGTATTTTATATCAAAATATTATTGAAAAACTTTATAAGCCCCAATCCGTTTCGGGAAAATGATTAGGTATATATTTTTTTTCGCAAATAAAAATGTAGTTTTTTACATGCTGCCGAGGCACATAGAGTGGCACCCAAGATAAAATAAGTCTTTATTTTCAATAAGAAGTTTTACCTTTACTCCACTGATATTGCCGGACATCACAGAGGCATTATCTGTTGCTAATCCTATAAAAAATTTTAGAGGAATATTCCTATTTACAAAAAACACACTTCAAGCTAGAAAATATTTGTTTGGAATCTGCGTCCTGAAGTTGTATAAGTAGGAATTGTATCCATCAATGAAAATAATAAATTGTGTTTAGCACTTGAAGCATATTTTGAAGAAAACAGTGTCCTTCGACGAATTTAAACCAGGAAAACTCAGTTTCTCAAATTGGCTTGTATTACTCTTTGTACCTATTTTACTATTTTGGATTTGGCTTCATTATTTAAGCTTTTACAAAAATGCAGTAGATTTGATTTGGTGGCAGTAGATTTAATTTTTGAAAAAAAAAAATGCAGTAGATCTACTGCAATTGCAGCAAAGTGGCAACGCTGTAACCAAGATGTTAAAGCAATTTAATAGCGCAGTTTATTTTAAATAGCTAGTGGGGTTTTATGTCAAAAAAATGTATATTAATAGTTCCTTGAATCAAAATTATGAAAAATTGTTTGTACATTTTGTTTTCCATCGCAAACTGACTCAATAACATTTCCACGTGAAAGTTTCACTAGGCGGTTTTTTTTTTCAAATCTAGTGGTCAACAACAACTTTCTACATAACGATTTCACTTGGATTTTATTGTCCGTTACATTTAAAATGTTGACATTGGAGAATGAAGGTTTTTGAAAAATGTAGTTTTATTTAAATGTTTCCTAAAGACTTGTCCACGTGAAATAAACATTTAAGAACCTTTCAAAAACATTTTACCAAAATGAAAATCTTTTCAAAACATTTCGAAAACATTTTCGAAACGTTTTTTTTATACCCTCCACAGGAAGGTATATTAACTTTGTCATTTCATTTGTAACGCCAAGAAGGAGTCACCGGATACCCCATAAAGTAGATATATTCTAAATCAGGATCATATTCAGAAACGATTTAGCCATGTCCGTCTGTCTCTCTGTCTGTTGAAATCACAATAGGGTCCAAACGAATCGACTTAGGAGAATGAAATGTTGTGAGAGGACTTCTTTTTATAGTATTAAAAATGGTCGATGTCGGTCATGTAGTTTTGTTACTTCCCATACAAAGCCAATATTAGACCCATGTGTACAGTACAGTAGACATACTAACTCGCATGGCAAACATTTTGCATGACCTTTATGCAGTGGAGGGTATCAAAGCATAGGCCAGGCCGATGATAACATTTTTACTTGTTTTATTTGTGTGGAGGGTACATTTTGTTTCCCGTTTGTTTGCCAGGAAAAAAATTGTGCAATTAATAAAATTATTCGAAAACAATCCCAACTTGTAATGAATATAAAAACAATGGGCTTTACCAATAATCATTTTTAGTCTTCAACTTAAATATTTTGACGGTCACAATGAATAATTTTATATGGAAATTTTCGCCATTGCGACTTCGTAAATGTAAATGTTCGGCGGAATATTTGTATTCTATAATTTCCATTTGGATTTTTGATTCTCGATCCAATAATTTCTATAAGATACTGAAAACTGGTCACCGAAATACGACACAAATTTCGGAAACAATATTTTCCGAATGTTTTCCTAAATGTTTCTGTGCCTTTGAAAAAATAGTACGTTTTCTTGAATTTTTAAGTGAATGGTGATGTTATTGATGAACTTTTTAATGATCAGAGTGTCTCAATTTCGTCCCAAGCTGAAATTGGAGAATTGGAGTAACGACACCATCAAAGCGCAAATGTTATACAAGTTTAATTTGTTATTTGAACAAGCAGAAACTGTGATAAAGTGGATAATCATTTAACTCCCCATTCGCTTTGAAATATGTACCCATTCATATTTATGTACTTGTACAATTTGTGGTGCAGTTGTTCGTCTGTGTTGTTTGTAGCAGAAAGGTTATCAAAGAAAACAATTCTTTTACGATTAAAATGTTGAGGAATATATTTTAAGTAAACATTTTTGTGTTTAACGAGTTGTATTATTGTAGTCACACAAAACTTAAAATATTATTTGAGTTGCTAAATTGGCTCTTCATTACCGTTCGGGTTTAGCTAGTTAAGTATAGTTATGCTGAGATTATACTAAGAATTGACTCCGCAGTCAACGCTTGAACCCAACAATTCGACTTAAGTCTGATTACTAACTTCCGTTTGACACACTGTGTTAAAATGCTATACGACTGTATGGCATACATCATTGGCTATATGTACTGTACAGTCAATAGCCCAGATAATAGGCCTAGTTTATTGACCACTTATCAATCAACAGTTCAGTGACTTATGTAAGAAAGTGGTATAAACCGCTAATCTTAGCTTAACTTACTTTATTTTACCTTTGATATCGCTACAGTCTGGTCGGACATGGGCTTTAACCGACATGTCTTTTCAGCCAGCTTGATCCATCCTAGAAGGAGGTCCCCTCCAAGCTGAGCCTATGGGAAGGTAGTCCTTTATCGCTCTATTATTGTAGAGTTGAAGATTTTCGATTTATACGAATCTTCTTGAGTAGCTCTACACAGTTCTTTGTAGACTCGCCTACAAGCTCGCGTGAAATAAATTGGACTAAAGATCGCACGGAGAACAAAGTAACTCCGCGGTACTAATAATCATTTTTAGTGTCCAGGCTAACTTTTACGAAGTCACAATGGCGAAAATTTCCATATAAAATTATCCATTGTGACCGTCAAAATATTTAAGTTGAAGACTAATGATTATTGGTAAGGCCCACTGAGTGCGTTTTTATCAGAATTTAAATAGGTTCTTGCTTAATCAGTATACGGTCGAACGGATGTGATAAGTGTCTTATATAACGTCAGCTTAACTTGGTCAGATGCTAAATGTCGAAAATTTTAAAGCAAGGAATGGATAGACAAGCTTAGTGGCTAGTAACCATTACAATTTAAAATTGCTTTATTAAAGGTGGTTTTGATATGAAACTTCAGGTCTAGAAAGTAAACTAGAAGAGGTGAACCAGCTACAGTCTCCAATAAAGAGTCGGAAACTGAAGATCGTGTGCACCAATCAACTACATCTCGAATATATTGCAGAAGTACAACTAGCTGTCGCTATTTTAACTTTATGACTTTTTTTTACAGGTTAAAGACGAAGACTGACTCATATCTTGAATCTTGATAAGGTTGAAGAGCAGACTATAAAACCATCTTCTCAAATGCTATCCAAAAGAAAATTGGTGACTTTTATGAAAAAGCACAATAATTTTTATTTGCAAAAACAGTACAATGTCCATGTAGTTTATAATTTATTTATCGTTCCTTTTATTGCCTATTTAGTAGTACTTTAATTTTTTGTTACGTTTTAAATGAACATTATGATTTTTTACGCGGGATCGGAGAATTTCACAAACAGCTTATACTCATTCGCCACATTCCAGTGACCGCTAGACGTCTAGCACATAATATCCCTGATGAAGGAACGCAGCCCGCAGGTGCTAGAGATCTAGCGGCAGCGGCAAAGTGACATTAGAACCAATTTGAGTTCGTATTATTTTATCTTCATGAGAGTCAAAAATGTATTTTGTGCCATCATGCCGCATATTTATTATTACACTATAATTTAAATAATCAAATACAGTATATTAATTCCATAGAAGTTGGCATTCCTATTTTACACCAAATTGGAAATATTTGCCTTCTGCACTTTTACTTTTATTTTGACAGTTCGTTATTTTTTCCAATCTAGCAGTTCATTTTGCGCTAGATTGAAAAATTTCCCAGAAAAGGATATTTCACAAAATGTGCTAGAGCTCTAGCGCAAATGGTGAAATGTCCCTGATGGAGGAACGCTGGCGCTAGAGATCTAGCGGCAGTGGCAAAGTGACATGAGAACCAATTTGAATTGGTATGATTTCATCCCCATGAGAGTCAAAAACGTATTTTGTGCCATCATGCCGTATATTTATTAGTACACAATAATTTAAATAAGCAAATACAATGTATATTAGTTACATACAAGTTTGAATTCCCATTTTACACCAAATTGGAAATATTTGCCTTCTGCACTTTTACTTTTATTTTGACAGTTCGTTATTTTTTCCAATCTAGCAGTTCATTTTGCGCTAGATTGAAAAATTTCCCAGAAAAGGATATTTCACAAAATGTGCTAGAGATCTAGCGGAAATGCCGAAATGTCAGTTTTTTTTATATGGAGTTTGGCATGCCGCTAGTCATCTAGCGGTCAATGGAACGCGGCCATTGTTACATTATTGCCTGTCACATTGCTGCCTTTTTGGTGTGATATTAAGCGGGTTTGATTGAACTGACTAATGCCACTGACGGCTCGTCGAGTTCTTCCAATTTTGTCAATATCGCTCTTTAAGGCTCTGTATAAGATATCAAAGCCAACCTTAACGTTAGGTGGTGGACACAAGGGCAAATCTATATCCACCCATCCAGATTTGACGTCCTTAACTCGTTGAGATTCAATTTTAAAATATTTTATTCCATTTCACTAGTTATAAGTTAAAAAATGCATTTTTATAGCTTTATTGCAAACGGGCCCAAAACTCAACACCGCAAGTAGGAACTTATAGTACAGGTGAATTTCTAATATATTTTTTTAAGTTTTGTAACACAAAACTAGAAATCCAGTACTGAACTTGTCTGTACTTGTCGACAGACCTTTGTGATTGTTAAATTGTATTATATACCCCAGTGTACAACAAATCAACAATGTTGACGATATGTCGTTCATTCATTCATTTTCAATGGTCCGCTTGTCCATTAAGTGGGTCGCGGGCGTAGGTTGCTCAAATGGACTCCCATAGCTCTCGATTCTCCGGCATCGACTCGAAATCATCAAGGGCAATACCCTTACGGGTAGAGGAGAGATTATGAACTTGATCTAACCATCTCATTATGGGTCTACCTAGAGGATACCTGTCTGATGGTATGGATTCCATAGCACGTCATGGGATCCTGGTTGGGGTCATGCGTTTAACTTGACCAAACCACCGAAGCATGGACCGCTCCGTCCAGAAAAGTAGTTGCTCGACATTGACTTCCTCACGTATTCTGGTGTTCCGTATACGATCCCTGCGAATCACATCAGCAGTATAACGGAGGAATATCATTTCTGCAGCTTGTATTCGCGATCTTATTCTTTGGGTCATTGCCCAAACCTCATAACCATAGGTAAGAGTTTGAACAAACACTCAATAAAAGACTGATAGCTTAGCTTTGACACCAAGTTCAGTCCACCTAATAAAAAAATGACTAGATATTAAGCAGACTTGTATTTTGTGCGTAGTTGGGTGTGTATGAATCGGGTAGGCGCTGATTGGCATCAACTTGGCGGTGCCCAGCTGTTGCAACTTTTTCATACACATCAATTGTGCTTATTTTACCTCCGGCCTCGCCCACCTGGGCTTGGCTTGCTAAACTTATAAGCGCGAGTGTTGAACACGAAGAAAATAGCAACACTATAATGCTCTGTCGGAACTGACTGTCTGTTCGAGTCTCAGAAGTCTAACATTAGCCCCTCAGAAATAGGACGTGCGGCGGAAGAATTCACGCGATTGAATCAACGGTGACGTCAACAGTCGGCATGGCAGATACCTTAATGAGCTACTTCGACGTATTTGGAGCTGAGGTCATTAAGGATTTTTCAATACTAGTCAGGGTGTTGAAATAGAGATGGTGGCGGAAGAGCCCTTAATGGGCCAACGGCAGCACTCAAATCCCCGAAGCTGGTTACTGACTCCGGAATATCCGGCCCCTTTTGTCCACAGAAAGGGCCTGGCCCTCCAGGTTGGGGGTTGTGCTTGGGGTTAACTACCCAACCACGGAAAACAACACCGGTTACGAAGCAACCAAAAGCCTCGGATATGGATGGATTTACTGTTGACGACCCTGCAAAACGAAAAAAGGACAATGACTTTCGGATCTGCAAATGGAATGTTCGAACCCTGAACAGACCGCGTGCAGCCGAACAATTAGCGGAGGCCCTAGACTGCTACAATGCAGATATCACCGCCATCCAGGAGGTGCGGTGGGATGGGCCCGGCAAAACAAGGATGAAAAACTGTGACATCTACTACGGTGATTGCTACAGAGAAAAGAAGCAGCGCCTATTCGGATGCGGATTCGCTGTAAGCGGCAGACTTAGGCAAGAAGTCTTGAGCTTTCGACACGTTAGTGAACGCCTTACAACTATCCGCATCAAGGCTAAATTCGCCAACATCAGCCTGATATGCGCTCACGCCCCCACAGAAGATAAAGACGATGCTACCAAAGAATGTTTCTATGAGCTCCTCGACAAAACATATGAGCAATGTCCTAAGTACGACGTTAAAATCGTCTTAGGTGATTTTAACGCCAAAATAGGAAAGGAGGACATCTTTGGTAACACAATCGGAAAGCACAGCCTACACGACACCACGTCTGGAAACGGACTTAGGCTAATTGACTTTGCTGCGGGACGTAATGTTACTATAACTAGTACACGGTTTCCTCACCTCAACATTCACAAAGGAACATGGCGGTCACCAGATCAAGAAACCGTCAATCAAATTGACCATGTTGCGATCGACGCAAGGCACTCCTCCAGTATTCTAGATGTCCGAACTTTCCGAGCGGCCAACATAGACTCGGATCACTACCTTGTTGTAGCCAAGGTACGTATGCGGATATCCCAGACACCACAACAACGAGGAAACACTGTGAGGAGATTCAATGTTGAACGGCTACAAGCGCAACAAACCGCTAGAGCTTTTGCCGATCGCGTCTCCCTCAACCTCTCGAGAAGTCCTATATAGCCAGCATCAATTGCTGAAGACCAGTGGCATCGATGCCAAGAGGCCATCAGAAAAGCCGCAACTGATGTGCTAGGTTTCACCCAACCACCACCGCGAAACCCTTGGTTTGATGAAGAGTGCCGGCAAGCACATGCAGCAAAGCAACTGGCCTACAAAGCGGCGCTGCAGAGAAGGACGAGAGCAGCTCGTGAGCTCTACGAGCAAAAAAGGAGGGAAGAACACCGGCTTCTCCGGAGGCCTTACTAATCTAAGGCCTTGTCGAGAAACACCAAGGAGACTCTATATAAGACCCTCATCATCCCAGTATGGCGCAGAATCATGGACGTTATCAAATGGCGGATGAAGATCTCCTTGGTCGTTTCGAACGCAAAATTCTTCGAGTGATTTTCGGTCCCGTTTGCGTTGATGGGCTTTGGAGGAGGAGATTTAACGGCGAACTCTACGAGCTGTACAGCGACATCGACCTGGTCAGAAAAGTACGTATCAGTCGACTAAGATGGCTAGGACATGTAGAGCGAATGGACACCAACGCTCCGGCCCGAAGAGTCTTCGATTCCAACCCGGAGGGTCAACGCAGTAGAGGAAGACCTCGCCTCTACAAGTGGAAGGGGACCTCAACCAACTTGGAGTGCGCAACTGAAGGCGGTTAGCCAAAGATCGTGCTAACTGGAGAGGCGTGTTGGTTGAGGCCCCGGACTGTAGCGCCATCTAAGTAAGTAAGTAAGTATTTTGTGCGTCCATTACACAGACGCAAGAATCTTCGCACTTGCCAGAACAATGAATTACGAAAAGAACCCTCTAGTGACATGTGGTTTCAAAAATGAATTCTCGTCCATATCACATTTCTCTCCTAGCCTTGAGCACACGTAAGTAAGTCCTTCTGAGAGCTTTAGTTTGACGTAGGCAGCAAGTTGCAGGGTCTTATTCTTAGCAACTAAAGCTACACACTAGTGCCGAAAGTGAAATATTAGTAGAGTCAGCTAAAATTAGGTTTCTTCTCTTTTTTTGTCTCACGGCAGGCGTTCCTTTCCACGTCCTTACTTAGCTCCTAAAACTATTAAAGGTCGGCACTGGTAGATATTTGATATTTAATGTTCCAACATTTCTCATTTCTTCATCAGGGTGCATTTAGGTCTGCGGACCATAAAACAAGGCTTCGCAAGAATCCATTTGGCCCTTGCTGTATGGAGTTTAATGCACATTCCTATGGTCGGATTATACTATGCTCTACAGACTTGGGCTAGAGTATCACGTTACCTGAAAGATAGTAAGTATAGATCAAATGGTTATTTAATGTTTGTTTAATTTTATTTTCAATTTTCAGACGCAACCCTCCGAAACATTTGGAATTACATCTGCATACTAAGCTTCGCTGGATTCCAAATCACTTTGCTTTATGTTGGGACTATCACATGTTATACCTTCGACTTACCGTTTGCATCTGCAATCGCAATACTTATGGAAACACTTCGACTTGTTATGAAAGCTCATGCGTTTGTTAGATCCAATGTGCCGAGGCTACTTATGAATCATTCAAAAGACAAGTCTGCTAAACTTGCGCCCATATCTTCGTATCTCTACTACCTTTTCGCTCCAACATTTCTGTACCGTGACTCATATCCCCGAACAGCCAAAATTCGATGGTCATTTGTCCTTATAAATTTACTAGAAATCATTGTTGCTGTATTCCTATTGAGCTTTATACACGAACGTTTTATTCTGAAGAATTTCCAAGACTTTGGACTCAAAACACTTACGGCCGCAGAGCTTGCCGAAAGAATATTTGCAATGATTCTACCCTCTAGCTTAATATTGGTCGCTGTCCATTATATGTTATTGCATTGCTGGTTGAACTTCACGGCTGAGATTTTGAGATTCGGTGACCGTGAGTACTATACTGATTGGTGGACATCGGCAAACTATGGGCGGTACTATCGTACCTGGAATATAGTAGTTCAGGAGTGGTTTTTTGAATACGTTTACAAGGATTCTTATAAGTACATATTTAAGGGTTCAAAGATGTGCTCCACGTTGTTGGTCTTTTATGTATCGGCGTTGATGCATGAGCATGTGCTTGGAGTTAGCCTGCAGATGTTTTATCCCGCATTGTTTATACTTTTTGGCGGAAGTGGTGTGTTTTTTTTTCTTACCACGAGTAAACTGCCTGAGACCATTGGAAAAATATTTTTTTGGTTCTCCATATTGACAGGAATGACAGTCACCGTATCTACATATTCAATGGAATTTTTCGCTCGTAGAAATGCTCCATATAAAAATGTGACCAATGAGGGGTGGATCAACCAGCTAACGCAAATTCCTGTATCATGGAGCTTTAACGGAATAACTTCGTTAAATTGATAGTTTTATATTTTGTTCCTACGAAATAAATATTACGTTTTCTAAATAAATATTACGTTATTTGCTTAAATGGATTATTCGTTTAGGGCTGGCGGGCCACACATGCCTATACACACATTTGGTATAGTAATCGGAAAGCATAACCTATGCGACACCACGACTGGTTGCTAATTGTCTTTCTACCCAAAGTAGCTAGCTATTTCCTCATCTCAACATTCATAAAGAAACATGGCTATCACCATATCGAAAAACCGTTACCCAGATTGATGGTATTGCGATCGACGTAAGGCATTACACCAGTATTTTATATGTCCGAATATTCCGAGCTGTCAACATAGACTCGGACGTTATTATAAAAAAACTACGAATGCGGATATCCCAGAGCCCACAACAACGGAGGAGTAGTGTAATGAGATTTATTCGCGTATCCCTCATCCCATCGGGAAGCCCCATGCCAACTTCATCAAGTCCCGATTGCATCGATGCCAAGACGTCATCATAGAAGCCATAACTGATAACTAGGTTTCACCCGACCACCCCAGTGAAACCCTTGGTTTGATGAAAAGTGCCGGCAAGCTCATTCAGCAAAGCAGCTCGTATACAAAACAGTGCTGAAGAAAAGGACGAGAGAGGGTTATCGTAAGGTGAGGTCTACGAACAAAAAAGAGGGGGGGGGGGGGGGAAGGAACAGAAGAAAAAAGAAATACCACGAGAACGCGCAATCGAGTTACTAGAGAGGTGCTAATTCAAGAGAAATGCTCATAAAAAGAACGTGTCAATGTAACAAAACCCGAACAGAGGTCTTTACAGACCTCACCTCAATTCCGCTGTCAGAGAGAACGAACCATTCAATCTGGACTAGATTTCCGACCACACGACCAAAATAAAGTGAAGATAGCAATATCTAAAACTAAATCTAATAACTTTGTGGACTCAGATGGCCTGCTGGCCGAACTATATAAGTCAGGGGGAGACGTCTTGATGGAGAGCATACACGAACTCATCTAAAAGACTTGGTTGGAAGAAAATATAGCTGATGACTGGAACTTTAGCATCGTTTGTCCGACCCACAACAAGAATACCTTAGAAGTAGCGCCAACTATAGAGGCATGAGTCTTCCTAACATTGCTTACAAGATCCCGAACTGTGTGACCGATTAAAACGATTATCAATTTTGAGGTCAGCCTCAGCATATAACAGCATTATAGAGAAGAGCTGTATATATCAGCAACACTTCCTTTGAAATAAGCACACATTTTGAAGAAGTTGTTCAAAATAATTAAATTCTTACCTTTGAAAGGATGTTGTGTGTATTAAATGGGGATTGGGGTCTGACCAATGGTGCAAATTGTGGAGGTTTGTAGCTTTATAACTTTGTTTGTGAATTGCGCTTCGTCAGTCCACAGAATGTTCTTGAGGAAGTGACCGTACCGGTGCTAAATGGAAAGGGTGTAACCTATTACTCTGGAGAGTTCTGTGAATCCTGGTTCTGGTTCTGAAGTTCCAATTGCACAGCTAGTCCTCGGACCTGACTAAAGGCTTAACTTCCACAGCACGCAAAATCCCACCCTCAATTTCTGCCGCCGCTGATGCGTCTGAATGTCGTTTTTTTTATTTCGAGGAGCTCACCCGGTATCAACAAGGCGCTGATACGCATCAGTACCCGGCTACATGGTGTACTACGATTTGGGTATCGGCGTTGGACTCCTTCCTATCTTGCCAACGAAGCGTTTCCATGGCAGAACCCGTTTACAAACACTATGTCCGCGTAATCACATTTTGAATACATTTTGTGGAGATCAACTTATCAATGTTAAGCTTTTTTTTCATATTCGACAATTAACTGTTAACCATTGCTCATAATTACGTTAGTTTATTATTTGACTTCATTTTGTTTGACCATTTTTTTTTTGACAAAAACGGCTTTTACAACAACTTCTGTTGATCGTACGTTGCTTGACATTATTTTTAGAAAATTTCTCAAGGATCAAAATTTCATAAAAAAATAAAAATTTATTAAGTAAACATTTTGAGAAAAAAGCATTTTAAGTAAAAAAATGTAACAACAAAATTTCAAAATGTTGAGTTTAAGGAGCCATAACTTTTTTGTAGCTACACATATGTACCCTAAGTGCATAAGACTTGTATGCGCTTCTAAATTGTTTTTTCAAAATGCACAAAACACTTTTTGTAGGTATCTCTAATAGTTTAGAAGTTATAGCGTTTTAAGTAGCAACACCTCCAAATTAGAGTTCACATGCTTTGAAGGGCCATAAGGGAAATATAGTGAAAATAGACCCACCCCCCCTGCCATAAAATTTTTTGTTCGGCGGCACTTCACGAATCTTCCCTTAAAGGATTATACTGCCCTGTATAGCTTTTTGTTTAAAGAATTCCTCGTAAGATTTGGAAGCAAGCCCCCCCCCCCTCCCTCCCCGAAACAAAATCTTGGCTACGGCCCTGCCCAGGTCCATCCCCGGATATAGCGCCATTTATGAAAGTAAGTAAGTAAGCTTCGCAAATCTGTCTTCGAAGATGAAAAAAATTGTAACATTGCGTTTCATTATTTGAGTTTAGTGGATTTGATTTCACATTCGCTCCGTATTTACTTGTGTTTTAATCCGAGTTTACTCCGTAAATTTTTTACAGTGTACCTGAATATAAAAATTATTAATAACTCGACCACAGCACCACCTATCGGGTCCAGATTTTGCGTTTTCTCATTTTACACTAAACCACGATATATTAGGCGTATTTTTTTGGCAATCTATAGCTAGCTCACTTTTACTTTTACATGCAAAACCAAAAGTGGGTATAAAAGTGGCTATAATTAACGCAGTAATAAAGTGGAGATAGGAAAGTTGAAAAATGTCATTCATAGATGGCGGTGTTGTAAATAAGGAGGAATTATTTTTCATCCTTGAACGTTGAGAGCGGCTATTTGTCACTAATGGGTTGTGTTCGTTGGTTGTTGTCTGAATTGGTAAATATTTTGCAGTTCTCTGATTGGTTGAAATGCATTTATTCTTTTTAATACTTCATATTCTTACATAATATTATTTAAAATACGAATGAATGCAAAAATGCTACATAAACTTTGTTAAAAAATAGATATTAATATGTACTTACTGCAATTTGTTGTATTCAAGGTAACAAAATGCAACGTGAACATTCAATAGATGTAATAGACGCGATTCCTTTTTGAATATTTTAAAGATATTTACTCCTGTGCTGAATTCCGACCAAAATTGAATTCGTGCGGATTTCGATCTTTTTTTTTTGTTTTGTTTTCTGTGTGCTCAGTTCGCTTCATTATTTAGTTTTTTTTTACAGTAGCTGACTTGATTTGTTTCAATTAAGAAATAGGTAATTGGAAAACAGAAGTCAATGCGACTTAAGGTAATCAAAAATGCATGTTTGGTAAACCGAAAATTCGAAATCCGCACGAATTCAATTTCACCCGGAATTGAGCACAGGGGTTGATGTATGCACATAATTTCACCGCATTTTCCCGTAAACAAGGCGTAGGTATTAAATTTTGATGCTCATATTAGATCAACAAAATAGACCAACAACATTTTTCAAGCTATTTTTGTTTTGTTTTATTCCACCTTCAAACAAAATATTTTTTAAAAAGCTTAAATACTTTAATTTCAATACCTACGATCAACACGCATTTGCACGTTTTCCTGAATTCTGCCAGCAGTATGAATACGGCTGGAATTTCGAAATACAGTTCATTCAGTATTAGTTAACGAACCTTTGTAGTCGATACAATTTAAGAACGATTTTCAGTTTCTCCAATGAGTATCAATTTTTTGAACATACCCTTTTCCAACTAATATGTCAAGTTGAAAACATGCGTACCAAACATGCGTGCTAAAGTGAGTTAGGGATGTTTTTTTGAGACTCGAAAAGTGAGTATAGTAAAGAGTCTCAAAAAAATACGCCTATTGTAGTAAATATGAATCATTTTGGTTCATAAATAAAGAATTTTGTTAATAACTTGACTACAGCGCCACCTATCGGATTTTAGCATATCTATATAAATGTTTGTTAGAGCTCTAGCGCAAATGGTTAAATGACATGTCAAGTTTTGTGCTAGGAATCGGTACCATCAGGCAGGCGTCGAGAGCTACGGAGGGTCCACTTGAGCAACCTACACTCGCGGCCCACTTAATGAATAAGCGGGCCATTGGAAATAAATGAAGGATGCAAAGTTTTGATATATGGAGTTTGACTCACCGCTTTTCATCCAGCGGTCATTGTTGTATGTATATTTGATCTGATTTTTAATTAAAACGTTTTACGTTGTCTGACAAGCCTCCTATCTAAAGTCGCCTCATCGACCACCGAACAATTCTTATCATAATTTGTTGGACACCTAGACTTAACACATTGCCGCAGTGATTTCCTACATTGTATGGTCTGATACTGATGCACCCAATGACCGCAAATACATACATTATAATAATGACAGATAACAGAGTTATACCTTTCCTAGCTAATCAAACTACATCTTTGTGAAAGAAATAAACATGCTATTGTATAATGGCTAAGTTAATGTGGTTTATAATGTAGAGATACTCCAAATAAAAATTAACTCTTAATTCATTGCACTTTGTCAGTTGTCACCCAAGCTGTTAAATCTCTACAAGTAATTATACAGCGTGATCTAAAATAAATCGTATAAAAAGAACAGCTCAGATAGGGGAAATCTTAAAAATGTAAATTTCATTACATCAAGGAAGTTACACTTCCTTGTTCATTGCATTATCTATCGCGCCGCACTGACGTTCGGTTGGCTATAAGCTGTAGGAATATGTCCGATTCCAAAGCACGAGATAACTCTCATAAATCCGATCATGACCTGGCAAAAAAGTTGGTCCATTCTAACAAAAACAAAGTGTTTGCAGTCCGAGAGTCGTACTTTACAACATTACTGAAGAACGATCACCTTAGAAGTGTGTACCATTTGTTTGTGGCTATTTTTATTTTGTTCATTTTAAACAATATCTCTCATGACTTGCTGACAAGTGGAAGGTTAGTTAAAATTAAAATAATATTATAGGTCATTAGTCGGGCTTAATTTTTTTGGTGGATGATAACTTTAAGAGTATTGTTTAAGTGATTGTAGCGAATATTATCAATTTAAATATTTCATGGCGGTTGGTGTGCTGGTAAGTTTTAAAAGACATTGTTTAAAATGTGAGACGCTATTAAATATCGATGATAAAACATAATCGAATTCGTTGAAATACAGTTTGTACATTTTGTAACAACAAAACTAGCACATCCTTCTTTAAAAATAATTTGAAACAATTTCTTTGAATGTGCTGCCATTAGGGAAACAATTTCATTATTCTATTTTCACCTCCATTTCAAGCTATAGACCAAAAGGTTAATATACTGCAAAACGCACCCCCTCCGTCATCGGGCATACGATCATAATATACATACATTATACAACTGCCCATAGCACTCACTGCGAAAACATATCAACCATTTTCGAATGCGAGGTATTTTTTTTTTTTTTTTTTTTTTTTTTTTTGTCGGAGGTTGTTACTATCCGATGGAGCACTCAGACACAACTACTGGTCCATTGTACTGCCAAACAGACACCTTACATTGCTGTACTTAGTTTTCCCGTCTTTCGAAGAAAGATAAGAAGGAGCTTCAGTGATGAAGAGCTTAGATGTTCGGCACTCACCACGTCAGCCCCAAAAATCCGCCACCTGATGCGAGCAAAGGCAGGACAACTACAGAGGAAGTGTTCCGCCGTATCATCGTCCTCTCCACAAGCAGGACAGATGGTGGTGTCGCTCAAGCCCAATACATTTAAGTGTTTGGCGAAAGCTTGGTGGCCCGAAAGGACGCCCACAAGCAGTCTACAGTCGATTCTCCTGAGAGACAGAAGAAAGGACGCGGACCTTTTGCAGATGTCCGGAAGCAGTCGCTTGGCCTGTCTGCACCCAGCACAATCACGCCACCGACGCTCGTGTTTGCGAGAAACCCAAATATCGATGGATGACCCAACCACAGATGCAGGCAGACCCAGCGCGGGTTCAGGTCCTGAAAGAGCTTCTTCTGAACCCAGCCTGGCAAGCCCATCAGCGATCTCATTTCCCTGGATACCAGTGTGACCTGGGACCCAAACAAGTTTGACCGTGTTTAGCCTACCGACCAAGTTCAAAGCAAGCTTGAGTTCGAGCACTAGCTTGGACGAGGTGAGAGGGTTAAGCAGCGCTTTTAGTGCAGCCTGGCTGTCACTGCAAACGCATATACTTTTAGCCCTCCACCTGTTTGTCACAATATAGCGCATAGCCATAAGGATAGCGAAAATCTCCGCCTGGAAGACAGTCGCGTGGTTACCTAAAGGGTAGTGTAGTCTAATGTTCTCGCATTCCACGAAGACTCCAGAACCAGACCCCTGTCCGGTTTTAGAGCCATCCGTGAATACACGATGGCATTCTTTCCCTGGCTCAGAGTCCGGCCGAAGCCATTCCGTTGCCTGAGGAAAGTTGACGTGGTAGTTTTGTCGCAGTAGGATTTCTGGTGTCATTGCATCAGACGGCATATCCATAAGACAGGGGTCAAAGGATAATTCTCGCACAAGTTCATCAAAATTCCAATGCGCATGGTACCAAAAGCCACCTCTCTTTAAACGGGAGATGGTTTTCAGTGTACACCCCATGATAAAAATATCAAGGGGGGGGAGATTCATCATAGCATCTAGAGCAGAACCCGGGGTGCTGGGGAAGGCCCCTGTGCAGCCAAGGCAAACTGTTCTTTGGAGTTTGGCGAAAGAGGCAGTAACACGTTTCCGCGAAAGCCTGTTCCACCACACAACCGATGCATATGAGAGAAGTGGTCTTACCATTGCCGTATAGATCCAAAGGACCCTTTTCGGAGATAAGCGAGGTATACGTGTATGCTATCCTAGTGAAGTTTTGTTTTTGTTTGTCATATCGCACGATCGCAAAAGTATAAACATCCATTTGTAGCAAGGTATGTATATGTGTAGGTATATCATTTCACTTCAAAAAACACATTTTGTCTAAAAACTGATAAAAACTAAAGGACTTGGCTACAAACGACATAGCCTATAGCAGCCTCACAGTCTTAAGAAACATTTTAAAAAAAGTTTCATCGAAATCTGTCCAGTAGTTTTCGAGCCAACGAAAATTTCTACAGTTCACACAAAACTTAAAATATTACTAGTGCTACTAAATTCGCTCTTCACTACCGTTTGGGTTTAGCAATAAGTTTTAAGTAGTTAAGCTGAGATCATTATGTACTAAGAATTGACTCCGCAGCTAACGCTTGCGACCAACAATTCGACTTAATTCTGATACAAATATCAGTTTGACACGCTGCTTACATCATTGGTTATGTACAGTCAATAGCCCAGATAATAGGCCTGGTTTATTGACCACTTATCTCAGCAAAGCAAAGTAAAGTGCACGAATACTTAACAGTTCAGTGACTTATGTAAGAAAGTGGTATAAACTGGTAATCTTAGATTAACTTACTGGTCGTACATGAGCTTCAACCAACATGCCAGCTTGATCCATCGCTAGCTGGAGGTCCCATCCAAGCTGAGCCTATATGGTAAGGTAGTCCTTTATCGCGCTATTATTCCAGAGTAGAGTTGAAGGTTTTTCGATTGATTCGAATCTTCTTGAGTAGGTCTATAAGTTGTTCTTTGTATACACTCTCCTTCAAGGTGGTGTGATACAAATTGGACTAAAGATCACACAGAGAACAAAGCAATTGAGTGCGTTTTTATCAGCCTTTAAAGGGGTTCGGCAGTGATGAGTTTCTTGTATAACGTCAGCTTACATAATTTGGTCAGATGCTAAATGTCGAAAACATTTAAGCAATAAATGGGTGGATAGTCAAGCTTAGTGAGTAGTAACCCCCACAATTTAAAATTGCTTTATTAAAGGTGTTTTTGATAAAACTTACGAGTCTAGAAAGTAAACCAGAAGAGGTGAACAGCTTCAATCTCCAACAACGATGAAGAGTCGGAAATTGAAGAGCGTGTACACCAAACAACTCCATCTCGAAGATGTTACAGAAATAGCTGTCGCTTTTATGACTTTTCTACAGTTAAAAGTCGAAGATTGACTCGTATCTTGATAAGGTTGACGAGAAGATTATAAGACTATTTTCTCAAATGTTATCCAAAAGAAAATTGGTGTCTTTTATGAAAAAGCAGAATAAGTTTTGCTTTCAAAAGCAGTACAATATAATTTATTTATCATTCCTATTAGGGAATGAATATTTTTAACTTTTTTTTTGTTTTTGTTGTACCTACTTTTATTTTTTTTTACGTTTTAAATTATCGACACATTATTGCCTGTCACAATTGCTACCTGTTTGTTGTGATATTAAGTGGGTTTGATTAAGTTGACTAATGGCACTGACGGCTCGCGAGTTCTTCCAATTTTGTCAATATCGTCGGCATACGGCCGACGTACGTATCGTATAGTAATAACTAGAAGTGAACTGAATAAATAGGCGAGTTTGGCGGGGTGCCGAAAGTTAATAAGGCTTTGTAGTACTCATCTCTGTATAAGATATCAAAGCCAACCTTAATCTTGGGTGGTGGACACAAGGGCAAATACTTATTCACCCATCTACCAGATTGACATTCTTTAACTGGGACACTGTCATATATAGGGATATTTAAAATGGTCGTTAAGATTCGTGAAATTTAAAAATATTTTATTCGTTTTTACTAGTCATAAGTTAAGTTAATAAAGGCCTTAAACACAACACCGCAAGTAGGTATTTCTAGTACAGTACTAAGTACTTTGTAGCACAAAACTAGAAGTCAAATGCTGAACTTATACCTTGCCAGCACTTGCCAGAACAATGCCTTACAGATAGAACCCTCTAATGTCATGTGGTTTCAAAAATCAATTCTCATCGAATAACATCACGTCATTATCGCATTTCTCTTTTACTCTTGAGCGCACGCAAGTAAATCCTCCTAACAGCTATAATTTGACGTAGGGTCTTATTATTAGCATCTAAAGCTATTGCTCGGGGCATGCTCGGGGTATTGGAATCGGCAAGCAGCTCGTTCGATTGCGTACTAAGTGAATCATATAGTGCAGAAGTGGCCTATTAGTAGAGCTCGTTTTTGATGAATGGATAGGTTGCTGGGATTGAAAAAGGATTTCGCCTGGTAACCAAAGCTCGCAAACAAGCGATTCGGCACCCTTGGCGTGTGCTGCTCCAACTAAGATTAGGTTTCTTCTCTTTTTTTTTTTTTGTCTCACATCAGGCGTTCCTTTCCACGGGTACATTCTAAAACTGCTGCCTTACTTAGCCCCTACAACTATTTAAGGTCGACACTGGTATTCGATATTAAATGTTACAACTTTTCTCATTTCTTCAACAGGGTGCATTTAGGTCTGCGGACCATAAAACAAGCCTTCGCAAGAATCCATCTGGCCTTTGGTGTATGGAGTTTAATGCACATTCCTATGGTCGGATTGTACTATGCTCTACAGACTTGGGCTAGAGTATCACGTTACCTGAAAGATAGTAAGTATAGATCAAATGGTTGTTTAATGTTTGTTTAATTTTATTTTCAATTTTCAGACGCAAGCCTCCGAAAAATTTGGAATTTTATCTGCATACTAAGTTTTGCTGGATTCCAAATCACTTTGCTTTATGTTGGGACTATCACATGTTATACCTTCGACTTACCGTTTGCATCTGCAGCCGCTATACTAATGGAAACACTTCGACTTATTATGAAATCTCATGCGTTTGTTAGATCCAATGTGCCGAGGCTACTTATGAATCATTCAAAAGACAAGTCTGCTGAACTTGGGCCCATATCTTCGTATCTCTACTACCTTTTCGCTCCAACATTTCTGTACCGGGACTCGTATCCCCGAACAGCCAAAATTCGATGGTCATTCGTGCTTATAAATTTACTAGAAATTATTGTTGCTGTATTCCTATTGAGCTTTGTACACGAACGTTTTATTCTGAAGAATTTCCAAGACTTTGGACTCAAAACACTTACGGCCGCAGAGCTTGCCGAAAGAATATTTGCAATGATTCTACCCTCTGGCTTAATATTGGTCGCTCCCCATTATATGATTTTGCATTGCTGGTTGAACTTCACGGCTGAGATTTTGAGATTCGGTGACCGTGTGTACTATACTGATTGGTGGACATCGGCAAACTATGGCCAGTACTATCGTACCTGGAATGTAGTAGTTCAGGAGTGGTTTTTTGAATACGTTTACAAGGATTCCTATAAGTACATATTTAAGGGTTCAAAGATGTGCTCCACGTTGTTGGTATTTTATGTATCGGCGTTGATGCATGAGCATGTGATTGGAGTTACCCTGCAGATGTTTTATCCCGCATTGTTTATATGTTTTGGCGGAATTGGTGTGATGTTTTTCCTTGCCACGAGGAAACTGCCGGAAACCATTGGAAAAATATTTTTCTGGTTCTCCATATTGACAGGAATGACAGTCATGGTATCTACATATTCAATGGAATTTTTCGCTCGCAGAAATGCTCCATATAAAAATGTGACCAATGAGGGGTGGATCAAGCAGATAACACAAATTCCTGTATCATGGAGCTTTAACGGAATAACTTCGTTAAATTGATAGTTTTATATTCACCCCTATTCCCGTTGGCGTTTGTCGTAAACGCCTAATATTTCATTTCGGTTTTAAATCAGTGTTTGTAACTCTTTTGAGACAAACAATTTGAAATTACATTGAACACACAGAAAAAGAGCCAAAATCGTTAACAAAAGTTCGAAAAAAATATGAATATCGTTTTTACAACGACACGACACATGAGTCGTATACGACAAACGCCAACGAGAATAAGGGTTATTTTGTTCTTACGAAAAGTTTCTAAATAAATATGTGTATGTTATTGGCTTAAATGGATTATTCGTTTAGGGCTGGCGGGGCACACATGATTTCCCATGAACGTCATGTCGGACGAGACGGGTATATTTTTAGGTTACTTGAGAAAAAAAGGGTAGATTACACCGAAAATACCTTTTCTTTTCTACTCTGTCTCTATCTCGCCCGAAACGACTTTCATTGGAAGGCATGTTTGATCCAGCACTTATTTTTTGATTTTGTTCCGGTTCTATTTTAGAGTATTCTATGGAATATTTAATTATATTGTAGTGTGGATTGAAAAGTACTACTTATTCACCACAGCGCCATCTAATAGAAAGTAGACGAACTTATTCAACGGAACTTCGAATCTTTGAAACTCAACGAATGGTGAATGGTCTAAAACGACACTAGTACATTCTAGATTGTTCCGGTTGGAGTATAGTATATTCGAGAAGCTTTAGTGGGGAGTATAAAAAGGGTTGCGAAATCAGACGAGGGGCAGTTTTATCTTTAAACCGTGTAAAGTAAAGTTCGAATAGTATCGGTAGTGTTATAAAATAAATGAAAGATTGTAAGAAGTGGAAAAGTTGATTTTAAGTGAATTGTCTTGTAATAAAAAGTGATTTATTAAAGTTTGGTAAACAGAATAGTGTTTTATCTTTTCGAATCCCAGCCGAATATAACAATATTGTTAGCGTTTCACTTCCGTTTAGATATAAGAGTGATTATGCAATATTTTCAATTTGGGGGCACGTCACATTCTCCAGATTCTGGCCCCTATTGTGAGTGTCGATAGTTGATCGTTGATCGACAACTGTCGATCAATAGACAACTGTGTTTGTCGATTGCGATTGATATTTGTCGATTTGACAGTCGCTTGTAGTCGATTACAAATGTCTGGTCGATGCTTTCTCTTGGAAGTGAACAAATTTTGTGCGTACGAATAGCTAAAATAAATCGACGCAATCGACAATATTTAGGGGTATCGTGAATAAATTCCGACGGAAATATTTCCCTTGTCAGCAATGTAATTCAAATTGCTGAATGGGAAACATTCCGGGGGAAATATTATTCGCGATAGGGGTGATTGTCGTGACGATCGCTGATCGACAATCATAATAAGGGCCTCTATTATCTCTGTTAGACTTTAGAGGTACGCTCAAACCACGAGAACTAAAAATATAATTGAGTGGGGAAGCGAGGAGTAACAACGATTCTCGCTTGTTTGAGATTGACCCTGACAATTTCTGTTGGGAAATTATGTCGAATTTTAGTCTCTGAATTATTGTTTGAGAGAATTACATTAACAACAACTCGTAGACACAGTCACTTTGGTAGGAATGATAGCTATTTCGAACTACACCACTAATTCATCATCAGACTCCTTTAAGTGATTGTTTGAATAGTTTTGAATTCTGACAGTCAATTCTCCGTATATATCCACTTGGGAAGACATTTCTGTTTTCCCCTGTCAGGAAGTGAACTTGCACCTCGATTTTCTCAATTGACCAAGTGACTACCACTTGCGCTAATTGAGCGACGAATACAAGCCCGCCAACTGGTGATTAGAACGGAGGAGAAGACCAACCTCTGTGCGTTGTTGTTGCTACGAGGTGTTTTTGTTTATTGTCGTTCTCTCGGTTTTCTTCACCTCTTCCTCTCTTTTTTTCCCGCAAGCTGTGAGATTTTCAACAGATTCATACGAGTAGAGAGGTATTATTGGGAAGAATTCGTTGGCTAATACCCAGGCCATGGTTTTTTGTTAACTGAGTGGGGAAGCGAGGAGTAACAACGATTCTCGCTTGTTTGGGATTGACCCTGACAATTTCTGTTGGGAAATTATGTCGAATTTCAGTCTCTGAATTATTGTTTGAGAGAATTACATTAACAACAACTCGTAGACACAGTCACTTTGGTAGGAATGATAGCTATTTCGAACTACACCACTAATTCATCATCAGACTCCTTAAAGTGATTGTTTGAATAGTTTTGAATTCTGACAGTCAATTCTCCGTATATATCCACTTGGGAAGACATTTCTGTTTTCCCCTGTCAGGAAGTGAACTTGCACCTCGATTTTCTCAATTGACCAAGTGACTACCACTTGCGCTAATTGAGCGACGAATACAAGCCCGCCAACTGGTGATTAGAACAGAGGAGAAGACCAACCTCTGTGCGTTGTTGTTGCTACGAGGTGTTTTTGTTTATTGTCGTTCTCTCGGTTTTCTTCACCTCTTCCTCTCTTTTTTTCCCGCAAGCTGTGAGATTTTGTAATAGGCCTATAGGGTGGATATTTAGAGGGAGCTAGGAGTAGAAGAATGACAGGAAGCAAGGATGTGGACGGGACCTTAGGATGGGATCGGAAAAAGAGAGGGAAAGAGTGTCGAGTGTGAGGAGCGCGGCATGCTTGTATAGCACGGCTCTGCTCGCCGGAATGGGGTGGTTCTTGTCCCCACAACTCGACCTAACCTACAACAAAAACACATATCATGCCAAGACAAGGTATACTTACATCTCACCTTCACCAAAGCGGACGGAACTTCACCACATCGAGGGGCGCTGTTGCTGGAATTCAGCGCTGGCCATTTCCCTCCCCACCTGGAAATCCGGTGGCCATATGTTTGGATTTCCCCAAAACGGACGTTGTCGGCAGATCAGCCCATTTCACCAGTAGATTGGTGTCAGCTCACCCTTTGCACCCCCTAAAATATGTGGCCTAACACGCCATCAAACACTTGCGTTTAAATGAAACACGTACCTTTTTTCATATAAAGGCGTGACTCACAAAAATTTATTTATGGATAATTAAATAAATAACCTAAGCTTATAAATGGACAAACCTAAATTGAATTTAACCATGTAATTTGTACATGAAACTAAACGATATCCTACAACAAAAAAAATATATACATATATTTCTGATGTCTAATCAACAACAAAAAAAAACTTAAAATAAATTTGGCTTTCGACATGTAGGTATAATTTAAGGCGCGATTCCTAGCGATTCCTACCTAAATGGAGCTCGATTTAGGTTACTCGACTACTCAGAATCCCCCAGACAAAAAAAATCATCGAAAACGAAACCTATCACATTTGGATTGTAACTAACACTTAAACTACACCTAATACAATACAAAAATTCAAATTAAATTATGTCACGCCGCGAAGATAAACAAAAAAAAAATAATATTAAGAGATACGTCGAAAAGAACAGCACAATTCCACCTTTGCATACTCTTAGGCGAGGATTAGTAGAGCACGGTGGGTAATTTATATGGCTCGACTGGTTTAGGACTTGTATGAGGTAGATTATATATTCTATGATGTACCTATGTTTTCTTGTGCACTTATAACAAATTTTATGCAATCACGTCATTTGATTGATTAGAATCCGGTGATTGATGTTTGGTTGCAATTAAATTGGGGCGCGTTCATAGGCACGAGGAGGCACGTCAGGCAATTGCATTTTGCGGCATTAATATGGGCCCCGCTTGCTCGTAAGCTGAACGTCGATTTTGCTTGTATTGCCTGAACATCGGTTGGTTAACCCCCTTCCGCACTTTTTGATGGCGACCACGACTTCAGCCATTCAGCGTGTACAGTCAGTGGTTGCCGTGATACACTGTATACGAAAATGTTTTCACTACTATCCACATTAAAAATAATTTAAGAAAACTCACCTAAGATATATTATTCTTTTATTTAAAATTTATCCACGTAGCCTACGAATTGTGTTTGGCTTTTGGTTGTTTTTTTCTTGTTGTACATATGTCGTAATGCACTTTGTCTTACTATATCTACTTTTGCACACACGGTCGAGACTTGTATCCTCGCCAACGAACATTTTCAAATTAAAATTCTCGTGACAGCTCACAAAAAAAAAATCCCGCAACATTACCCTATAGTTCCCAAAAGTGCTGTTCCATCCATCATCCGATATAGCCGCTATTGAGTGAAAATCCTTTATATATTCAGTCATTTTCTATGTATATTCGCCATTATAATAATTATACCATCAGGCCGTCGAGGGTTCGGGTCTTTGATTGTTTTTGACATTTACGAATGTAAAGACAGGACTCAAACACAGCCCGGGACAGTGAAGCCCATACAAACAAAACGTGTTATGACAAATGACTGACAGAAATAAAAACATTCAACACATCAACTGAAACGTCATTTGAATGGCAAGATTACAGCAACGGCGGATTGCGTTTATACGCTGCCGTTACAATTTTCAACAGATTCATACGAGTAGAGAGGTACAGCGCGTACCAATTCACTTGGCCATTCTACTGCGCAGGTTTCTGTGTATTTTGTTTTTGTGTTTTGTTTTGTGTCGTGTATATTCTCTTAAATCCTCTCTCTGCGCAACCGACGGTTGGCCAAGTGAATTGGTTCGCGCTATATTATTGGGAAGAATTCGTTGGCTAATACCCAGGCCATGGTTTTTTGTTAACTGAGTGGGGAAGCGAGGAGTAACAACGATTCTCGCTTGTTTGGGATTGACCCTGACACCGCGTCTCCACGAGCAATATTTCATAGCTTACCATCTGTCATTTCTTATAGAAAGAAATAATGATAGTATGCAATAAAATGTAGGGTGGGCATTTCATAGCTTAGACCCCTTTTACACGCAGAGTGTTTTCACTTTAGTGTCGAGAATGTGTAGGTAAAGGGGATGAAAAGTGCAGGGGATAGCCGAACACTGATGGGCCGCGAATTCCCATCCGATTCTTGTATTCTCTTTCGCTCTCTTTCGTTATTTTCAGCGTTGCTTTATTCTCAAACCGTACTCAGTCGCGATAGACGTCTGCATTTGCTCTATTTTCGAACTGTATGCGGTCTGCGCTTCGAAAATGCAGCTACCACCGCGAGCGACGAATGAGAAAAAAAGGAAACAAAGACAATTTGTCAGTCAAAGTGAAAACACTGAACGTATAAATGCACCATAAGTGCCCAAAAGAGAATTAAGAAGAGTCATGAGTGAAAAAACTCTGCGTATAAAAGGGGTCTTTGTGCATCACACGAAAACACATGTGTCAGACAAAGAAAGCACACCCCATAGAATACTATCGATAGCAAGCTATGAGCTGAGCAATAGATGGAATACCATTTTTCATAGAATACTATTTGTGGTCTCCACGAGCAATTCTCATAGCATGATATATGGCATTCTATGAAATATTGCTCGTGGAGACGCGGTGTGACAATTTCTGTTGGGAAATTATGTCGAATTTCAGTCTCTGAATTATTGTTTGAGAGAATTACATTAACAACAACTCGTAGACACAGTCACTTTGGTAGGAATGATAGCTATTTCGAACTACACCACTAATTCATCATCAGACTCCTTTAAGTGATTGTTTGAATAGTTTTGAATTCTGACAGTCAATTCTCCGTATATATCCACTTGGGAAGACATTTCTGTTTTCCCCTGTCAGGAAGTGAACTTGCACCTCGATTTTCTCAATTGACCAAGTGACTACCACTTGCGCTAATTGAGCGACGAATACAAGCCCGCCAACTGGTGATTAGAACGGAGGAGAAGACCAACCTCTGTGCGTTGTTGTTGCTACGAGGTGTTTTTGTTTATTGTCGTTCTCTCGGTTTTCTTCACCTCTTCCTCTCTTTTTTTCCCGCAAGCTGTGAGATTTGTGATGAATTAGTGTGATGAATTAGTGGTGTAGTTCGAAATAGCTATCATTCCTACCAAAGTGACTGTGTCTACGAGTTGTTGTTAATGTAATTCTCTCAAACAATAATTCAGAGACAAAAATATAATAATCTGTAAAGAAGTGGATCGATTCATCAGCCTCTCAGAATGAAATGGTAAGAATAGACGCTTGGAAGATTCTGTTAAATTGTAGCTGGGGTATAATGTAGCCTATATTAGATTAGTCTATAGGTCGACAAAGCCTTCATGGGGCTTAGGCACTGCGGCCCCTCTAAAGGGGGCCTATTGTGCCTTCCCTGGTCTGGTCCTAGAGCCATCTCTTTACTCCAGAGACATTCAGGAAGACAAGCATCTTCTTGGGGGGTATGTCAGCAAAAGTTGCTGAAGTAACGATTTCATCACCAAGGATATTCTTTCTGAGACGAAAGACAGCCGGACATTCCATGGGCATGTATGTGAGGAGAGGATTCGTCACTGTCAAGATAAGAGTCTACATGTAGGATCCGGTGGACGCCAATTCGGAGAAGACTTTTTTTCAGGAGGCCATGACCACTAATTATACGAGTCAGAATTCTCTGTCACGTTATTCTTGTCCAAATTAATGAGAAAGTAAAGATTTTTTGGAGGAGAATTTTGGGAAGAATTGTTTTTTGCAGTTCTACCCAGGTGTTTTAAGCCAGGCTTCATTGGATTGGTTTGAGTCAGCTGTTAGTCTTCCTCTTCCACGACTCTAATAAACAATAACGCGAAAAACACAAATTACATCTTAAGGTTTTTTTCACTGCGCCACCTCTCGCGAACGTCTGACAAACATCCGAGAGTATAACTGTCCTGAAAAAGCTTCTCAATTGAGAAGTTCGGACTCGGCAAACAAACGCCAACAATAAAGATGAAAGTTTTATCACGTGTATTCGGATTTGCAAAAATCATCTCCTTCAAACATCCGTAGCTTGGCATTTCCAAGGCGAGATTTTGCAAACTATGCTGGTAATGCAGTCTCTGACGGTTGCGTCTGCACAATGGTCAGTTAGTGAACCTGGTTGGACGAGCAGCCATAAATCATATATGTGGACCGCGTTGACGAGCAGACCAGTTTATGACTGACATAGCTGATCAAAGCGAGAGAGTTGCTTAAAGTCATTCATAAGTAGTAAAGAATATTATTAAAATCGGTGTATCGGAAATTGGCACCGGTGCCAATTTGCATTATTACTTAGCACATTGGCACCGGGTGCCAATTTCCGATTTTCCAATGGGATTTCCGAAATTGGCACCTAAAAAAATTTTGTGAACTTTTTTCAACAAATATCAAAAAATTGTTCAAGTTACCACAAATACTGATAGTCTTAGGTATTGGCCGTAGAGTGCTCCTGTGGAGATTGGTCAAATTCTGACAAAGGGGCGTGGCAACGCCCTTACAAAAAAACATTCAAAATCTGATACATATCTCGAAAACCACCGAATAGATTGAGCTTAAACTTACAGATAATCTTAGGTATTAGGCCGTAGAGTGGTCCTGTGAAGATTGGTCAAAATTGGACAAAGGGGCGTGACACCTCCCTTACAAAAATAAACATTCAAAATCTTATACCTCCGATAACCGCTGGGCCGATATTCATGAGTCTTTTTTTGTTTTGTTCGTATGTAAAGATACCGATTCTGGACTGGGTGGCGGATCCAATAGTGAATAAAAAATATTATTTAAACAGGGATGGTTTCTAAGCACATCAAAATTAATTTGCGCACGCAAATTGGGGGTGCCAATTTCCGATTTCCAGTGAGGATTCTGGAAATTGGCACCGGTGCCAGTAAATCTTAAAATCTGTTTGAAGTGGTTTTAATGAAAGAATCGCCCGAAACTTTTAAATCCTTACAATATGCCTTTGATTGAGCTCACCGTGTCGGATTCTATGTCACTGTCGATTAATGGTCGTTCAGAACGTTCTGTCTGTCCATCCCGAATAGGTTCAGCTGTAGGTTTAAAAAAAAAACTACATTGTTTATATTTTTTGAAAATTTGATTTCTTACTTCGTAGTTATTATTAGTTAATAATTATTCTTCAACAGAATGGGCAATTTCTATTACAATTGTACAATGATCTTATTTAATTACACCTACAATGTTTTACCACCATCACCAGTTTTTTGTTTTCTTTTTTGTTTTTACAAACGATGGCAAAATAAAGAACCGCTTCAATGACGTTAAATACATGCTTTCAAATTATAGATGGTATTACAAAGTACAAAATCAGTTTTGTTCTCATGTTATTTGTGTACACATACAACATACTGCATATCCGTCTCTTGCTTTTAAATCATATCATAGAACAAAAAAGAGCAGAACCTATTTAGCACGCAACTAAAAGAAAGGAAACAATACAAACTATAAATGGGTATGCAAAATAATAACAAACAAAATAATAATATTGTTCATAAACATTTAATGGTAATATTAGCTATATTCTGGGTATTTCATTTGTTTTTACATACATAATATATATATATACCATGAGAAAGTGTAATAAAATTATATTAATTCATTTAATTAATTAATTTGCACAAGACACTGCAACGACTCTACACATACACATACAAGCAACTAAAAAGAAACTAATAAATTCTAATGGAAACAAAAACAGGATTACTTTGATATTTTTGGTATCTAGTCACATAAGGCCACCGAAATGCTTACCAGCAAATGATTTCAAACTTTGTTTTGATAAATTAAATTGTGTTTGTTCGTTTTATTTTTGGTTTCGAATTTTAAAGCGTTTCTCCTTTGAACATCTGATCAAAGGGGTAAACACAACGAACACAAAACAATCAGACCAAAATTATATGTACGATATAACAAAGTAGTGTTGTTGTTTCATTTAGACAACTGTAATAATTTGCGGTGGTTCTACAGAGGATAGTTTATTAGTTTCTGTTGCTACTACTGATGCCGGGATTGTTGGATTGTGTGTGGCTACCGGCGAAATATCCTTTGCCGATGCTGTGAAGTTGTCGCTCTTCTGCGGTGTCTGTGCGGCTAATTGTCACTTTGTCTCACCTACTCGCTGGTAACGCGGCTTATTGCGGGTGAATGGTAAATACTTGTATTTTATCATATGCTGGAAGTTTAGAAAATTAGATGGTTAGCCAATATGTAGTTATCGGTGCGAGATTTTGTATAAGTATAACAAACCTTAATTTGCCGTTTCATCGTAATGCAAAACAGCGTTATAAAGTACATGACCAATATTGGCCAAAACACTGGTACATTGAATACATCAAAGAAGGTACACGCTACCCCAATCAGTGTGCTTTTCGCGATCGAGAGCCAGAATTTAAATTCGGGCAACCGTCGTATGAACGGTCGGAATTCTTCATTAACTGTTGTTGGCAATTCGGGACCTTGGTCATCTGAAATTGAAAGTTTTTTGTTTTTGTTTTTTAGCTACATTCAAGAAAGAAATACTTCAAAAAAAATGTGAAAAAGTTGTGCCAAGTCTGTGGTAAACGAATTACTGCTTCGCTAGCAATTTTCAGCGAAATTTTTGCATTGAGCTCAGGGCATAATGAAACACCATGTCGAATTGAGGGAAGGAGTATGGGGATAACAGTGGCTGCATCTGTTCGGCACCATTTTATAAAAGACGCTAGTGCTGTACGAATTAAATACATATATAGAGATTACAAATAGTTGGCTGATATTTTCACTAAGAGTTGTAGTTGCAGCCCGCATTAAGAAATTAAGTCAATCTTAAACAGAAGGGGGGTATTGATATAATACACAATTTAGCTTAAAGTAAGGAACAAGGCAATAATCAGTAATAAGATGGTCACATAAACGGAAGTGTTGTAATCTAATTTGAGGCACGCGAAGCATGCAATGCAATACCTGACCGGCCACACGGAAAGTTATGGATGATGCAGAAATAAAAAGAAAACCATTGCCAGAGGGTAGGGTCTGAATACTTTGCTGCCATATATATTACTGTTGCTATTATCGTCGTAGCTTGTGATCAACCAAACCGAAACCTTTACATATAGTCTGCTAAGTGTCAACTGACAGACAAGTCAAAAGTTGATGTTTTTTTTAATAGTCTGCTAGACGTCCTTAAAAACCGATAGAGGTATGATAGAGTCATCCCTTTATGACTTACTGTTTGAATATCCCAAGACTATACGAGAACGCCTAGGCATAGTACGGACAGCTCTGAGGATCTAAGGATTAATGCGCAACCATACAGAGACCATCTCTTACAAGTAGCAAGACGATGGATTCCATATCAGTTTAAACACTCTGATAGCCTGTTGTGCATCCAAAGTCTTTCCACTGTGTACTGTCTTATGCGGGCTCAGAGTTCTGCTATTTTTCATTCTATTTAGACAGCTCTACCAGAGTTGCCACTATTTTTCAAAATAAATTTCCCTGATTTTCCCTTACCAATTTTTAAGTTTTCCCTGACCAAAATATACATTTATCAAAAAAAAAAAATTGTCAGTTTTCTTTTTTTTTAGAAAAAAGTTAAGTTTAGTTTTCAGTTAAGCGGTATAATCCTTTAAGGGGAGATTCCTGAAGATTCGCCGAACAAAAAATTGTATGGCAGGGGGGTCTATTCGCACCCTATTTCCCGTTATAGCCATCAAAGTAGGTGACTTCTAATTTGGAGGTGTTACCACTTAAAACTCTATATAATTTCTAAACTATTCTAAATTATAGGTACAAACATTTTGTAAATTTTGAAAATACAATTTAGTAGCGTATAAAAGTATTAAACACTTCGGGTACATCTGTGTAGCTACAAAAAAAAAAATATGGCTTCTTAAACTCAATATGTATTATGAAAATTTGTTGTTTAATTTCTTTTTTTCTCAAAATTTTTATTTTATAAATTTTTATTTTTTTATGAAATTTGTATCCTTGAGAAATTTCCTAAAAACTATGTGAAGCAACTTTTTTACGTACGAACAGAAGTCAGACAAAACTGGTCAAAAAGAGACTCGATATTTCTCTAAAATATTCTTTCATAGCACCCCAGAAGAAAATCCATGGGTGTTAGGTCAGGAGATCTGGTTGGCCAAGTGTTGGGGTTCAAATCGACCAGTCCACCGTTCGTTAAAAGGTGGACTAATTTCATAGGGCTTATATTGAAGCCCATCTCTTTCACATATGGGCTACTTTTTTTTTGTTCGGCCTTCAAAAAACTTGTAGGATAACAATATGTAGAGTGTTTTTGTATGACCAGAGCAGTGCTTATTTTGAGAGATAGGAGAATTAGCTACTCAAATAGAGAATGTGCCACATATGGGAAGAATAGAAGGAAAGTACAATTTTATGCCAAATTCGATAGCTGAATTGAGAAGCTTACTCAGGACAGTTGTTCTTTCGGGTGTTTGTAGGACATTTGAAATACTTAGTGCAGCAGAAAATACCTTAAGTTTATACCGTGTGTCCATTCGTCCCGAAAAATTAAATCTCACACAAACGAACGTTTGTGGGAAGCTAGTTCTAGGGTGCCTATGGACGATGGACGTGTTGCACCAACTTACCAACACGTAAGACCCTTGCTCAATATTTCAGCGCACTAACTAATGAAACACTGCGCCCACTTAAGGTCGAAGTCTTTGATCTGATTTTTATTGGCTTTGACGCAGACAGAGGGGTCAACGACAATTCTAGTCAAGGACTAATCCACTAATCCATTACACGGCTGACATTTAGTTCAAATGTTTCAAAAAAAAAATTTAAATATTTTGAAAGTACTTTTCGGATAGAACTTGAATTAGCATTTATCACTTTCGAAATAAATAAAAGACAAAATCTAATTTCTCTCTTTCGACCTTTCGTTCTGATACTAGCCATCGAAAGTATAATGTTCCGAAAAACACTTTTATTTGTACACAGACACAAATTTTACCAAAATTTCAATTACTTTTTTTTCACTGGTATTTTTTTTAAACATTTTGGTAAACAAATTAAAAATAAATGAAACAAATTTTCCCTGACTGCTTCCTAAATTTCCCTGACTTTCCCTGACATTCCCTGACCAAATTGCGTTCCCTGACTTTCCAGTCGAGTGGCAACCATGTACTACAGTTTGGGATGAACTAACGTCAACTAACAAGCCAGTTAGTCCACGCCCTTAACCAACTGCCTGCAGTTGTTTATGATCCTTTTTTATTTGTGCGTGCCACATTAGTCTATGTTTTTTTTTTTACTGCGTTGAAGAGTTAATTAAAGATAGAATCAAATTTGCGGGTCTTCATTTTAGCTGTCTTTTTGACCTACATAAACAATCTGTCGTTATCGCAATGTCATACAATTTAACTTCTCCTTTATAATGTGTGCTTTTATATCGAAGATTTCAGCTCTTCTTCTCTTTGTTACTCCATCTCTTCTATTAACTCTCAGCATCGTTCCCTGTATCGTTTCTAGTACTTTCAGCTTGTTGATGATATACCTCGTTAGGGTTAAGGTCTTAGCTCATGAAGTGATAATTGAAAGTATGCATCCGTCAATCAATTTTCATTTCAGAAACATGCCTATGTCCCTATTAAAAATGTTTTTATTTTGCCGAAAACAGCCCAGCTTAGACCGAGTTTGTCACTCATTATTCGTAAGATATTTATCTTCGAAAGCCCGTTCGATCTCAAATCCATCATATCAACAATTAGAAAGAGAAAGAGCATCAGCTTTAGTAAATAAAAAACTCTCCACTATCTGATAACGCACGGGTTTTACTACAAACATATTTTCTTTTGAAATATATATACAGTCAAAATCGTTTATAACGACATCGGTTATAACGACATATCGGTTATAACGGCCAAATTCTTAGGTCCCGACTGAGCTCCATTATAATCCCATTGAATAACAAATCGTTTACAACGACATCGTTTACAGCGACATATCGCTTACAACGACCGATTTTTCCCTTTTTTTGAAATAAAATATTGGTTACAATGGTGCGACTGCATTTTTTTCTAAAACGGTAAACTATTTATGCATCTGTAGATGGTATGTGTCTGCGTAGGTTGGAAAATTACTTGGTGGAACATTTTCTGTGTGACGAGTGGTCGTAGACGTTTAATTTTATTCGGTTCGCATACCTATATACTCGTATGTATGTATGTCAAGAACAAATAAAAATTATGAAAAAAAGGATCTCTACTTAAAACCAGTGCAATGCAGTTAGCACAATAGCGACCCAATTTATTCATTGCCACATGATCTAGATTTATTGCCTGCCGACTAATAGATACCAACATTGGAAGAGGGCAACGACCGAGCTTTGACAACATTCAATGCAGGTTTCTTAGCACCGCTCTTCTCGATGAGTAATTGATTCTGTCATACCGGCATAGCCGACATTAGAAACTTGAATTAGGTTGTTTTTAAAATGTGTGCTTCTCACAATATTACACTAAAATTAATCCATTACCATCTAAATACGGTCAAAATTATCTGCTTGTAGTGATAAATCGCTTTGTCAACGAGCCGTAAAATAAAAAGTTCTACCAATTTAGAAATATGTACATTTGTATTTCAACCAAAAGATGGCAAACAAAACGCCTAGTCAGCACTCTGCCTATTAACGATAACCCACAACATATTTCATCACATACCTACATTAACAAGATTAAAAAAAAGATGACTAACAACTTTACAGCCCGATCAGTGTTGGCTCGCTGCTATGGAAAAATGTTCGTGGCCATGATTGGCAATTATTGATTTTCAAATCTATTTACCTTGATAAATGTTTGAAACTATTCACGCACTTGTTCTGCTGCCCTTGCTCATTTGCACAAGAATAAATCAATAAGTTCTGTTTACAAGATATCTAGGTACATTCGTTTTTAGTTCTTTCACTTTATTGCTTACCTCCATAAGGATCGTATTCGGGATCGATCTTCGGCGTTAAGAAAGCAATGAATAAATTCAAATGATAGATCCCCAATGCATAGCAGACGATGTACCAGCCCTGCTTAAGGAATACTCGGAGGAGAAATAGTAACACTAGGGCACAAGCACCAGTCCAACGCAGTCGGGTGTGAGGTGTCCATTTGTCTAGAACCGATTGGTATGTCTAAACGTAGGGGATAATAATTAGCCAGTTTAATTTATATAGCAAGGAGAATCGACCACTTTTAAACACTGTACCTGTGACAATCGAGTGAAAAATTTTGTTATACCGCCACCGGACGACGACGACGATGAGGTCGCCTCTTCATTCATCATAGTTCGCTAGAATATCTGCTAAATTACTGTTTATCTACGTTGACCTTTTACGCACAAAATGCATAGTTTATGGATAAAATAATTAAATGAAATCACTAATTTTTCATAGTTTTTCTGGAGAAAAATTAAGAAATTTAATGAATGAGAATTTTTTTCTCCGAGTTATCACGGAACCACGTCATTTATGTCAAAAAATTATTGGCGAATATGAGTGAAGTGGGGTGTGATTTCAAATATTTTACTATAGGGTGCTGTGGAATTGCGGCGAAATACATAAGTGATACCAAACCCAGTAAAAGTTATATTAATGGAATACAGAATTCGGATTTTGTATGATGTTTCGGAATTAGTTTTCAAAAAAGAGAAATAAGTTAGAGAATAATTAAAATAAATGCAAGCAAAAACATTGAAATTGCTGTAAAATATTAATATAAGAAAAAAAGCTAATTTTGTGGTTGATATTGTAAGCATTGTAAGCATCAAAAATGCTCGCACACATTTATCTGTTAAAATCTGCAATTTTATGCAGAAAACTGAAATTTGCAATTCTCTAAATCCGCATACGAGAATTTCTCTTCGAATGTTACTCGTCTGCCTTTTCTATGCGGATTTATTTCTCGCATACGGAATTGTGAGTTTGACAATTCGTGTGAAATAATTTATTGTGAAGAAGCAAACATATTGAAAATGAGGCGTATTTTTTTGAGAATCTATAGCTAGTTCACTTTTACTTTTACATGCAAAACTGTTATACTCACTTTTGGTTTTGCATGTAAAAGTAAAAGTGAGCTAGCTATAGATTCTAAAAAAAAAAATACGCACATTCAAAGAAAACAAAAGAAGAATACCAGTCATGTGACCAAAGATGAAAATCAGGCACTTTTTGAATTCATTGAAATGAATTGATTTTGTCGTTCAGTATATAACTCTTGTGAATTTCTATAAAAATGACAGGGAATTGTTGGACACAAAATCTAACGATTGTTAAAATAACTAATGCTTAAATCTTACTTTAAAAACAGAAACGCTTTTTGACAGCATTTGCATTTATATGGAGTAAATTCGCTTTTGAGATAATAAAATTCATGGAACAATTTCGGAATAAAATATTATTGATCATAATATAATAGGCGTATTTTTTGGGAATCTATAGCTAGCTCACTTTTACTTTTACACGCAAAACTGGTATACTCACTTTTGGTTTTGTTATACTCACTTTTGGTTTTACATGCAAAATTGTTATACCCACTTTTGGTTTTGTTATACTCACTTCCCAAAAAAATACGCCTAATGTCATATTATGTTACAGTAGGGTAAAAGCCCAGTATCATGCTCGGGCTGAATTTTAGCGACCGCACTTCTCTCCACAGCACAGACAAATATTCGCTACATTTGTAGTACCTACAGAATATAGATGGGACACATAAAGTTATTTTGATTTTTGTTATTTTTCCACTTTTTTCCTATTCACTTACACTGATTTTCAAGTATGGCACGAGTACGATAACTACGGCGCCAAAAATTGATAACGGTATTTTGTAGAGGGGTTAAATACAAGCATTTTTTTTTTACTATGGGAGGGGGATATATCTGGCTTCATTTAGGCGGGAGGGGCAATTTAAAAAAAGGATACTTAAAATGAAATAAACAAAATTTAAAAACAATGGCACACTTCTGTTCTTTGATATTATTTTTAAATCAAGTTATATCTGTTAATAGTTTTTGTAAAAAATGCTTTCAAACTAGGAATTTAAGGAAAAAAATTTAAAAAAATGTTGTCTGCTTATTTTTTCAATATTGAGAATATAGATACTTAATTTGTTTGTAGTTTTTACTGCCTAAATCAATTCTTAATCGAACACTGAAAACTAGATTGATTTATGTCTTCTAATTTTTGAAAATGGAAAATTACTTTTATATGTCACTCCGCTTAGAGTACAAATTGTTACCCTTTGCGCCTTGAAATGTGTATGGGGGATGCTGCCCCCCTGCAACCCCCCTCACTGTTGGATTTTTGGATGGGTGCAAGGCTGATAATGCAAACTTTCTTTAAATTATATTAGTTTACCCAATGTCAACAACATTCTTCAGCTACAGTCTCTGGCCTGAAATTTCACATTTGTAGAAAAAATTTTGCTGTTTTGCATTTTAGACAATTGAGGACAGATTCCTGGGTTTTAAAAATACTATAGTTCTTTGTTGTAAGCGTTGCCATTGTTTTATAATATTTAATTTTAATTTTATGTATAATTTTGTTTAATTACCCCTCCCGCCTAAGCGGAGTAAGATAGACCCCCCCCCCATAGTAAAAACTGCTTGTATTTAACCTCTCTACAAAATACCGTTATCAATTTTTTTCGCCGTATTCCACGAAATATTCAATTCAGAATTTGTTTTATTTCGGAAATGTCAACATTTAGCGCCGATTTATTGTATGGTAAACAATATTCGTCTTTGCAATTTAACTGTACTTACTTACCCCGATGTGTAATCCAATAAGTTAAGCGACAAACGCACCCTTTTGTAGACCCACACCAAGTAGTGTAGTAGCTTAAGAATTCTAGCTAGTCGGGATAAAAAGTTGCAGGTGTTTTTTTTGCAATTCAATTATTTATTTATTTTTTGTAAATTTTTTTTTTTATAAATACAAAAATAATATGTACTTTGAAGGCTTGAAGTTCCACGAAAATGTTTCTTATTTCAGTTTAAAGACTATTATCAACGTTTAAAACAATCACCCTAATTCTGAGATTCGAATCGAATCGAAAGTAATTCGATTTCAGGCGACTGACATTCCAACTTTCGATTCCGATGCAGATTCGTATTTTGTTAATTTCTCCCCACATTCTCAGTTTCGATTGGATCGAGTTAAATGTCAAATTTTATTCGAATGAAAAAGTTCTATTTAAAAATGTAAGTTCAATTATTGTTTTTGCATAAATCGAAAGATACATATTTTGCTTACTTTTATCACAAAATGTAGGTACATAAAACATATACCGCGGTACTAATAATCATTTTTAGTGTCCAGACTAACTTTTACGAAGTCACAATGGCGAAAATTTCCATATAAAATTATCCATTGTGACCGTCAAAATATTTAAGTTGAAGATTAAAAATGATTATTGGTAAGGCCCATAGAATTAAATAGGAAGCAACATTTGTTCGTCGGAACATTCTGCAAGGCAGGCAATAATAATCTTTATGAGTACCTAACCTAACTAGTTCTAGACCCACCACTACTCCTATGATTACGAGGACGATAGCTTAAATCAACTTCTACCGTGTTTTGTCATCCTTTTGGGTAGTATATAGGTACTTTTACTTTTTTTTTAAGGTTACCGTAATTTGGCTTAAAACGCGTTATAAGACTGTCACATTTCAAAAAAAAAAAAAAGATTACCTAATCCTCTCTCAAAATGCGCATCAGCCAGCCAGCCTTTAAATATTTAAGCACAACACAAATGATTTCATTTTTATCGATTGATCGATTGGAATTATGTTAAGTAAAATGCGACTTAATTGCTGTTTGGGCCAAGTGTATTTAGATGCAATTGATGAGTGACTTTGTACATAAAAATAAATAACCCTAGGCATAGCTTCTCACAATCATTCGCTTGTGTGAAATTTTATTTTTGGGGCGAATGGAAGTGACCTCCAATTTCATGCCGAGTCCGAACGGCTGAATTGAGAAGCTTTTTCAGGACAGTTATACTGACGGATGTTTGTCACCCGTTCGCGAGAGGTGGCGCAGTGGAAAAAATCTTAAGATCTTTTCCGAAGATCGAACCTATGGGTCCCCTCAGACAGTAGTCCACCTCATACTAATCAGTAATCACTGAGCCACTGCGCCCACACTTTGTAAATACTGCAAATAAAACAATACGACTTTATTTAAAGCTTTTTTTTATTTTATAATAGTGATACGCCACGTATATATCTTTAGATAATACATTTAGCTTAAATAATTTTGTTTTTTCTGTATGTCAGGCTCCATGAAGGTATTCTGTTTTTGGTTTGTTTCATTATAATAACTATTTTATTGGTTTTCATCAATAATACATAATATAATTAATGTTTATAATAATTATGCTCATTTCTGAACTATGTAATATATATCATTGAAAGTTACACAAATTTTTATAATTATTTTAAATTACTTTGAGTATTTAAAATTTTTTTTTTTTGGAAAAGGAAAGTCCGTCCCTTCAGTTTCTTTTTACACATACCTTAAAAATTAAATATTCTTAAATAAACAACGGACAATAAAACAAATATACTCAAGCAAAGGCATAATAAAAATGTCTTTCTAGCCACAATTTAAATCACCCGATAACTTAGCGTCAAAAATGATATTTAGTCATTTACGCAAGATATCTCCTTATCTTCAATTTAATGAAGATTCCATCAAAATCAGTGCATCTATCTCGAGGTAACTATTTCTATTAATTTAAATGAAATAGTTGCCAGATTTCAATACAAAAAAAAAAAAAAAACACACACACACATTTATTTTGGTTTTTGAAAATTTGAAATTTTGCGATGCTGATTTATAATAGTACATATGTATATTGCATTTGCAGCGCATGTTAAACACATGTAAGTACATGATTATACATAGATAAATGTAATGTATACTCTTAATAAAACAAAAGATTTAGCTATGCTAGTAAATCGCGTTTTTGACATTTAGAAAACTAGTTTTATTTATAGTTATTTTTTTATAATTATCGTTATAAGCGTAAAGTTAACAAAATAAATGTCCATTGGATTTGGTTCTAATTTTTGTTTAAATATAATGGTTCCCATTCGATTGCACATTGGTGAGATATAGGCTTGTGAAAGCAAAGTTTTTATACTGATTGCAGATCTTTTCTTAATTAGCAATGAAATGTCACAAAAAGTGTAATAAATTTGAAGACATTAAACAATGTATTTTACATTTGAGAATAGTATCTTCTCTGACACTGAATATTAAAAATATAATAATACTTTTATGTCAGACTTATATAATTTGACATCAAGATTTTAGCGTGTTGTCATCATTTGAACGTAAAAAAATATTTGTGCCTAAAACTGACTTAGGTAATATTCAGATATTTATGAAAGTGGCAAATTATGTCGTTTGGTAGACGTTGCTTAGTAGAAAGTAGTCGTAAACGCATAACCTTTGACAATCTTCGCTTATAGTTGAAACGAAACCATGTTCTATTTTGTAAACATGCTCACTTGTTGGACTTGTTAGAATGTATAAATAATATGCCAATGACTATCGAACTATCTTATTTGGTGATTGCAGTTAATAACTAGTTAGTAACTCATGGTCCGCACACAACACTACGCATAACAAACTCGTCGGTGAATTTGACTATGGGCCTTACCAATAATCATTTTTAGTCTTCAACTTAAATATTTTGACGATCACAATGGATAATTTTATATGGAAATTTTCGGCATTGTGACTTCGTAAAAGTTAGCGTGGACACTAAAAATGATTATTACCGCGGAAAGCAAACGCATTTCAATAAACATCTCGAACTGTCGAAAAATGTTTGTGAACAATAATTTAGCAGACCGACAAAGCATTAATTCTGAGTAGTAAGACTGATTGCCCTTAAAAATAGAAACATATGGGTAACTTAAAAAGCATTTTTAACCCTTACCTTAAGTAGTTTGTAGTAGGTCACAGTAGATAATCACCCGTATTCCTGTTGGTATTCCATATAGAAAAAGAAATAAAATCGTTAACAAGAGTTTGAGACAAATAGAAATATCGTTCTTACAACGACACGACACATGAGTCGTATACGACCGAGAACTGCAATAATTTCGCCATTGTGAGTTCGTTAAATTTAACTTGGGACATTTAAACTTATAAGGCAACTATACGTAATAACGGACCTTACCAATAATCATTGCCAATTTGAACTGCATTTGAAAAATCAGTCGAGAAGTTCTCATGGGAAATTTATTTCTCATTCAGATGATTCAATAGCGAAAGTGCATATCAAAACGGAAACTGATTTGATAAAGGACTTATTTTTACCGTCGGCGTCGTCAGATTGTTATTGAAAATCCGCTATATTGGTAGAGTAATTCTGTTACCTCCCATACAAAACCAATATGACCCATGTATTGTGTATGTACTAACTTACATGGCAAACATTTTGCATGACTTGTATGCAGTGGAGGATATCAAACCATCGACCAGGCCGATGATAACACTTTTACTTTTACTTGTTCACAACAACTGAACAAATTAATTGCCCGATCACCTTAAAGGTGAAACTTTAATGTTGTTTGGTTGTAAATATTTAATCACTCATATTCCCGTTGCCGTTTGTCCTATACGACTCATGTATTGTGTTGCTGATATAATTTTTTTACCAACTTTTTTCGTTTCCTATATGTTTACAGTCCTTTTAAATAGTTTGTCGACTTAAAAATGAAATGAAAGTTATTTACGGCAAACGACAACGGAAATAGTGAGTATTTTATTTAAACGGAGAGGTTCAACCACTCTGTTAAAAAAATATTTTAAAAATTCAAAGGGAGGCCCACTAACTTGTAAAGCACTTCAGTCAGACAGCCTTTTATTAAATGTTGTTTTGTCTACAACTACTCTCTACTTTGTTCTGAAATTCAATCCTATTCGATTTTTGAATTCGTGTTCTGTTAGAGAGTACCAAATAATCAAAAAATTTCACTATCTATTTTTGCATTTTTTTTTTTTTTCAATTTTTCTCAAAATTGGTTACTTGATGATACTGATTTATTTGCAGCTAACTCTGCATAATTGAAAGAGTGATTTCTATGATATGGCTTCCGATTTCATCGATGTTTGTTTACAAGTTAATTAAGCAGCGTCTCAAATTGTGTGTCAATTGCGCTAAATAATTATCTTCGGTTAATTTTCTGACAGTTCGCCTAGCTCAAATCTTAAAACAGAGTTTTAAAACATTGTTTTATTTCCTCTTCAACATTCTAGCAAAACTCAAGAAAAAGAAAATGCCAACAAATTAGCCTATAGGATAATTTATTATCTTGTTGTCGGAGTGGGATAAATTGTTGACAGCTGAAAAATACGATAGTAGGCGTATTTTTTTGGGAAGTGAGTATAACAAAACCAAAAGTGAGTGTAACCGTTTTGCATGTAAAACTAAAAGTGAGTATAACAAAACCAAAAGTGAGTATACCAGTTTTGCATGTAAAAGTAAAAGTGAGCTAGCTATAGATTCCCAAAAAAATACGCCTAGTGTGAGAAAATTATCCGATGATAATTATAGTCGCTATTCGGGAAGTGACACTGGAGCGCTATGTAGGTCTGATTCAATATAATGAAAGCTTCGAGTTGACAGTGTTGTTTCTATTCGATTTGACTAACATACGCCAAGACTTCACTGAGTTACAATTAATACTCTTCTTACTAATAACCATTTTTAGTTTCGACTTTAAATCGAAGGAGTTAAGGAGTGACTTAAGAATTCACTTCCGCTTAGTCGCTCACTCGGTTTATTGTAACCACATATACGATGGGCCTCACTAAAAATCGTGTTCACTTTAAATTCATGGTACTTTGAAATAACTAAATAAAAAACATTCACATTTGAAACTCGTAAAACTTAAGATGAACACTAGACTTCCAAAAGATTATAAAGGCATAATCCAAATTAAGCCAATGTGTGCGATGGGATGGATTGGAATTGGATATAGTGACTAGTGGCGCCTTTCAAGTGCTTTAGAGATACTAAGTGTCACAACGTCGGTTCGTGTATTTGGTCATCAAACAGCTTTAGCTGCTTTGTAAAATTACAATGGGTTGCTGCATCCGATAAGCTTTATAAATCTGTTTGTGTGAGACTTTCGTGGTGATTTTGTCTTCGTGTCTGTGTTTCGACTTAAACAAAAATAGTACAAATTCCTGCATCCTTAAATTAGAATATTGTTTTGACAATCTGACTATGTATGGTATGTACTATATCATTTTGATTAGCTGGCAAACAAAATTAATGAAACTGAAATGTAATTTAACAAAATAGTAATCTTTGTTGTTTTGATTTATATTTTTTTTATTATAAACAGAAATTGCAACATTGAGTTAAATATTAAAAACGAAATTTTAGTTTACTCCAATATATCCTTAGGCCTGATCCTTTAGCTTTCATAAAATTGTTTGTCCGTTTGCAAATAAGTAATACTTTAAATACATACGATTCATCGGGTATACAGTATACTGTATACAACTATACGTTATTGTTTCCTCATCATTTGGTTGTGTTTTTTCTCTTCTTTTCTTCCTATACATAATGTATGATTTAGCGCATTTATTTATATATCATCTCTGACTTTCGTGCGTATTATACACTTTCATTCTTTCTTTTACATTGATTTCAATAAATAAGCTATTAAAATCCTGTTCAGTTTTTTACTGTAAATGCGAAGAATGGGGCGAAAAAAAAAGAAAATAAATTTTGATTTAGGTAAGCATTGCACAAACAAAATGTATATTCGATATAATAACAAGTATAATGGATATTTATTATTGTTTCCTTTCGCTTAATTAATTAACCACTCCAATCTCTGTTTCAACATCACTCAATAAAATTACCCTAACGAGTTATTTGCTCAGTTTTTGTTCTATTTTTTGTTCTCTTATTTCTTTTACTATTTACTACATTTATTTTGTTCTTTTCATTCATTTATATATATATTTTTTTAATATTGAAATATTTTAAATATATATTTGTTTTAAAGGGGTCTTTTTTTAAATTAAATAATTAATACTATCGTTTATGTATATATTTTAATATTTAAAATAATATTTCTAAAAAAAAAGAAAAGAAAAAAGTTTACTTTTCACATTTATATATATGTATCTATATATAACTTCTTGTAATTTTCTTTATAATATATATTTTTTTATATAATATGTATTTGAAGTACATCTACATTTATATATACTTTTTTTTTTACTTTGAGATACCGATGGAATCCATATTAGTGCAATATGTTCAAATTGGAATTAAAACTTTAAAACAAAATGGATATACTGTGAACACAATAAATAAAACTACAAAAACAAAATATATTTATATAATAAAAATGCATATATAAATTATTATCATTAAGTCGGAACAGAATAAATATATCCACGTACAAACTAAATACCTACGTTTTTCTTTTGAAATATTTATATACTATGTACAATGTAATTTATAAATATATTTTGAACTCAGTATTTTTTTTTTGTTGTTCTTTTCTATTATTTAAATGAGAAACGATGAATGTCGCTTTGAGATTTCAGTTGAAAGAAAAAAGAAAGAAAACAATACTTTTACGAATATTGACAAGTGGATGTGTGTAAGGATCGTTTAATTATCTTCTTTCGGTTTTCTTAGTTTCTTTTGATGGAATCCATGTATGTTTTAAATTTGTTTGTCATCTTTTGAACATCAGTTGTATTTATTTGGTTGTTTGATGTTAGAATGTTGAGAGCTAAACTTTAGATTAGATATAATTAGCTGAATGTTAATTTTTTTCAACATTTTATTTCAATACACTAATACGGATTCCATCGTAATCGTATCTCATTTGTTCGAATTTTGAGATACTTGCGTTTGGGATGCAGTCTCTAGAGTACGTCGCGCCAGTCTTGACCTGCAAAAAATAAAAAATGATGGGTTAAAGGAATGTGTAAAATAATTGAGTAATGTCTTTGAGCGAATATAAATTATGAATTTTTTTTTAGGCGTGCCGTCCCGAAGAGTCCCTGATTCTTACCCAGATGGTGAAAGTTGAAGAGGGAGACTTCACATAAGGAGGTACGCGTAAGTAAAAAAGGCCATCGACCAACTTGGAGAACGCAACTTGAGGCAGGGAGGTTAAATGTAAAGGCTTGTTAGTGGAAGCCATGTATTGCGGTCTAAGTAAGTTAGTAAGTAAGACTTCAACAGAACGCCAAAGAGCACCACCCGGCGATAAAAGTAGTTTGCGATATTGTATGCGAATTTAATATAATGTAATTAGATGCAAAACATCGTTGCCCTCGATGTCGTCACTACTGGGATCAAAGAACTACTGAAAAACAATAAGCTAGTTAGTAGCACTTGATGGCATCCCAGCGGAGCTTTACAAGCAGCGCCAACCAAATCGGCTGAGCTTCTGGATCCACTTGTAGAGAGCCGAAATATTAAATTTAATTTCCAAATTAGTGTCCGGATTTTTCTATGATTAGCAATGCTTCTCAATTAAAAAAAATCCTCACCATGCTGAAGATGCTTACTCCCTCAATAGATTTATTAGCATCAACAATATTTTATAAGAAATGGTGGAGAGTGAATATAACTGCCAGTATGATTAAATATTTAGCTGAGTAAATCTGCAGCTTCATGAGGAGTGAGGGATGAGTTAGAGAGGACCCACAAAAAGAAGTAAAGTTTGACAGACGTTGGCTATATGAGGGACGCTATGGTTATACGTGTGACTCACTCTCTTGCAGATATCTAATGTAATGTATATGTAAGCAATCTTCTTTATAGATACCATTTCGATTGACTTACCTAATTTGCCCAGCTAAAAGAGGGTTTATAGCATACAACCAATCATGGACTTCCTTATCGCCAAGTGTTTGTAAAAGGTATCCACGATGTTTTGTGACAACACTGCAAAAAAAGATTCCAGATTTGTTAATGTTATGTAAATATAAATAGATCTAGTCATTTGTCACCTAAATGTGTTTGGAATTTTGACCATAGCTGCTTGATCTTCACTGCATTCAACTTGTGCTGTGCCCAGATTGAGTACGGCTCTCTCAACTGGATCCTTCTCTGATTTGTAGATAAAGACATATGGGCGACGAACAGTCTGAAATATCAATGAAAATATTTGTTGGCAAATTTTAACGAGAGATGCATTTCTGTACAAATACATACCACCCAACGCTTCTTCCATCCAGATCCACCATGTTCTAAGACATTGAGCAGACCTTTTCGTGCAACAACTGGACTCACACGAATCTCTTCCAATTCGGGTACATAGAGTCTGAGCGGAAGTGCAGGTTGTGTTGCTGGAGCTGGTGCCTCCCAGCCATTTGGTGCGTCTGTTCGATCTGGAGAGCACAGTCTGCAAAAAAACAAGTGTTTTAGGAATCATTTTTTCCGACAACATAACAGGTTTATCTTACTCAAGAGAATTGCCTGAAATACAACTAACGGTCATGTCAGCGCATCCCTCATCCCCAGGTGATACATCAGATTGTGACTGTGAGTTATCAGTCGGTTCGGATTTATTATTGTATCGTCCTAGGGAAATGTACAAATAAAATTGCTGAACAAACGCAAACAACCAAATACGTTACCTTGAACCAATTTCAAACACTTGAGCATTAGTTCTTGCTCTCGTTGGTTGTATTCACGATCTGGCATAATTTGCTGTGGATCTTTGACAGGAGTTTGTGGAGATGGTGGAATTACCATATGTACCGGTGAAGTTCCAGCTCTAGCAGCAAGATTGCAAACATCTTTCTCTGTCTTTGTCGTGGGATTAGGATTTGTATCCATGCCCAAACGTTCGCGCAACAATAACAAGTGCTTAACTCGACCCACCTCTTCCAGTCGTGTGAGTTTCTCCAACTCCCATTGGTGGTCGAATATCAGGGAGTCACCACGAGGTCGCCATCCATGTAGATTTTCTTCTCCCCTAACATATGTGGAGCTGGTGTCAAGAACTCGTCGCTGTCGGCGTTGTACACCTAAATTACAAAGCAAAACAAAAAACAAACATTAGCTCTTTCCTGTCTGAGCCCGAATTATATCAAAAATGTCAAACCAAGCGAACAAAGCAACAAAATCTTACACACAACTACATTAGAAATTTCTACCTGGACTACCTGCTTCAGAAGCTCTCCTTAACGAAAGTTCATAGACTCCAGACAATCGATTGGCTTCTGGATTGCGATACTGCCCAGAGAATAGGTGTTTTAAGGAGCGTGGTCCGGTGCGTGCATCGCGTCCATAAATCACCATACTTAGGTCTTTGGTTATGATAGCTGGACGAGCGCAATTCTCCAACTTCAACAAGAGAAATCAATAAAATTACGTCGCGCATATTCGGGTAGCGGTTGAACTTACCTCCAAATAAGCGCTTAATGTGATGTAAATCGTTTCACCAGCTTGAGTCACACGATTCAGAAGTGTTGAATTGTGCAAACTGGAGTCCCATGCGGCTTCGAACCGATAGAATGATCTGTCGTCACCAGGCACCTCGAGTACTTCACCAGGAAATAGGCCCAGCGATAGGACGCACGAATCATCATCAATGTCATCCGATGATTCGGGAGTGCTGCGAATACGACCAACGACTAATTCGCGGATGTCCTTCCATTTAACCTCCGGCGTCGGTTCGTGGACAATTGTAATGCGAATACGCCTCTGTATGCCCTGATGCAGTAAGAATAAACCACGGCAAGGAAGATCATCACTATGTTCGACCACCTGCAGCAACAAATTAAAATAAAACAAGACAATTTATTTAAAGTAGCCGGTATGGTACTGTCAACGAATAAGTTCAAAGGGTTACAAATTAAAGGGATAAGTCAGTAGCCCGCCTGGGGGACATAATCGCCGTAGTGATTACAATATACTTGATTATTTATTTAAAACATGAGACTCGGCAGAAAAAAGACATTGCAAGTCTTGACTGAATTATGATCTACAATTTAATGCATAATGTTCAGATCTACGGCAATACTAAATCCAATTTGTTTATCAATTACAACTTACAGATGGTACGTATTCCCCGTTAGGTGCCAATTCACAGATCTCAAACCAGACCAAGACATCATGTTTCGCCAGTACCGTCGAAGATGGCGGACATGGCAGCGGCCCAAATTTGGGACTCCGAACCGGCTGACTAATGGGAATGCTGGGAGGAAGCATCCGTCTTGGTGGGGGTCGTGAAATGAATTCCTGTTTTGCATCTTTATGCAGCGGATGATTCTGATAGTGTCCGAAAATCTTAAACATGATGGGTTGTGTCTTCATATACTCGATAAAGGATTTCGTCACTGGAACAGTTATCTATAAGACAAACAAATCATTATTTAATTGAGGGTTAATTTTTATCAAAGATGAATAAGAATTTATTTATTAATGAGTAGAAGTTTCACAATAAACTGAACAGCAAAAAAAAAAAAACTCACATTCTGAACATGATAGAATCCGAGTGGTGCGCCAGATGCTGAATTCTTGACAGGTTCTGTGGAGAATGCCTCTTCGTGACGATGCAAGAAGCTGCAATAAAATTGCTAATTAATAACGCCGTTTGCTTCAATAAACACATGCAATAAACATACTTGAACTGACAGAAGATGTCAGCGTATTCAGCGCTAATACCGGTTGCCTGCAATACGGTTACACGGAAAGTGAATTCCTTTCCCACTTGAAGATGTTCCGCTGGTTCCTCATTTGCCTCCTGGCACTCGGATGCCACACTTGAATCGCCACGTCCAGAATCTGCATCTTCGAGTTCTAATTCTTAATATGATATTTTTTTTTGTTTTTTTGTTTGGTCGAAAAGTAATCTAAATTCTAGGCGAATTCTGACATTTTGCATGTACTCACCTTCGATTTTTGTATCGAGACCTCCTTCGATGTAGCGTTCGTCTTTTTCGGTAATAGGTCGATACTTGGGTTTGGCTTCCTCGTCGAAGAGCAAACGAGCCGATTGTTTTACACCATTGTTGAAATCAATACTTTCTTCGTCCTGAACAACCAGAATCAATTTATTGTAAAGACAACATAATCACTTTTGTCGAGCTTACCAAAACAGGCTGTACTGCAATACGTAGGTATCCACGAACGTCTCCTCTTTCGTTGACAATGGCAACTTTGTGCACCAGTGGCACTGGATACAAGAGATTGCTGAGATATACAAATGATCGTCCAACCATTCGGAACCAAGGAAAACGATCGTAGAAGGGATCACCACCGGTTAGGCTCTCCACGTTGTAGTCTGGAGATGTTGGACTCAATTCTGCTTCATTGTGATACATCTCACGCATAAGTTCCAGACGTTGCCTGGAATTATAGAATATGAATTCAATCATGAGAAGTTAATAAAAGCGGCAGACATTTTAAGGAAGTTATATACATATTAAAGCTCATGCATATAGTATTAAAGCTTTGTCATTATTTAAAATTGCAAAACGTGCGTGCTTTCCGAATTGCGCCAAGCGGAAGTATTAGCAAGCATAGGAATGAATTGTATCATTCTTGGATGGGTTGAATGATGCGTACCATACTGGTGATAGAGGAGGTCATTTTTATTTAAATCCCAGATACTGGCAACAGCTCAAAGCTTGCGTACGAAAAGGGTGTAAAGATATAACTCGACAGTACCAAATGCAAGTCGGCAAAAAGTTCTGATGACAGTAACGCATCAAAGATAGACATAATGAGAGAAAATGGTAAAGTAAACCAACCAACCATTGGCAGAACATATCGAGCTGTCACTGTACAGAGGCGGCAAAAATGGGTTTAGTGAACAGAATCGGACAGAACGTCACGATAGACAGCTATAAATTTGATATGGTTCGGGACTTTGTCTACCTCGCCTCCGCTATTAACTCTGAAAATGACATCACTTCAGAAATCAAGCGAAGAATGACACTTGCCAACCGCTGTTACTTCGGCCTAAGAAGGCAATTGATCATCCCAGTCCTGCTTTATGGCGCAGCATCATGGACGTTATCAAAGGCGGATGAAGATCACCTTGGTCGCTCCGAACGCAAAATTCTTCGAGTGATTTTCGGTCCCGTTTGCGTTGACGGGCTTCGGAGGAGGAGATTTAACAGCAAACTCTACGAGCTGTACAGCGACATCGACTTGGTCAGAAAAGTACGTATCAGTCGACTAAGATGGCTAGGACATGTAGAGCGAATGGACACCAACGCTCCGGCCCGAAGAGTCTTCGATTCCAAACCGGATAACGCAGTAGAGGAAGACCTCTCCTTAGGTGGCGCTCAGTAGTGTAAGGGGGCCTCAACCAACTTGGAGTGCGCAAATGGAGACGGTTAGCCAAAAGTTCGTGCTAACTGGAGAGGAGTGTTGGTTGAGGCCCAGGTCCACCCCGGACTGTAGCGCCACCTAATGCAATGTACTAACGAGAAGTATGTACATCTTGCGCAGATCTTGCGAGCGCTTTTCTCAATTGATCAATACATTGAGAATTGATGACAGATCCAACCCGTTGAGCGGATAATACTCGTAGAGTCGTAGACCCACGGTAGAAGATGTGTATTAGCATTATGCATGTGTCTTCTATAAACTACTATTGACAAATATTTCAAAAAAATTCTACCGAGCTGTTTTTAAATCTCTTGATGGTCAAAAAAAAAGACAACACATTTTTGCTTTAAATTTATCTATGATTACTTGTTAGGAGACACATACAATATGTATACAAATCGGATTGGATCAAGAGAAAGGTTCAGAGCTTCAGGTTCAGCTTTACCAATATGAAATCTGTAAAGCTCTCTAATTACAAACAAAGCTCTGAACTTATTCTATTGACACGAAGTGATGTAGAAATATGTAAAAAAAAGGAAATAAATGTTTAATGTTTCTGACCCTCAATCCATTAATCGAAATTACAGAAATTATGTGCATACCTTTTCGATCGATTAGCATTTGATGCAAACAAAAAAACAGTCTAAATACTAGGTTAACATCTCCTCAAAGGCACAGAAGAAAGAATGTTATTACCAAGCATATTTTTTCTACAAATTGGTTATGTTTCAAAATGTCAATCAATGCAAAGCAATATATTTAAAATGTGCAATATTTGCTTATCTCAGGACTGCACAGAAGCAATGCGAATGAGCGTAATCTGTTGGTCTAAGGACAGTCACAATAAAATATCGAGCAAACAAAAAATTGACGAATACTTTAACGATATCACAAAGTTTCTACAATACATTGATAAAAGAACAAGGATTATTTATATAAAATGTAAATAAAAATAAAACAACAGATACCAATTAAAGTAAGAAAAAAAAAAATCCAAATGATTATTCAGCAAATGCTAACCTAGCTGGCAGCAAATTGGCTAATGACAATCTATTAGTTGACCCATTCGCACACGGTTTAATGCACTGTAACAATTCATTTGGCTGTCCGCGTCCACCTGCGGCGTTATTCTCATTATCACCCAAAGACATGTTGCCGGCATTACTTGTCACTTGGTTGTCGGATGGTAAACTTGAGGTGTAAGTTGGCGAGATATTCATCGCAGAAGGATTATGCATTGGAGACAATGATGTTATTCGCTCTGCCATTGGCGAAATATCAAAAATCATCGACGATGGTGGACTCTCGACATTGTAAATTTGACGCATCATTTCGAGGCGATAACTGGCAAATTTCGAAAGGTCAGATTTTGTTTAAACGTTTAAATAGATGTGTGTGTGAGTAAGAAAAAACATAAATAAATTGGTGTAATGTTTTGAAAAGAGATATTGAATGAATGATAAAAAAGGACGCAATGGTGGTGAATTTTGTGAGCTACTGATTGGTTAATAATAAAATTCATTTATTTTTGTATTTTTCGAAAATAAGCAAACGTCATAAACAACTTGAAATTTATATAACGAATATGTCTTTTTTTTACAAATATGTATTAAAAACAAACAGCAACCACCATGCACGCCCAGAAGCATACGATGCCTAAATGCCTTTGAGGAAACAAAAAAAAGGTAATTTGGTGGGTATTCAAAAAACGATAAAACAAAGAAACCTTGTTAAAACTTAACAGAATAACAATTTCACAATCCAATCTTTAAAAATTCATTATCTCTACCTATTTTCACAGCAGAAAATAATAAAACAAGGAGAAACACAAATTGACGGCATGCAATGCTCTAAACTTACCGCAATTTTTCCAAGGACCAATAGTGAGTTGCACCGTTTTTGGTATCAGTTACTTCGACAGCCACAATTGTCTTGGAAATAGGTGGTGCTCCAAATTCATCTTCACCTTGAATTGGGGAGAGAGCGGTTGGTATCAATTCCGGTGGAAGTGGTGAATAGAGGGTGTCCGTGAGAAGTGTGAATTGGAATTGAACCTGTAAAATGAAAGCATATTAAGTCAATTATTATTAGAAATTTATTTATTAAGAATAAAAAATGTTATCTTAGGCCTTCCGCACACGGCTCGTATCGTCATCGTATCGTCGTCGTCACATCATGAATTTGCCGTGCCGCTACGATGCCGATAGGCGTATTAAACCGCATACGACGCAATTTCCAATCGTCAAAATAAAATGTCGCCTGATATATTTTTTTAAATAAAATACGTAGGTATCGAAAAATGTAAACAAACTCCAAGCGTACTCGTACAAATACGATAAGCGGCCGACACTGCTTGACGATAGTCGTCATGTAGCATGCATGCTGCGACGATTACGCGTAGCAGACGAGTCGTGTGCGATTCTCCATTAAATACAAATGTGTGACAACCAATCGTATGCCTCTCGTACATCGCACCGCATACGCTACGATGACGATACGAGCCGTGTGCGGAAAGCCTTAATTTTTACATACGTTTTTCAATTTGGCTTTGTTTAGGTATTTAAAATAGGTACAATAGGGGCATTGACATACTATATAGAACTGCAGCCAATTTTTCGTTGATGCTTATGTTTTAAGCACTAGCTCCTTTGGCGCACGGTGGAGAGAAGTGAAAACACTCAAATGTCATCGACTAATACTCAAACTAAACGCTTATTTTGTTTGATTTTATTCAATTGGAATAAATCGTTATTTTACGCAGTTGCAATGTTTCTACAATGGATGGCACTGTGTTTGTTCTATGTAAATGGCGGGCAGAGGTTTCATACTTTCGCCGCACTGAACCAAAAGAGCAAGAACTTATGTTTGCTAAGTTTGCTTCATTTTTTCTCGCAGATTTGTATGAAGCTGTTATTTCACTAGCAGTTCATGTATAGTATCATGTATGTCAATGAATAGGGATATTCACGATTCGGTGTAACAGGGCTAGTGAAATTGTGAAATTGTATTTTTTTATCAGATTATAAACACACGTTTTCTAATCTCCATTGCAACACTGAAGCAAATCCCAAAAAACATTTACAATCGAACTGACATTTGCGAACTTGAACATTTTACTCTGTGGTATTTTCTGTGACTATATGTTTCGGGTATAGTAAAAGTGTAGCAAAATTCTAGTTAGTAAGTATATTTTATTGTTGTAGTGTAGGTAAGAAAACTTCAAACTTTTATGCGAGAAACAGATTACCACAGCAACAGCAACAGCAACTTCAACAGCAGAAGTCGCATGAAATACATTGGAAACATCGACAGCAACTTTGTCAAGAGAGGAAAAAAAAAATTGTTGTCAGTTGATTGCAAACAGCATTACCAGATTACCTTTTATCAAAATAAATGGTGAAAGCCAAAAAATGGTATTAGGTACATGATAACCTGTAAAATGTTAGAGCATGTTAGAATATTTATTTAATTCATGAGTGTTAACGTAGGTACTTGTTACCTACCAGTAGATACGTACCATTAGGTCTGTTTTTTTCCACATCTATCTCAGTGAAGTAAAGTAAAGTAGGATTTTTAACACGCAATTACAACAACTACGAACTGTTTGACACTTTCGAGACTCTATATAGTTGTTGTAATTGCGTGATAAAAATCGTACTTTACTTTACTTCACTGATATAGGTATGGAAAAAACAGACCTATTATAGGTACTTGGTGGTAGCTAAAGTATAAAATACTAAAAACATATCTGATGTCATTTTCGACTGGGTATTTCAGATTTCTGCTGCCCAACATCAAATTCAAATTTGTATGTACTTTTGTTTTAATTGCTTGTCAAACATTAATTTTAACACAGCTCGCGACGAATGAATTAGAAAACTCGTTTCCACATTGCAATAGTAAAATTGAATTCAAAATCACGTCCCACCGACAGTAAATAATTTGACGCCTGCAGTATGTTATACAAAATTATCAGTGGAAGTCCGTGTACTGACACGGATCACAAAAAAACAATTTACATTTTTGCCAATCAAAAATGAAAGCAATCTAAATCAAAAGAAAACGAAAATAGTATTTTCTAAATAATTTACATAAGAATATTTTCTAAACTGCTGAAACCTAATTGTAGATACTATCTGGTAATGCTGCTGCACCTTGAGTATGTCAGCATTTGAAAGTTGAGACATTGTATATAGACACTAGTTGAGAGAACTGAAAAAGTCACCGTGGTGTTGGTAGCATTTGCACAGCAACATTGAATTTACGACTTAGCTCTAACGTCGATGTCGATGTCGATGTTGCTGTGGTAATGTAACTTCAGCCATTAAAAAGCATGGGCTCTAAAAAGTGCGCTGTGGGTGTCAAATTTGCTGTGCCAATCTGTTTCTCGCATTACACTTTCACAATGATACTACACCGAATGATGAATACCCCTAATATAAATAAATTTTTTTATTTTAATTGGCAAAGTCGAATTTCTCTTTTCAAATTTAGATACAAATAGAATAATGCTGGTCGTCCACCTAGTGCCCAACGCATCAATTTCTAATACATCTCTATGTAACCAACGCGTTTGATCCGATTGGAGATTGTTGTTCACCGCGTTGCTCAACAAGTATACGGGTAATGTACGAGCTCTTGTTGGTCGTTCGTTGATCATGCTTGTGCAACGCGTTGAGAAACGATTTTACAATAATGTGCAATGTTCAATCCGTTGCTCAACTTTTTAAATTTTTTGTTGACTCGAGTTGTGTTGGTTGCGATGAAATGTATGTGCCTGTGCTAATTGAGCCATTGGAATCAATCAAATGACATCTGTTCATGCACTGTGTACGGTTTACCATTCGCAACTCAGGTAGCCAAAAAATAGCGAAGAGTGACTGCACGGCGCTGACAAGATAAATATGCTTTTCGGAACCGAGTATATTGCTTGGTTATTAACGGTGACACGAGTTCAAGAAGCAAATTCAAATCATCGAAATTCATTCGCGTAAAGTTTTTCAAAAATACCTTTGAATTTGAGTTCATAGGAGCAGTAGGATCAATATGATTTAAATTTCTCATATACATATTTAAAAAAAAAAACAAGTGTCACCGCGACTCAAAAAATGTTTATCCACCCAGAATCTCATCTCTTCTTTTTTTCACTCTGTCTTTGGCGTTCATTATCTATTAAAATTATTAATGCGGCAGCCACTCTTCTTTTCCTTTCACGTTATATTATAGCAAGGCAAAAAGAAGTATGTATTGCTTTCAGCCACAAATCGATTGAATTAAAAAAATAAACAAGAAACAATGCTCTGTAGCCTAGGAAAATATCTACCAACCCAAATTCGAAATATTTCATAAAGGTGTGAGGAGCTGTAAGCTACCAAGTGTGTTCAATATGTTGCCCAATAAGTGATGCTTGGTTAAATGTACAAGGGTATCAAGATCAACGCGTACATCAACTCTTTGAGCAACTACAACGAAAACGCAATTGACCAACTCGAGGAACTTTTTGTTTTGCTAAAATCGGACATGTTAATCAACTAAATGTGTAGGGTCATTCAACAATTGAATGAGTTGGTAAACTCGGGGTACGGGGTCATTCAACAATTGAGTGAGTTGATCAACTCGGTGTAAAGGGCCCGCAACGCGTTCAACACAAAAATATTCAATTTCATTTGGAATTACGTTGCTCAGCATGAACAACTTGAGTTTGTGCACTAGTGTACGAGCTTAAAAATTTGGTTGTTCAATTGAAGAGTTGAATAAACTGTTGAAAAAAATTGGTTGATGAGTTGCGCACTAAGTGGACGACCGCCATAAGCCTCCCCCATAGTTGTCCATAAATCTCTGTTTTTAGCCTCGTGGTACTTATAGCCGTTGAATAGTTTTAGATATACATATTGTCAACCCATCTTTCTTAGTCGTCCTGTTGCTCTTCTTGTTTGTGGTCCATTTGATCAAAAGTTGTGTCCATCTATTGTCTTCGATTCTTGATATGTGTCCTGCCCAGCTCTATTTAAGTTGTTTTGTCCTTTTATAACATGGATGATGTTTGTATGTCTTCTTATGTCTTCCTTCCGCATTCTTTGTATTCATCTTATATTAAGATGTCTTTTCTTCGTTTTTTTCTGACAAATCCTGTCATTATTAGATTTGATTAGATATGAGCCCAATGTTTCAAGTCCATATGTCAAAACTGGTAGAATAGCTCAGTCCATTGTTAAGTTTCGCGTTGAGCATCTCCTTCATATTCCAGTATTGTCGCGATGCATTTGTTACTCGTCTATATAGTTCCTTTTCTTCTTGATTTTTAAATGAATTCAGTTATCCCAAGTAAATATAGTCTTCAACATAATTAATGTTTATGCCTTTAAGTGTAATGCCATTTTAAACAGATGTTGTTTTAGACTGATTAATGTGTATAGAGATAGTCCATAGTTTTTTTTACAAACTGAAGCTAGCTGATTTATCATTGTCTGAATGTTGTCCGATTTTTGTGATATCAGCACGACATCGTTAGCAAATCTCAAATTGTTTAATTATTGTCCCCATATTCCAAATCGTCTCCAGTTAAATTGTTTAAATATCTCTTCGAGTACTGCAGAAAATAATGGTGGTGATATTGGATCGCCTTGACGTACTCCTCTTTTTATTTATTTTATTTATTAAGCTAAACTTCTCTCTGTTTTTATTTGTCCTGTGTTGTTTTTATACAAATTTCTTAATGTTTTAATAAATACATCATCAATTCCATGTCCATATTTTGTCATGTTCTATTGAGTCGAATGCCTTGCTAAAGTCAATATATAAAAGATACAGGGGTTCTCTGTACTCGTTGTATTTTTAGATCAGCTGGTTTATTGTCTGTAGATCGTCTGTTGTAGAAAATCCTTCTCTATATCCGGCTTGTTCTCGTGGTTATTTGTTATTTAGTTCGGTTTTGATATAGTCCGATATATAGTTTTTGAGAATAGTTTATACATTGTCGATATTAGGCTGATAGTTGGTCTGTAGTTGTTAATTTCGTCTTTATTACCTTTTTTGTGAATCATTAGTATGTTATTTTAATTTGTAATAAGTCAATTATTGACAAGTAATTACGATTTTGTTTCATTCGTTAAAACGTTTTAAAAATATTATTCCAAAATATATTTATATACAAACTTGAAATCAACATACATATCTGTTTTTCTGTTTGTATGGTTTCTGCTTTGTATATTTCCCAAACCTTTATTTGATCTTACGGACCATTGTACAAGACTGTTGTATTATAAGTGCTTTTAGAAGGGTTTCAGAAAAGTAAGTGTAACCTCACACACACAAAAGAAACGCTCATAACACTTCCGACTCAAGATACCGAAAACGCGTGCTTTGCCATGATGTCTGCCATTGCACGGATTACCAGACATAACATATTTTATAGCAGCATATAATATAGAGCAAACGCAGATCACCGTTTTTCCAGTTTAGCATCGAAAGATATTTCTTATTATTTTTTAGTATCCAATTTTCTGTCTATGATGACTATAATAAATACACATGTAGCCCAAGTTTAAGTGACTTTCTATGAGAAAAACACTAATCGTGTATACCTTTGCTGACTACTCATGCAAACACCATTTGCACCTATGTGTAAACCAAGACTGATCGTTGGAAAAGTATTCTAGGACAAGAACGTATTTCTTACCTTCTTTTTCAACTCCACGGAAATAGCATTAGCCTCTTTCAAAAATATAGCATTTCCCCATAGATCATCACGTAATGAAGTAAATTGATGGTAACGCCATTTGCGGAATGCCCAAGCGGCTAAGCCAGCTTCTCTTGCTGTCCAACATGATTCAAACAATGGGTTCACTGAAAATTAAAGGGAGACCATTATTAAAATGACTTACTATGAACACTATGACAACTACTTTGATGCGACAAATTTAACAATCGTAGTTTTACATTCGAAAGTTCATCGCAACTCACCAAATATATCTTCCTCTTGATGGAAATCTTCTGGACTGTAACTGCTATACATGGACATAGTCATGGACTGTTCTTCTACCTGCTTTTGCAGAGCATCTATACGAGCTTCGTACGACTAGACACAGAAAACAAATATCCTAACTAGAATGAAATTTATAAAAAAGAAAACTTCAAACTAACCTTCCTCTGCTCTTCGAACTCCTGATCGGCTTGCATTTTCTCCCTCTTGAACTGTTCCTCCAATGCATCCAATCGCTTTTTCATTTCTTGTTTCAAATCAATACCCTGCTTTTCCAACAGCTCACACTGAGCGAAATTCCAATCAACCTCCTGATTAGTCTCCTCAGTGACTGCTTTCTCTGTTTCGGTCTCATTGGCCGATATCTTCTCTCTGATTTCTCTGGCTTGTTCTGGATGAGTGAATCTAAATACATGATTCTTTCCCAAGATAACACGCGAACCGGTCACCAGGACCTCAGGTTCGGTGAGTTTACGACCATTCAAATATACCAACGCATCTTTGTGTGGAATCAATGTAACGCTATCGTTACGGTTCTCGAATGTACAATGCTCTTTGAGAATATGAGAACCAGAGAGTTGGATATCTTGGGGTACGTTGGCCTCGTGGGTTCCAAGACGTGTTATGCCTACAAATTATAACACGAGTCAGCTAGTGGAATAAAATAAAACACAAAGAAACTCACCATCCTTGATGTAGTACAAAAGACATTCCGACAAGTTAGGATCTTCATTGAGATTTACTAAATGCGGAGTTTTCTTTGGTGAGAACACGCCAACTGTTATGCCATCTTCTTTGACAGCAACACCCATTTCAGCGAAGACGGCCTCGCGTTGAAGGCGAATCTCTTCGGTTCGTTTAAGTTTTTCTTCCCAGGTTTCGTTAAGTTCTGTGAAAGGTACAAATTATAACATTAAACAATTGATCAGATTTCCTACAATTCTGACTGCAATTATTGTTTAACATGAACTCAATAATGAAGACCACCTTACCTGCAATTAACTTCTCACTGGCCTGTAGCTGATCAACAGCCATATCAGTTGTCGAGCCATTGCGATTGCGTCCCTTAGTCGGGGACTTGTTATCTGAATTAATGTTCCCGTTCTTATTTAATTCATCCTCTAAAATAGGGTTAAAGTGAAATATGGATGTGTAAGTAATTTAAAAAGTTGTGGTTTTTATTTCTATTTATCATCGTGCATATTTCAAGGCCTTTATATAAATTAAAAAAAGATTTTTTATTTGTACAATTATGTATTATGAAGCTTAAAAAACAAAGAAAATAAATTATATATACAAAATTTAGGATAACATTTGTTATGCTAGTAAAAATAACAAGCGCGTGTACATATAGTTAAAGATACACGCAGTTACACCATTCAGACTGTAGAAAATGCTCTTGGATTTTCTTTACAATTAAACACGGACTGGGTAGGTTTGGAAATCCAAAGAATGCAAGGAACGGTATTAAGCACGAATTTCAAAAATCTAAAATTGCATTAATTTGTTATGTTCTAACGTAGAAAGTCTCCATTCATATTCATCAAAGCAAAGACGGCCAACTGTTTGGTATGTTCAGAAATTAGTTTCATGGAAAGTCCCAAATTGCGGAGTACAACTTACAACAATTTAAGCACGGATGTAACGGCTATTTGGAAGAATCTCAGGCGGCTGTTGAAGTGTCATGATTGGTCGGAATATGTCGCTTAATTGACGTTTTGAGAGGCCACAACTAATAAGGCGAGTGAATCAAGGAAAGAAAATTGGAGTGGAGCTCAAAACTAACCTGTGGAGTTGAGGAAGTCAATGACGTTATTGAAATTGATGACTGAGATGGCTGAGAGGATTGCCAATTTCTCGATGTAGCTAAAGCCGAACCTCCAAAGCAATGGCCCGTATTTATGGCCGTCATTTTAGCGATGTTGAAGTGCTATAGGTTCGCCTTAATCCAAATTCGCCAAAATCGCTAATATCACCCTGATATGGGCTTACAGCAAAAACAAAAAAAAAAAAAGATTGTGTAACCACTGACTATTTCTACGAGTTCATCAACAAAATATATGAGCAATGTGTGAAGTAAGATTAAAACGACCTATCAAGATATTGACGCCATAAGGAATAGGACTTCGTTGGTACAATGTGAAAACGGAACTAATACTTCACCACTTCTGGGAACGGACGTAGTGTTGCTGTAGCCAGCACACCGTTCCCTCACCCTCAATATTCATAAAGTGACATGGCTGCCACCAGATCATTAAACCATCAACCAAATTAACCATTATATAATCGACGGAGATACTTTTCAGTCGGAGCAATGCCTTCTAGCCAAGCTGGGAATGTGGATATCTCAGGCGCCACAATGATGGGTAGTACTGTGAGGAGAATTTTCGTTGAGCGACTGTAGTTGCAGAAACGTTGTCGATAGACATAGAACTTCTCGATAGATTGAGCTATCGAGTGGTTCTATGCAGCCAGCATTAGGCGTTTTTATTTTTTTCGGTCAGAGAATGATTAGAGCGAGCTCTATGAGCTCAAAAGAATTGACTGAGCAAGCTGAGTAAAAAGCTGGGGCCAGATTATGTAAGACGAAAACGATCGAACGCTATCGTTTCGATAATAGCAGTCCCTGTCTATTGCCACAGATATGATAGAGACAGGTTTAGTGAAAACGAAAGCGGTTTTCGTTTCGTTTTTTACAGAATCCCACCCCTGATTACGCACTTACAGTTACATTTGACAGAATAAAAAAACAGGATAAACAAAATAGTTGAAATGGCGGCCGAGCCTTATTGTGCTGGCACAAAAGGTAAAACAAATTAATGAATAACCATACGACAGCTATGTATGTGCTCAAGTGTGTTTCATAAACAAAGCAGAACGATCTGAGATCGCTCGGTTTAGAGGACGCTCAAAATGCTAGAGCTCTATTTAGAGCTCAGCTCGAACTAAAAAAGAAAAACGCCTATTGAGTTCCAAAGACCAGTGCCAATGATCTTAAGAACCCATCGGGAACGCAGGAGCTGATTTGCTATAGCGCTTGATGCTCTACGAGTAAAATAGGAGGGATAACAGCATCTTCTAAGGAGAAAGAAAAAAATACATGAGAAGCGCGCGATTGAGGAAATAGATATGTGCTGCTGCAGGAGCAATGCTCCAATTTTATCGAAAGTAAAAAGAACGTTTCACAGCAACAGGGCCTGGAAAGAGACCTATAGAGATAAACGAGGATACCTTGTATTAGTGTCACGGTCTGTTTTAAAAATATGGAAAAAACATTTTATCAGACGATGTAGACAACCGAAATTCCGCTGTCGGAATAAGTTTATTCGACTAAAATGAATTGAGGATAGCAATATCTAAACTGAAGTTCAAAAAGACTGCTGGACCGGACGTCAAACCGAGCTTTTCCCGACAGTAACGGAAGACTTAGTTGCATCTGCAACATTTGGGCAGAAAAAAGTGTCCCACATAAAGAGAACATCAGATAAATTTGTTTACAAAATACTTTATCAGAAAAGAGTCAACCATATTGGACTTATATGGACTTTAGCCAGTGTCAAATATTGACGAAAATCCACCTAAGTTCTGTCAAAACAAGTGGGCCAATAACTCCATTATGATCGCGACATATGTATAATTTCGTACTTTGGCTTAAGCTGGACCAATTCAATTCTATTATGGTTATCCATTTAGTAAGTACTTTGATTGTAGTCGACATAATGAGGTCTGTTTCTTTAGGTCTGGTCCTTTACTTTTAAATATTAAGAATTTTTACTAATCCTTACGAATATTTACGCATTTTTACTCTATGTAAAAGAGAGCAGCTTCGAGAGAGCAAGATATTACCCCTCCACTGATAATCTTACTAGTTTTTACTCAACAAATTTCTTTGAGTAAGAATTGAAACAACTGTCAGTCGCCTTAAAATTGACAGATGATTAGAAATTTTATTTGAAACGAGTGTAACGGCTATTTGCATTTTGTTTTGATTTCATGCGATATGAGAAACAAATCAGTATGCAAATGGTATCAGAAGTCGGGAAAATAATGTAGTTTTTTTTTTCTCTTCTCGAATGCATGTAGTTCAGTCAGTAAAAACTCTTCCATATACTTCGATTCATACTTACATGCAATTAATGGAAAAACAAAATGCATCTGTAATTTTTCATTCTTACTACAAAAGCGTTCCCTAACCCTAACGTTTTCGTAAGTTTTTCTCTTTGAGAGAGACTTCATCCCCACCACTGCCATTTTGACAGTCTTTTCCATTTTTACTACTTTTGTAGAAAAGACTGTCAACATTTTTTTACTAATTTGTTTCTCTTTTCGCAGGAAATCAAAAGATATATGCAAATACTCATTACACGCGCATGCCAAATACAACAAACTTCAAATCATCTGTCAATTTTCAGGCGACTGAATTCAATTCTTGGAGGGGTAATATCTTCGTCTCTCGAAGCGAAGTAAAAATTAGTAAGAATTAGTAAAAATTCGTAAGATATAAAAGTAAAGGAACAGACCTATGCTTTAGTAAACTGTCATGAAAATCAATTCGTTTGCACAATAGCTGCGTACAAACATTTTTCATAATAAAAAATTTAAAATTAAGTAGAAATTTAAATGGTATTCTAAAAAAAAAATAAAATGGCACAAAACGTCAACTTAAAATATTCATACATGTTTTAGATTTTAAATAAAAGTAGGATACAATAATATGTTTACAATAAGCTTAGCGTTTGACTGCAAATATAATTTTGTGTATCAAAATAAAACGGTGTAAGTATACATGTAGATTATGAATAATATTATTATGTACACTACACATGTCACATAAATATATATTTTTTTTTTTGTTTAGCACATGAGCAATGAGCATAAATAAGTGCACGTAGAGACGACCCCAAGCTGACGCCTATAAAAGCGCTCACAAGACATTATGGATCTTGAACGAATTCAAATATGTACGAATGTTAAATTCAATTTTGAAATTAAATATACTTTGTAGGCCGATTATTTATTTAAGCAAATTTGATCCCAATTGCAATATATTTATTTATTGATTTGTGTGGTCTCTACACACGCGTACACATAGAAAAATAATATAGCTAAACGAGAGAAAAATACACACAACGCAATAGATGTGTGTATGATCCTTCATTTCGAACACAAAGAAGCGTAACAGTGGTTTTGAGGTTAAATACAACGTATATCCATTTAAACGAAATGGTATTACATAAAATAAATTGTTATTATTGCTTTGGTTGTAGGTATATATCGACTGTGTCACAAGCATTTGCAAGGGCAAAGAAAAAATACCAAAAAAAATGCTTTCAATTGCTGACACAATAAAAGTTAAAATTGCATTTTGGCCAGAAATTTTGTTCGTTATTAAGGATGATTTCTGTTGTTTGGGCTACTTACTATTTGGGTCTCGTTTCTCACAAACCACTTTACCATCTGGCCCTAAATGAAAATAGTTTTTCGTGTTTCTTATCTATGTAATTGATTTTGTAATGAATTTTTTTTTTTCTTAAGTGTTAAATACAATGCCGTTGAATATTAAATATATACAAATTTGAAACGTTTTTAAATAAAAATTATAAAATATACGTTCAAAAATATAGAAGACATTTAAAAAATAATTGTTAACTTGATTTAGGTAAAAAATAAAGAATAAAATTAAACCACACACTAGTAGGTAATGGAAAATGTATAAAGAAGCATTGTGCTTACCTTCTTGTACTTCAATGCCCTCGGCTTTAAGGAGATCGCGAAGTTTTTGAATTTCTTCCTTGAGTTCACGAATAAGTTTGGCATTGGCGTCCTCATTGACAATAGCTTTGCATACAATCTGTTTAGCGCGATCGGCATATCTGGAAATATGATTTTTGGTTTGTTGAAAATCGAACGTTTGAACATTTTTCAACATCTTCTATTAAAAGTCATAATTTGTATTCACACATAGCTATGTATTTTCTTCAATGGGCAGACATATGACTGGCCGAAATAGCTTAACTAATAGCTTGCCAAGTTTTAGTAAATAACCCCTGAATGTCGAATCTAGGGGCGAACGCAGGAAAACATTTCGGGAGGGGTTTTGAGAAAAAAAATTTTATTTTCATAAATATGTACTTCAATACGTCCTGACGCACTCGATAAACATTTATAAACGAATATCGCATAGAAACCCTACTTCCCGTTTCTACTTCCTACTTGAGCTATATCAACTCGTTAGTGAACGTCTTATGACAATCCAAATCACAGCTAAATTCGTCAACATCAGGCTAATATGCGCTCACGACCCCACAGAGAAAAAATATGTATGAAAAATTGTTTCAGATTCATCGACAAAGCATTTGAGCAATATCCTAAGTACAACGCCAGATTAGGCAAGGAGGATATCTTTGAAATTACTAAAGGAAAGCATTGCCTCCACGATACCACTTCTGGACTTATAATTGACATTGCTCCGGGATGTCCGAACTTTCCGAACTGCCAGCATAGACTCGGACCAGAACTTTTGCCAATCGAGTATCCGTCAACCTACGTAGAAGACCTATACCGCCATCGTTGGACGTATTTCCACATTTGTCTGACATAATTTCCAAAATGTCTGCCATATCTTCCAACAAAATTGTGCTATTTTTTCCAAATAGGAAAACACAAACATTTTCTGGACTTTGCAAAAAAAAAAATTCTGGCGTATTTATTTTCCAGAAACCTCAGTCAGTATTGTGGATATGGAAAAACACTATGCAGGCTGCTAAAAGGTGAAAACGATCCAAATTCCGCTGTCAGGCAGATCGAACTATTCAACCTGGACGATGAAAGCCAAGACATGACCAAACTGCGGTAAGGATAGTGATATTTAAACTCAAGTCCAACAAGGCTGTTGGAGCTGGACTTAGCCTGTGGACCGAACTATTTAAGGTATCCGGAGATGACTGGTTGGAGAGCAAGAGCATACACCAATTCATCTCCAAGATTTGGCCGGAAGGAAGTATGACTGATAAATGGAATCTCAGTATTGTTAGTCATAAAATAGGCTCTTCCTTATTTTTTAGTACCAGATATTTCGAGGTGGGTTTGAATCCCCAAAACTACCCTATCTGTGTTCGCCCCCGGCAATCTCCAGCTTAAATTTTACGAACTTAATAAACATAAATAGATATTGTGACTAAAATTAAATTTAACGTGAATATAATCCAAGAAAATATTAGCCATTGGAACCATATAGAACACAATTGTATGCCGCATCCAAAGGCTGTATCGCGAAACTTTCTCAGGATGGTTATTCGAGATTCAAGTTTGCAAGAGGTCAGGAAAAAATTTTTCGATACAATTTCGAAATAGGGTTGCACTGAGGCAAACCTGATCTTGTCAGTACATTCAAAAAAATGTTTATTTCGAAAAGTGCAGACATGCTGCCTCTCGTAGCAAACTCGGAAGTTTTCATACTCTTTTTGTATCAATTACTCGTTATTACTCGTTATTTTTAAAATTCCTCGTTTACTGTCATTTTTTAAGAGCATGTGTATACTTTTTGATGTTCGAATCGACTTATTTTTTATGATATTATCTCCTAGCTCGCTATACACTGGACTTTTTAAATTACTTATATATGTTTTACAAAAATCTACCCCGTAAATAATACACATATCAAACAAACTTCCTTTGTAGTCCCTTAAAAACTCACCTTAAAGTACTCAATGTTTCATCGTAGTTGATGTCAGCTGGTGAAATAGCTGCAATCATAGCCGTCTTCGAATTGCCACCCAAATTCTCACGAAGCAACCATGTTAATACCGAGTCACGATACGGGATGAAGTCGGCTTTCTTTGATTTTTTACTCTTTGATGCCTGTAATATTTGTCGTTTAAAAATAAATACAAAAACTACCCCACGGACAAGAGATTTTTTTTTGTTATTCGAACAGAAGCGATTATATAAAAATACAATATACTACAAAACATTTAACGAGTGAATATTTTATGTGTAAGATGAGAGGTATGTGTATAGGTATGTCAAAAATACAAAAAAAAAAAATCATTATGATGAAGTCAAACCGAAATGAATATATTTAAAAGTAACTTTTAACTCTTAAAGAAAAAATCATACTTACAGACTATATTATTTGTTTAACATTTTATTTGATTTGGGGTTTTATTTTTCAAAACGATTTATTTAAATGATAGAATGATGAATCCGGATTTCAAAATATTGGCAGTGAATGAGAAATGAAAAATTTGTTGCAGAAATTTAGAAAAATTATTTTTTCAATAAAATTTTGAAAAAATAACAAAGTAGGGAAATTATAAAAGTTCTTTTATAGAAATGTAATTAAATTAAAGAGAAGAAAAACAACTGATATCTTCCTTACAATTTCAGCTAGAGCGGAAATAACTTTTCCCAAAGTTGTCAACGACTTGTTAATGTTGGCACCTTCCTTCAAACGTGTACCTTTAGCACCGGTGGAATCGGCTCGCTCAGAACCGGCTAAATCGACCAAACTTATTTTCGATACTTTCTCGGTAGTTAAATCGGTCATTTCATCGTGTCGTCTTTGGGTAAAGAAGATCGTGAAGACAGCATGAGATCGGGAACTGGTTTCGTTCATGTTTGTTGCTGCAACGGTTCTACAAAGAGAAAGTGGTTTGAATGGAAAGGTTTTTTTTTTGACAAAAAAGTAAAAAAGTTAGTTAATTACCTTGCTTTGTTGCCTTCATCGATAAGATCATGAATGTCCTGATAGTCTTGAACGGCTAATTTGGAAAGATCCTCGACATATGGTCCCAGTAGGGGATGCTCCCTAACGCGAAGATTTCCCTTGTTCTTTGGATTCAACAAGTCACGTACACGCTCGCAGTAGATTTCCATATAGGAAACTTCAACCTTTATAATAGAGGATATAAAGAGAATAATAGAGATTATACATTTCTGTAAATTGTCAGGGTTGTGTGTAGCACAAACCGAGTATTTCAAATCATCCGTCTCTGTGTCATGGATTCGATTGAATAAGTCCTTACAAATCATTGGGATGATGCCCTCTTGATTTTCTTCCTGTTTACCCATCATGGTGTAGGACTTGCCAGCACCCGTCTGTCCATATGCAAAAATGCACACATTGTACCCGTCAAAGGAGTGTTGAAGCATTTCCTCGCCAATGTCCTTGTACACCATTTCCTGAGTGGAGAATTCTGGATCTCTTGGCTGGAAGAAAAATATTTTAAATGGCATTAATATCACAGTCTATATAAAGTCCCTTTAGACACTTACATTGTGCGACCAGTATGAATAATCAAAGTTGAATCGTTTAATGGCTTCATTTGAATTTGGTGGTACTTTGGGATTTGTAATTGCTGTAAAAATTACACACATTTGAGGTTAGGTTTCGTGTTGGAAATTGTTGTTTAAATGAGTATAATTACCTGTGGTTGCACCGGTCATTTCGATGATGCATTTTGAATCTCGTGAGATTTCACGTGAGTTGAAGGGTCGCACTCGAACCGCCACTTTAACAGACGACATGACGGCGAGAGGCCCTAGGCCTTGTTTTTACTTTCTGCAAGAGAGAGAAAATGATGTGTTATTATTTTATGAAAACTTATTGTGATTGAGACTAGGTATGCAAATTAATAAAAGTAATTTCCGGGACTCACAAGAACATACACATTTTAATGAAGAATTTAAAAGCTTTAAGGTAAATAATTCTTATCTAGTCTGCCATAAATTTGCATGAATATCTAAAGGATTTCTTATTAAACCATCAGGAAGTGTGCAAGTATGCCGACCGGCATTGCTGAAGTACGAACCCTATATCGCATATTAATATTCACAAAAGAAATCCGAGTTTTAAGAAAGGCCAGACGGGCATAGAAATAATTGAAAAGGAGGAAATAAAACTCAAGATGAATGAAAGGGTCAAGTGGTCAGAAATGAGGCGAGATGAATGAGATATAAGCAATGTTGGGCGAAGGTGTACTATACAAATTCTAGTGGAGCTAAGAATGATATAAATGAATGAATATTTGCATATTGCCAAGCACTTCAAAAAGTTCAAAAATACTTTAAAAATTAAAGCCAAATATACAAATGACCTAGAGGCTCCTGAAATGATTATGAATATAATGTAGATATGTGTGTCGAAAGATAGCAAAAATTTGTGTCTTCTTTAAACGTTGCTTCCGTTATGCGGATGCAGAGTGTTGTGGGCGTAATAAAAAAAGTGTGACTTGTAGTCATGAAGTTTGAAACCTTGCACAAAAAAAATTGGAGAACAACGTGTTTCCAGATTTTTCAATTAAACTCTCATATTTTTACATGGTTACATTTTAAGTGGCAAAAGATTAGACTAAAGAGGCATACGTTTCAGGTTTAAATTCAAGGACACATCTAAAAAGGTTCAAATATGTTCTTACATTATAATATGATGATAGAATACGTGCCACACAAAGTGTGCAAATGGTACCTGCCGTTATGAAATGTTTAAATATGTTTATTCCCGGGCCCTTCACCTTCAATTTTAAATAAACTACCCTCTGAAGAAGCAAATAAGTACTAAATGAACCTTAAGTACTCAATCTATGCAGTTATACCGAGTACCAATGTGGATTTCTCTTTCTCCTATTAAGTACCTATTCGACGTTCCCAGGTGCATGGAGAGCTAATTGAGATCTGAATGCAAAATGCACAGCAAACAGATTGACCTCGTCTAAAGTATTGACAACATAAGTATTTTTTACCCTTGCGACAACATAATTTGAAGTGGTGTACCTAGCCGTCTATACTGAGTGAGGAAAAAATTAAAATTACATCCGCGCCACCCCTTGACTCTAAATTAGAAAGGACCCTTCCTTTCTTCAAAAAAATTATGAGAAGTTAGCCTAACAAAAGTGTAGCTCTAAAGCTAAAAAATGTTGTGACTTTTGACTCCAAAATATCAAGGCCAAAATAACACATTATTCCACAAAGAAGTGGAAAATTACAAATGGACAAACTACACCCGTAAATAAGCTGATTGAATAATTACAGAGACGTAAATATTCAAGGTTCTTACATATTACCGTTTGAACTGAGTTTTGGAACTTTCTCCTGAGGGATCTTATCAAAGTAATGCTGGACATTTGATGATGTTATTATACCTGGTGGCACCCAGGCGTAACCCAATTGTCGTGGATCTGATTCCCATTGTGTTGGCGAAATACTTTTGAAGCCGAGGCGTTCGCGAACCGATATGACGATGTTAGATACACATTTTCGGTTAAGTTTCTAAACTTAAAATAAACATGTCTAACTAACCTTTCCAGTAGCGTACAGATATTTGATAAAAATGCACTCTTCTTGAATCTGTAATTCTTGATCGTTCACCAACAGTTCGAACTTTGCACTGTTCTGCCAACTTGGCTCTTCTCTAATTCGTCCAATTTTATGACTATCTTCAGTATACTAAAGGGGCTGGCAAAATATTATTAACTATTTAGTATTTTTTTAATTGATTTGAATTGATAATTTTGTTTTTGTTTAATTTTTTTCTTATTATTTTTTTTTTTTTTTTTTTTTTTTTTTTTTGATTTTATAAACTAATTTATTTTGCAAAGCCTACTAGTCTCTCCAACAGCACTCAGAAAACTCCAGTTTCAATATACGTACCGCAGTTTTGACAAAAAGCTCCTTGATTTCGAATTCGGGCAATGCTTTCGTTATGATCGGAGGATCGGCTCCGCTATAAACTCGTATAATGTCAATCAAACGAACAGATACACTTGCCAACCGCTGTTTCTTTGGCCTAAGAAGGCAACTGACTAGTAAGGCCTTGTCAAGAAACACTAAGGAGACTCTTTATAAGACCCTCGCATCAATCAAGTCCTGCTTTATGGCGCAGAAGCATGGACGTTAAACTCTACGAGCTGTACAGCGACATCGACGTATTACTCGACTATGATAGTTAGGACTGTATAGCGAATTGACACCAACGCTCCGGCCCGAAGAATCTTCGATTCCAACCCGGAGGGACATCGCAGTATAGAGGAAGACCTCGCCTTAGGTGGCGCGAACAATTAGAAGGAGGCCTCAACCAACGTGGATTGCGCAACTGGAGGCAGTTAGCCAAAGTTCGGGCTAACTGCAGAGGCGTATTGGTTGAGGCCGAGGTCCACCCCGGATTGTAGCGCCACCTAAGTAAGTAAGTAAACTGCAAGCTACTTTGTAGTAAGCCGATAAATTTCTAATTTAACGACCCAGATATAAATATCTTGTAGATCTAGCATTCTAAACACTTCCCATATACATATATGTATATAAAATTTTCAAAAAACAAAAAAAAGTTACGTATACGCCCCGTAGAAAAAGAGAACCTTTATAATAAATATTTGTACGATTTAATTAATCAAGGAAAATGTTAATGCTTCCTTTAAATAATTGTAAAAAGTGACATAAATAAAATAAATACATAGTTGGCGTAACATTTCACTATGGTACCCTAGGACAAGCTTTTTACAATTGAAGCTTTTACAGGACTGTGCCCAGCCCATCAACGTCATTTCAAAAAATGAGTTTTCATGAAAATTAATAATTGTACATATTTTTTTAATTTTCCACATCATTTGGTGAGTTTTGATGATATTTTTATTAAATACGTTTAAATAAAAATTGTTATATTCTTGTCAGGTATGGGAACAAAGTGAAAGCAAGCAAAACAAGGGCAATTTTGGTCCGAAGCAGACGAGGTTCTCTTCTTGGAACTTTGGAAAGGAAATTTTCAGGAATTGACAGAAATTTCAAAATAAAATACTTAAAGATCGGTGGATTTCTCAGTTATTAAGGTGTGCATTTGTGTTGTTTTGGAAGTTAAAAGCCCTCGCTCAGTGTTGTACATCACAATAGTCAACGAGCCACTACTCAACTAAAATATAAGTCCCCCCGTACGAGCTCGTCCGCTACAAGGATCGTTTTGCTTTCGTATTGTTCGAAACTAATGGCATATGGATACTTTTTTGTTTAATTTTCCCTCACTTACAAAAGAGCAATTTAGTACGAAAATTGTACATTCATCTTGCCACAAATAATCGACAAATGTTACTTTACAATCGCATATGGGCTAAGCAATTGACAGCACTGGAGAAAAATTAATTTAACCTACTATAAGATACTATAAGATACGTAACATACTTTAATAACTTTCTGTGCTAAAAATACAAAGCAAAATCCAGAATAATCTAGGACAGATTTGATAAATAGCACATGTTATGTCGGTACAACGAACTATACACATGTATACGAGTATGAGTATGGTATCCCTTTAAACTCGAACAATTTGCACTTATATTTTTTTTTTTCTTATTAAATGCACGTACTCGCGCACACTACCCACAATTTCTTTTTCCCAAAACAAACTAATTGAAGATTTTTGACATAAATAACAGTTACGTGATCAACATTCTACATTTTGTTGTGGCTTAACTTTGATAGACGTCAGTGGGCGAACCCACGCACAACGAAAAATCCTTTCAGGTTATATATAACGTATATGATGAGCTTTTTCACGTGTCAAATGGACGTCAAGAGAATAAGAGAATGACGTCTTTTTAATGTGTATACTGTATACACGTATACATACACTGCAAGTATTTATACAAAACCATACAGTTGTTTATTAAGGACTCTGGCATTTTGGTTTTCAATTCTGATAAAAGAAACATATAAAAAAAAAAACAATGTCGTCGTCCTTCAGTTCGAACAAGGAACATACACTTCGCTTCAACTGAATAAGCACACACATTTTCTAAGGTGCATTTTTTCCAAATATTGTTCGTAAATGTCTGCGGCAAAAATAGAACAGAAAGCCGGTGTTAGTGCAATGGTTTTAACAGTTCGAAAAATAATCAACAGTGCCAATCATTTAAAGGGAATGAAAATTTAAAAGAAACCACTTAACGAACAATGGAAATATAGGCGATTCGAATTCTGTAGACTCCATATGAGTTGGAAAAATGAATGGCGTCACGTGGTTTTTTCAGATAAGAAGTTTAATTTTGATTGGGTTGAATTATTATTTCCACGATCGATGTGAGGAAAGATGAACATTTTTCAGTGCGTCATCATAGTCGAGAAGGTGGTGTTATGGTATAGGGAGCAGTTAGCATTTACGGCACTGTTGAGCTTGAGTTCCAAACCTCAAAAATGACTGCAGTAAGTTGTAAAGGAATCCTAGAGAAACATTTTCCAACATTTTCGGACATTTTTGGGCCCCAAAATTTGACTTTTCAGCAGGACCCCATCCAGACGCGGCGCATAGTTAAACATTTGATAGAGGATCAAAATGTGGAACTGCTTCAATGGTCGCCGTACTCACCTGGCCTGAACCTAAACGAAAATGTTTGGGGATGGCCAGTACGAAAAGTTTATCAGTCTGGCCGTCAGTTTGAGGACAGAGAATCCCATTAAATTAGCCTGGAGGGAAATTTCGCTGGACTACTGTACGATTCCATGCCGAATCGAATCTATGAAGTCATAACCAATAAAGCGGGCAGTAGGTACACATTACTAAAATTACCCAATAAAAAACTATTTTAAGAAAAACTCTTTTCATTTTATTCCATCAACTTTTATTTCCAATTATAATATTTTGATCTATTCAGTTGACGCAAAAAAAATTTGCATTTTTTTATATGGAACGCTTTGCAAAGAGGACCAGAGAAAAAATAGCAGTACTTTTGGAATTATTCTTTCTGATTCCTTTTCTAAACATAATAAGCAAACAATAATCATCATTAAATGAGACATTTAAGAACAATATTTGGAAAAAATTCACAATGTACCTTAGAAAATTGTTGTGCTTATTCAGTTGAAGCGAAGTGTATTTCTGTTCTATAAATAATTGCTATATTCTTGAATTACTGGAAGCAAACTCCGTAGGCCTGAAAATTTATATTTTCTAATGCGTAGGTATATGCCCGTAAGAACGGGCGCCGCGCCCGCCTTTTGTCGCACCCAATATATCAGCACTGTGAATTTTTTGTTAGGAACAAAACTATTCCGTACGGAAATACGTTTTATTTTATTGATTATACTTATTTATTTTTTCTTATATAAATCACTAATAGCGTGTCAACTTGAATTTCACATCTGTCATTTGTGTTTCCCTTTCTGTCAAAATGCTTTGTAGTACCATATTGTTATAGAGTTCCTTTTAATTTATACTTGTGTGTACTTGTAATTAAAAGCTAGTGCACGCTATAAGAGCATTTTGATTTATACATGGAAACCGCTATACGGCGGGCGGCTACAAGAAAACCTTCACAAAGGGCTGTAATTAAAACCATTAGTTTACTCCGTCAGCAACAATACAGAAACTGAATTTCTAACTTTGTGGATGGGTTTTAATTGCATATTACTTTTATCTCGAAGACTGAAGTAGATATCAACAATTTGTACAGCTTATCGAGGTCACTACTCACTTCTCAATGATTGTTGCAGCGAAATTATTAACCTCATTAGACAAATTAAAAAAAAAGTTTGCTTCTATAAAACTGTTAAGAAAGTGTTAGTTCTCTTTTGTTTTTAAAGGAGCAAAAATTAATAGGCACGTATATTTTAGCCTATTAGAGTATTAGTAGGTTGGCCCACGAAGATAAATGAGGGGTGTTAGGCAATAACGCCCAAATGAATGTCCTAAAAAATCTCGTACAATTTGTCGTTGCAAAATTGTTCGTCATTTTGGGTATAATTTCCTTTTCAGAGTTCGTTTTTATGACAAGCAGTAAAGTGGAAATGCATAAACAGTGGAATAAGTATGAGGGGCATGTTGCAACCCCCTGTCTGGGTTTTCTGTTGGATTTTGGAGGAGGTGAGGGTTTCTAGTACTGCAAAAAAAACCTTCAATATATCCAATTTCGCACTTGCTCCTAATCTGACAAGAACCCCAAGCAGTGGGGTTGCAGGGGGGCCAACATGCTCCCCCCATACGTATTAAGCTGCAAATACTTTTTGGGCTTTATTTTTCCATCTTGTTGTTTATTTTTGGGCATTATGAATTTTTTTACGTTATTACCTAACGCCAAATGGGGATTTACTCGAGCATCGTGAGGACCTATTGGATTTTGAAGATTAGACGGTAAGAATTTTTGCTCGTATACCAGCTAATCAATGAATTAAGGCAATAAGCCTAAAAGTATACCAGCATTTCATATAAAAGTATGCAATTGGTAGAAATATTTGATAAATTCTGATATTTTTCTCTGGAATGTTGTGTGCATGAGATAAGAACGCCATGACGATTTAAGCAAATTGTATTATGCAGTTGGCAAGAGATTTTTTTTGACGGAAATTTGTAATTTAAATTCGGAAAACACTAATTTTTGTTGTGCTACTAATGCACAAATCAATTATAAATACGATATTTGGTAAGGAAATAATAGCATAATAATTATTATATGCCATGATTTGAGTCAATGAAAAATTTAATTCAGAGTTAATTTGCTCCTGAATGCCGATGTCGGCATTTAATTTTTTGACACTTGATTAAATGGAAAGTAACTTCGAAAAAAGTTTATGAATAACGTTTTCTGCAATTAAACCTACATTAACCCTAATTCAGATTTAATTAAGTGTTATGAATAAGGCTGTTTATGTTTAAAATTCAACAGAATTTGAGAAAGAAATGTTTATAAATCAAAATGTGTAAATTCAAACCTTTTATGTTCAAATTTGTAGCAAAATTCGACACATAATGTGTAAATTCCAACAAAATTGTGTACGAAGACGCCTAAAATTAGACATTTTTTGTGTAATTTTGCTTTAAAAAGCTTAAAATTGGTATAGAGTTTCAATATTTAATGTGTACAATTAAACAAAATTATACATGGATCAGAAAGTCAGAAAGTCTATTAAAAAAAAGTAGAAGTGTTATCATCGGCCTGGCTTTGATACCCACCACTGCTGTAAACCTGTCTGTTTATTAAAAATATTTATAATATTTATTATTTATATTAAAAACGCCAAAAAGACTTCAGAAACCGTACACGCACAAAACGATGCGATGGAACTTGGGAGCGCAAGAGGTTCAACTGCTTCAGTCAAAGGTATGATCATGTATGAACTCGCAAATGAATCGTCACAATCGAATTGCAAATTTACACATAAAAATGTGTAACTTTCATCAGATGGGTGTAAATATAAGCACTGGTTGTTGGTCTTTAAACATTGTGTGTCTAAATTGCATAAGGTGTTTATATTTAAACAATATTTGTTTATTTATAAACATTTTGAGAGTAATGTCACCGCGAAGCTCCAAAGCCTGATTTAGGTATTCAAAGAATGACTTTTATATTAAAACGCTGTATAAACAAAAAAAATGCATTTCAAATGTGAATGGGCTGCCGAAATCATTAGCCCATATTTCTTCAAAAATCATGACGGACAGAACTCTACAGTCAACGGACTGTCACACTTCCTTTTTGTTGGCACATTATTACTCGCTAGATACTTTTCTAGATTTAATCGAAATTTAATTCATTCGCGTGGGTTGATCTGCAATGGCGATTCCTTCGGCATTCTCAGCGACGTCAATCAATTTATAACACTGGTCAACAAAAAAACACTTTTTGCATGTAACATGAAAACTTTTGTCTGGTTATGTTTAGGACAGTTATAAGGATAATAGAAATAAAATTAGAATGATTCCAATACGAATAGTTTTTTTGTAATTTAGATTTTATTGAATTTTAGAAATGTCTAGTTTTAAGCACCAAAACTAAGTTATTTCACTAAACTGTAACATAATTATAAATGTAGCTTTATGATTTTCTTCTATATTTTGCTTCAGGGACATCTCGTTTTAATATCCAACAGTAATCGGCTAGCATACGTTGACTCCACTTGCCCTGGTACCGCTTTTCTATGGTATAAATATCTTGGTGGAATCCTTCACCGTGTTCATCGGTAACGGCGCCCAAATAGGTATTTCAAAAGGCATAGATCCAGATCTTCTCGCCCATCCAGTACGAAGACACACATATGTAACACAACAGATGTGTGGAACCCTTGCTTTTTCTTGTTGTCCGATGGAAATACTGTTTATATAGCTTAGTTACTAGACTCACAGAAAAAATTTTAATATTTACAATTTTCTGCGTAAAATTTACAATTTTAATTGTAACTATAGTCATTACAATTTAATAGTAAATTTCGCTTATTTTTTTACTATTTTCAATTCTAAAATTGAATTTTGAATTTTGTTTTACTATCTGTTGTGGGAGGCCACATTTCCTGAAGTTTTATGACACGGGGGTAAATCGGTATGTATCGCCTGGCCGATGGATAGGTCCCTCAATGCCAACTTGGTCGTATCCATTTAGTGAAGAACTGTATCCCGACTTCTTTTGTTTGGAAAGCTTCGATTCTGATGTCGCAATGCAGGAAATACCCTCGCGGTTCCCCAGCACGATAAAAAAACATAAAAACACAAATTAAAAAAAAAATAAAATAGTAAAACTAAAAAAATTGCAATTAAAATAGTAAATTAACCAAATTTGCTATTTAAATTGTAAATAGATGGTTTTACAATAAAAGCATTTAAACATTTTTTTCGGTGAGTGTAATGGTGTCAAATTCCTTCGCTGAGTTTTAAAAGTAATGCCGCCACAAATGCAGCAAAACTTGTCGGGATCATTTTGACACTTTCTTGACATTATTTAAGAATTACTTAACACAGAAAACAGAAAAACACACTACGCTCTTCAAATGAAACAAAACTTTAGAATGCCGACAATGAAGCAAAAACGGCTTTTTTTCAGTTTTGTGGGAAGTAGCTGTAACATGAAAACCAGACCTGATGGAAAAAAAATAAATATGGCGGTAAGCTAAGTGTAGGCGGGTAATTCAAAATTACTAAGCACTTTTCTTGTTACAAAAATTTTGTTGACCAGTGTAATTTATCGCCTGGTGACTTTCTGACAAGTTATAGGCAAAGAAAGGAGATAAATTTGTTGGATTTATGTTCTGTATAAATTAGATCGTGCGAGCGCAGTGGTCAGTGTAGTACTGGACTATTAAGCGAAAGATGTCAATGTCAGGTTCAACTGCAGTAAAAACACAAATGACATCTTAAGGTTTTTTCCACTGCAGCATCTCTCGCAAAAGGCATAAAATTGTAGGCCCCTTAAATAAAAAGTCACTCAAACAAATGGTTTGGAAACTACCATTTGTTCGCTTTTGGGAAGACACACTGTAAATGTCGTTGAAAAACACAGCCGGTAATGCGACATGTATGACCTTCAACATCGATCTAATAGTTTCCTGTTTTCTGGCACGAATCTCTGTAGGCTTCCAATCCAATTTACAATGTATAGTGGCAAGACAGAAAGGGAGGTTCATGGAGTTGCAAGAATTATCTGGACAAACGTTTCATATACGAATAACTATCCCATAGGTTTAAAGTCATTGTTGTTCCTCACCCGACAGCACAGTCTCTAAAATATACACCCTCGCACACACATACATAATAAATAATATACATTTTTTGTTAATACTCTTGATGAATCACCCAGTTTTCACTAGTGATGGCAAAACAAAGCCCAATATTGACTGTTAGATCAAGTGCTAGTGTGAAGAAAATTAAAGGCATCTCCCCGAGTTGTTACATTTTCACGGTAAGCAGATTATCATGACCTTCCTCACCGAAAAATATATGAAATGCGCATAAAAATCAAATTCCATGTAGGTGTGCATAAGTGTCTCTCAGATTTCAGTATTTGTTTTTCTATTAAGTGTCACAGAAGCAGTAGGTATCCTTGTGATTAATACAATCCCTGGCCTTCTGCCAGTTTATTTTCTATCATAACTTCTACTACACTGTGTAAATGGAGCTCGTTTTGTGGGCACAAACTTTGCCCATAAAAGGACACACGTTTTATTACAGCTAAAATGTTGCCACATAAAGTTCGAAAGTAGCAAATTCTGTATGTATATTGTATATACCATGCGAACATTACAACTCAGAACCGATATTGAATGAGTCACTCAAAAGTTCGTCCTTTTGTTGTTGTATTACACAAATACATATTTGTTCATTGTAGCATAGCTGTAGAGCTGATTTTTAATTTAAAATAGTGAGAAGCAAAATCTAAAACAAAAAAAAAAACGACGAAAACTATAGGGTAGGAACTTCCTGTGTGCGTCGGCAAGGAAGGGTTATGGATTTGGTATATGAAAAGCTTAGCTCTTTGTTGCGTTTCGCTTTGTTTTATTTCAGTCTCGCATTATTTAAAACACCTGTTTAGCATTGGAATTGGTATATAATTAGAATTAGATACATTTGCCAATATTTCCCCGTCAAGGATATACAACAATGGAATAAAATAAATAATTGCAACGTAGCAATGCAATAGGAAAACTTGTCGCATCTCTTCTGCACTTGCTATTTGCTACCCCGCCTCCCCTATCTAAAGCTTTTATTGTATTTTTTCACATATCTGCATGAGTCATAAGGGTTGTTGTCGCCGTTGTTCTCGAAAAATGGGTGTGGGGAAGGGAAAACATTGAAAATTGCTAAATGTGTTTTCAAATATTTGTTCGGCAATTACCTTAAAATACGTAAAAAGCGTTAATCCTCTGTCAAGCAATTTGCGTGGCTAGCCGGGGTAGATAGTAGAGATGCTCTCGTCAAAACACAATATCCGATTTGCAATGCACTATTATCCAAAAATTTACCTAAATTTATTTTATTCACTCTTAGCACTTTACTTTAACAATTTGTTTTGTATTTCAATTCATAATTTAAACAAGACAATATGGCTGCAAACATACAATGCAAAAAAAAAAAAAAGAATAGAAGAAAATTATCGTTGAATCACAAAAACTTTTCAGTGTAAGACAATTTTCAAACTCCACACAATAGGGTACAGGCACTACTCGCGAAGTATACGAACAACTCGAGCTTTTCTTTTCCGTTCTACATTAGTTTTTCACACAAGTTTACTACATTCTTGTCCGTTCGAGAGAAGTACAAAGCCAATTCGAGTACTCTATACAGACAGTAGTCGTCGTATAAGCAGCGCATGCTTCTTGGACGACATCTCTCTCAATGTAATATATCGCTCATATGTTATGAGAGCTCCTCTCACTTCTCGTTCAAGATTATTTCGAAAACAACAAAAACATATGAGAAAAGTCCTTTCGCTCATTTCTCTTTCCCAATATCTACAGGGATACAGTTTGGTGAAAAACTTTTTCGAGAAACCAACGAATAAAAGAATTTCAACTTTTCATGACCTTTATCAATAGTTTCCGTTTTTTTCGAAACTTTTATCGAATTTTGTTTCAAAAAAAAGAAAAAGAAAACACAAATCAAATTTTTTTTTAATTTTAAATGTAACATTTTGTTTACCAATTTTAAAACGATAACGATAAATTTTTATACAAAAATTCCAAATTTTCAATTAAAGGCTTTTGTGTTGTCGCAAAAAATAATAAAAGTATTAATATTGTTGTAAGGAATGTGGAAATTATTAGCAACCATCCAAATATGCACATCAGATAGGATTTTTATCACTTTTTTTTTTGGTAGAACTAGGGTTTTTCTTTGTTATCGAATTTTTCCCATTTTCTTCTTGTTAACTTTTTCTCCTCATTTTTTGGTATAACAGAATCACTGTTTTTCACTGGAGACTTTTCACCTTTACCGAAAGAGTTTCTTTTGAACGAGTTTTAAGAATACAACAAAGTGTTGTATTTTATGTAGAATAAAACTTAACTATTGGCGAAAATAACTGATTAAAAAGTTAGTTTTTGCAAAAATATTGCAATCGATCGATTTTAAGATAAAACGAAACGTATGTACTACCGAAGTGAACCCAGTAAGGGTTAACTACGTATTAAAATTTCCCAATGAAAATCCGTAGTCTGTCGGTGGGTTTTTAGACAAAATTTGAAGGGTGTTTTGTGGTGAGTCTTGCGCAATGCAAACATTTATCGATTGCACAACAGTGGTGGACATGAAACTGGAAATGCTTTCAAACAGTTGGTTATGGCGATTTGGAATTTATTTGAATTGCAGTTTCAGATTTGTATGCATTTTACTAATGCATACAAAAGGCCTTACTAATAAATCATCAAATAGGTTAGTTGCCACCGTATAAGTCTTAAGAATTGGGCATTATCAATAACCCAAACACTAAAACCTAGTGCAACTAATTTTAAAGCTAACTTTAGTTTCGACTTTAAATTTTGAGCTACCAATAATCAAATTAATCCAAAGTTTTATTAAAAACAGCTTTAGTAAAAAATTTTAGTATAATGAAACTCATATCTATTAAGATTTTTGCAAAATGTTTGCAGTTATATGAGAGCAGAATCAGCTCTTCATAACTTTTTTGCTGAAATCTTGATTTGTATAATTTATTTTATGGCAATACATAAAGGGTGTTTTTTAGGGGTTTGGCAACACTGTTTCTACAGATTGCCAATTTGACAGTTGATTTGTGGGTAGTTAGTACAAACTTATTTTAGAAACCATAGATCGGTTCGCCATACTTATCGTACGCCATCTTACGATTGACATAATCGTCCATCTGAACAAGTTTCGTTCTCCGATGAGGGCCCCTTTTTGGTTAAATGGATATACAGGGTGGGCCATCTAGTGGTTTCTTTTTAAATCATAGGTTATTTTGACACTGACAGCTGTTTCCGCTCGAAATCCGCGGAACGAAATGAGTCGCTTTACGCGTGAACAATGTTGGGAAATATTGAAAACGTATTTCCAAAGTGAGTGCTGTGTAGCCTAAACAGTGCGTTTTTTGAAAAGAAGTTTCCGACGAGGCGCATTTTCATCTCGGCGGCTACGTTAACAAACAAAATTGCCTCATCTGGAGCTCGGAAAACCCGCACGTTATTGTCGAGAAACCAATGCATCCACAGAGAGTGGCAGTTTGGTCCGGATTGTGGAGTGGTGGCATCATTGGACCATTTTTCTTCGAAAATGAGGAACAACATTTCGGTCAACGGTGGGCGTTACATAGCCATGTTAGGTAACCGACTTTTTGTTTACTGAAATTAAAGACATGGATTTAGACGACCTCCATGCCACACAGCCCATGCCACAATCGATCTTTCGCGCACCAAATTTCCAAATTGTGTTATCAGCCGTCTTGGCAATGTCAATTGGCTGCCTCGGAGCTGCGATTCGCCCCTTTTGGAATCGACACCACCAATTTATTGCGGGAAACATTTGTTGAGCGGATAATTTCGCGTAATGGACCTGTGAACTGGCCTCCACGATCATGTGATCTCACACCTTTAGATTACTTTCTTTGTGGGTATATGTGAAGTCAGTCTTGGACACAAACCAGAGAGAATAGACCACCAGCTTCGGGCAAAAAAGAGAATTCCATAGAGCCAGTTTTGAAATGAGTAGCGACGCCTCTTTTTCTATCTGTGAATACGTGTTGTACCACAGAAATAACTGTAAATGTTATTAGGCGCCAGTGTATGAGTGACCAATGGGCCCTCCATTTACTTTAGCATGGCAGACATACTTAACCACCTAATAACTTTTTTAAACTGGCTCTATGGATCTCTCATTTTTGGGCGGACCTGGTGGTCTATTCTCTCTGGTTAGTGGTCTTGGATATACCGATATTCAGAAGTCATCATTCGCCGTGCTGAAATACGACTCCAGTTGCTCGATAAAGTTGTCGAAAAATGGACTTCACTGTTGCGCTTCATTCAAACGTGGCCGAAATCATTTTTAAACGGGAATGGCATAAAATTATATATTAAATAAAGCCAATATCATAAACATTATTTGCTTTCAGGATAGCAGGATACCTGAGCAGCGTCTGGTAACCACAGGACTACCTAAAACATTCCTTTTAGTAGTAAGCCCATCGCTCTAATAGACTACCCATTTCACAGCTCGGCGATCAGAAAGATTTATTGAAACAGCTGATTAGCTGGAACCTACAAATTAAAGTATTTTACGCTTCTATCTCTAATTTTGAGTTCTCCTGGGTACCACTTGCTGCAAGTGAATGCCACTGAAGACAGTTTACAGCGTCCTTATTGTCCTCATAGTTGGTAGGTATCGTACAAAGTATTAACGGCATGCACTGTATTGATGACTCAACATTTTCTTCTTTCTTGCAGTGGGCGGGTACCACTCCGCTCGTATAAAATTATTATGTCTGTCTAATAAAATCAGCCGCTACTGTTTTTTGTCTACATATCTACCAAAAGTGGTTTTGACACTTTTTGCGAGTGCGCCTGACTATACTCTCTGTTTGACGTAAAACATTTTATTGATTTTTACAGATGAGACTTTTTCTCTATTGCCTCCATTTTTATTTACTTTTTTTGCCAATTTGCATCTCCCCCTTCGTCGTCTTTCGTATATCCCCAATAACAGAACAAAGGACAATTTTGCTAGTAAGAAAAAAAATTAAGCATCCAATATGAATAGACACATATTGTATCTTTTGACCGCCATAGTCGGTCGGTTTAAGTAGCGCTCTGAGGAGCAACTCGCCTTCACCACACAAAAGAAGAAGAAACTAGATCTTTGGAGTAGGTACTTACAATCGAAGGTACGCAAGGCAAGTGTGCAAACCAGCACCAGCGCACAACTATATACAACCTTTGAAACAACAATAATAAAATGAACTTTTTCATACATACTCCCCCCTTAAGAGAAAGAGAAACGAGTCACAGGCGTCAACTTTTGTTGCAAAACGAGCAACACAAACTTTATCGCATTGGGGATGGTCCTGACCTGACATTACAACCTCTACTCATCGTCTTCAATCTTCATAGCTGCTTGTAAAGAGGTCCACCCACAGTCGGTTGCCGCAGAGGCTGCTACTGCGTTGCAAGTGTTTTCCAATCGATTTACAGCGCGGCTGTCATCAACCAAATTCCAGGGGGTTAAAAGTGTTGCCGGCTGAAATAATGCAATTGAAGTCAGGAGTTTTCTTTGGCCTAACATATGGACGGGTCGCCTTATAAGACCCACTCCTCTTTTATTTGCTTTTAATCGCTAATAATGGAGTTGAGAGCGAAAACAAATAAGCACGGTGGAGATTTTCCGTATGCACCACGTCCGTCAGACTGGCAGCCGATATAATGTACCACCTACCTCCCACTTGTATGTGTTTGTATTTTAATTCCCAGTAAAATCGCATTTAATTGAATTCTAGAATGAGGTTACTTATAGACTCTCGAGGGGGGCGGTCTATTGCGAAATCGGATTATCGAACGGCAATGGTAGTGTGTTAATGAAAATTAATGCGTTTGGTTTTTAAGGAAGACATTTCCAATGGGTAACGGTACAAAGTCATAGGTATACCGAAGAAAATATATAGTGTAGGTTTCGTTTATAGTACATACTTACGAAGAGAGCCTGTTGGGGCAGAACGTCCCGTACAGAAGCCTATATAGATATGCCGGAGGAAAACTTGTAGTATAGAATCACAGTCGGTGCTGTGAATGTGTAAAAGCTATTTCTGTAGACTCTATAACGGCAAAGAAGACCAGACAGAGCGTATCTTTCAACGATAGAAAAAACTTCCGTCCACCCGATCGAAACAAAGTTATGATAGCAAATATCCATGCTTAAGACGAACAAAACTGCAGGCCCTGACGGTGTAACCTCCGATATTAGATTAGCTGGAGATGATTAGATTAAGTGTATGCATCAACTCATCTCGAAGTTTGTTTAAAATAAAGCCTCAGCATCGTCTGCGTGGTCCACAAGAAAGAAGACCCTTAAAACTGCGTCAACTATAGAGGTATCAAAGTCTTTAACATCGCACTCTAAGTTCTATTTATCATTTTACCTTAATCCTTTCTTAAATAGCCTGATTGGCCAATAGCAATGCGGCATTTGAGATGGCTATATTTGATACCCGCAGAATCAATGATTTTAACCGAGAGGGTCAACGCACTAGAGAAAACCCTCGTCTAAAGAGGCACCCAGTAATAGTAAAGGACCTCAACCAACTAAGGACCACAAGGCCAACAAGGAGGCAATTGCGTAAGGATCGAATTATCTGGAGACCCATTGTTGTTGCTTGCAGATCTTTGGTTTTGTCAGCAAACACGAAAAGCGTACCATTGAGTGAGGGGAGAATCGGAAGGACTTTGCTAAGGCGACTAATTCCAATTATAATCAAGCGATATCCATATCACCTTCAGCAGTTTACTTCTCAATTGCAATAATTATTTTTAGTCGCCATTCCGATTTGGCTGCTATCTCCCTACCGCAAATAATCAAGGAAGTATTCCCCCAGAGCACTGCCCACAGAAACGCATGCCACCCTTTAAATTTTATTAAGTAGAGATAGCTTAGTTTGTCTAGCTCAAAATCCCTTGCAGAATTAAAGAGCGGCAGCAAATTCAATAATTGAAATTATTATTATTTCAAGCAGACCTTTCGATCAAAACCAATATACTTGTGGCAGACATTCCTTTGAGTGTGAATAACAATAACTTCGTTTTAACTGGGTTTACATCCAGACCGCAATCATAAGTCCATTTGACTATCGTTCCATGAGTTGACAGCTAACTCCATCAGGTGTCGTAAGACTGGGAGGTATCCGTACGACCGTACCGTACTACAATGGCGATATCGCCGGCAAGGCAGTTGTTTTTCTGCGGTGATAAATCAGTATATTTCGTTGAATGTTAGCAACAATAGCTGCGGTGATACTATCTACCCCGCATTGCAAAGACCTTTTCAGCAGCCAAGTTGTGAATTGCTGATAATACCGTTTAACAACATTTGGTTAATCCAGTGACCTAGCCTTGCATCAATAGTTATTCAGCCCTATCGAGGTATCCGTTCCGATTAACTTTCGGAGAAATTCTCCGATGACAGCGGACTTCGCCGCATTGCGATATACCGCGTTTTGCCATTAATTTTTGACAGCTATTTCTTCCGAAGTTATCAGACAACCAATTGATACGGAATATTTTGCAGTTATGGAAATGTGAAATGAAGTCGTTTATATACTTCACTGGATATCTCGAACGCAATTTGAGTTCCGAAGAGATCTGACTTTCGTTTCGGATTTTCTTCTGAAAGGATAGAGCTGATTATGTGCAGCTGCTATAGTTAGGCTCAATATAGTTGAAAGCCCCTTCAATGTTTAGGAAAGCTACCATTGTATATTCCTTTTGCGGCTAGTGGTTTTTTGACAGTATCTACAGACAATAGGATGAATAGCTGTCTTTACCGTACGAAATAAAGTTAATGTCTCAAGAACTCGCATCCTTTGAGCAAACATTGGTTAATTTCCTCGCAACAATTAAATTATTTAGGCACTTTCCGATACATACAATACATACATATATGTAGAGTACATTATATATTAAAATTAAATTACACAAACAGGCAATCCTCTTTTAAGGAAAACATATTGCCATTGTTTGCATCTCAAGTGTGCACTTCTTTCTGCTGCCTCAATTACTACACGTGTGCTTGTCCTTTCTGCCTATAAACGTCATTCAACCCCTAAGGGATATTTTCATGTTAATAGCACCCAAGAGCACGCAATTAAAATAGACGAGAAGAATCCTTTCAGTAATATACCTACATTTTAATGACTGTCTGGTTGCAAGTGTTTCCTCCTCGTGGGTGGGTACCTTGAAACGGATGTGGTTTCATTTACGACTTGGTTTCTCTTTTCCGTATGAACAAAAAAAAAACATCCTTTGGCATGTCAGTTACGGTAATGATCAACAAATTATATTTTGTAATCTTAAATTAAAATAAAAGGAACCGAATTCATGCAAAACAGGAATAAGGACACATAAAGCAAATGTGCCTTGAGCCTACGAGCAAAAGCTTGAAGCAATTAATCATTTTGAAAAAAATTATCTAAGGGGGTTCCTTTTATTCTTTTTGAAACACTTGTTTGAATGACTGCGGAGGGTTAATTTCAAAATACCAATTGTGGAGTATTTACGAGTGTTTCTTTGTATTCATATTAAGACAGCTAATGTTTTTTGGGCTTACTGAAAAGGGACGTTTTGATGAATCACGACTAAATAGTGGAGATTTGTTGTTCGAATCTAATTACACCAAAAAGGGTTAATCACTCATACGTGAATTAGATGAGCCTACAAAATAAATCAATGGATTTGCGTAAATCAATTGATATTTAGGTGAGTTGTTAGATTAATTGAACTAAAAACGAAATACTTGTTCAAGTGCCCTGAATTTTAGGTTAGATTAGTAGGCTAGAAAATGTGAGCACCTCTTGCCACACTCAGGTTAAAACTGAACGATTCTAATGACCATCGAGAGGAAAAGGTTATCTAATTATTCGACACTTTGCACGTAAACATAAGTAGATAGTAGCCAGGTGTTCCGGAATTCTCAAAATGAAAAACGAATGGGTTAGAATAAGAATGTTAAAAGTACATATTCACTTTTTTAAGGGCCAAAACTTTCTAACCGGTTAGCGAAGTAAAATTTGACACGACAAAATAATTGTGCAAGTGTTTTCAGTTTTTTGCCCAATAGGGAGACGACCTTATATAGTTAAAAAAGAATGCCTATTTAGATAGAGTAGTGTTGCTCAGTAGTGCGAAACTAGCAAGCCAACACCAGGGGCACAATTTTCCAAATGTCTGTGCAACTACTTCCATCGAAATCATTGGCAGAACACAGCGAGCTGTCACTGTTTTTGTAAGTAATAGCACAGAAGCGGCTAAAATCGGTTAAGTGGTGAATGAGAGCAAAACAAAATACATGCTGTCAACAAGAAGGGACACACAACATTGACGAATCGTACAGAACGTCACAATAGACAGCCACAACATTGAGGTGGTTTGGGACTTTCTACCTCAGCTCCGTTATTAACTCTGATAATGATACCACCGCAGAAATCAAACGAACGAAGAGTTACACTAGCCAACCGCTATTTCTTTGACTAGTAAGACCTTTTCAAGAAACACTAAGGATACTCTATGTAAGACCCTCATCATCCCAATCCAGCTCTATATGGCGCAAAAGCATGGATGTTAACAAAGGCGAATGAAAATCTTCTTGGTCGTTTCGAACGAGTGATTTTCGGATCTGTACAGCGACATCGCAAACTCCGTATCAGTCAACTATAAGATGACTTGAACATGCGAATGGACACCAACGCTCCGACCCGAAGAGTCAGTCATCCAATTGGTCAATGTCAAAGTATAGTTTGAAAACGACTCAAACATCTGAAAGCAGAGTTGATTTTGTTTTTGGACGTCGAAAAAACATCTTTTGGATTTTTAATTCATGACGAGATATGATGGATTAAATTTAAAAATTTTTTTTATAGTTGTCTTTACAATATTATTACAATCACAGGTTGTAATTTATCATACCAATAAATCTTTGTGTTTGTTTGACTGAGCTTGGAGTTGGGAAATTACGAATTGCTTCAACTCGATCTTTTGAAGGAGCAATGCCATCCGCACTGATGGTATGACTCAAAAGGTCTAAGCTCGGAACACCGAAAGTGCACTTGGAGAGGTTAATGTTCAGTGCAATCGAAACGCAAGATATCCACTACATGTCTAGAAAGCTGAACTCTCTGAATTTAAGTGATCAAGGTGCATCCGAGAATATCGTTACATCATAAAACTGTTGAAGAAAAATTAGTACGTATACTGTAGAAATCTAAAATAACAAGGAAATTAAATTTGGACTGCTTTCCGATTGTCGATGAATCTCAGTTGGAAAAAAATTCCAGAAGAAATTATAAGCACCATTGATGCGCTTCAAACCTCACTTAATAGCAACTTTCCTTTCCTTTCTGTTGACGAATATGAATGGCCCATTTGTAATTTTCAAAACTCCAAATTTGATAAATAAAAAAGTGGGTGTTATTTGCTTAGAAGAGGTTTTTTATGATTGCTATTGGATTTGTATTGCCGCTGAAGATGTGGGCTATACAAAAATACACCGGTTGTGAATACAGATCGGGATATGGGTATTTTATAAATAAATATTTTGGAGAAATATTTAAAAAAACGGCTATATTTGAGTTTTTTGAGAAAAACTAAGTACATACGTGATCATAATTTAGAATGCTTATGTTGTCTTAAATATGTATTTCGATCAAAATAGTATAAGAGCGGTTTTTTGTAAAATTATGCATACAAAAATGTTACAACTTTGGATTCGAAAAGCACCGTTCTTAAACTGTTTACCTGAAAACTGAGTACAACGTATTGTTCAGGATATAAGCATTACCTAGCAGTTACATTTTTATCCAAATCGAAAATGGTGTTTTCGAGATATGAGCAGTTTTTAAAGTCCCATTATTAGCGATTGGGGGGAAATCGAAGGACGCAGTCATGGTTCAAAAAACAGTGTTTCGCAACTGTTTATCTGAAAACTGAGCCCAATTTATTATTCTGGATTTAATCATTACCTGCCAGTTACATTTTTATCATAATCGAAAATGGCGATTTGGGCTTTACCGCAGTTTTTTTAAAGTATTTACTACTTTAAAAAGCTGCACATATCTCATAAACGCCATTTTCGAAATTCGAAATTTTGTACGAAAACAATATCTTCCTCTAGCTATGTATACGAAATACGAGAAAGTTAAAAACAGCTTATTGATTTATTTGAGAAACGATATGTTTTACCGCTCAACATTTGTCGAACAAAATTTGAATGACTTTTAGATTTCTGTCAAAAGCAATCAGTTCGAAGCTATTAAAATTCTTTTAAACTTTGCAACTTCATAGTTCGATGAATTTTGATTTTCACCATTATACAGAAATCAAGTCCAAAAAGGGAGAAAGACTTAAAAGTCAAAATGCAACGAATTGCGAACTTGCCTATCAACCTTCTAATCTAATTTTCTTATACTAATTTGTTCAATCTCTCCCTGATACACCGAATCGTGAATACCCCTTGTTTTTGAAGAATCAAAGTGAAACATCGGCTGGACCGATTTCTCTGAAATTTTGTGTGTGCGTTTGAGTGGCAAACTGGATGGTGTAGATTCACAATTGGACCCGGTAGGTGGCACTACATTCGGGTTCTTTGAATTTTGTTTGCTCCTCCTAAACGGATGGGCCGATTTTGTAATGTTGTGTGTGTGTTTGAGTTTGTCTCTGGTTTCATAATTAGACCCGGACCCGGATCGTTACTTTAAAGTGATTTATAAGTAAAGTGATTTGGAGGAAGTTTCACTTCAGTAGTGTGAGGCACATACTAGTATTTTTGTTCCATACACTTTTTATATTTAGGTGGTTCGCACATAATTCCAGATACATTTAGTGAGCCGTCAATCAGAAAAGATTGAGAAAAACTGAGATAGACCATGGCGAACAAAGCGCCTTAGCCCCGAAACACACATGCGATTTCAATCGCGCAACTGTTTAGTCGCAAAAAATGAAGCACACACATTTCAATATGAATGCGCGCACATAAAATCCAAAATTATGTGCGCGCATTCACATTGAAATGCGTGTGTTTTATTTTTTGCGACTAAGCAGTCGCGCGATTGAAATCGGATGTGTGTTTCGGGCCTCATAGTTGCTAGTGAGTGCTATTCATGTGCAGTAATTTTCGTGGTAGTTGAATACGATTAGAGTTGATCTGCAATAAACTCGAAGGTAAAAGGTTCGGAGTATAGGCAACAAAAAGAGAGGATAACAGACGTAAAATTGGTCATTAACTCAGACGGAATGAGCCATGCCATGACCCGTAAAGGGGCGTATGGCGAGTTCTCATAAGCATTTGCATTAGCTACGCTGTAGACGTAGAGTATATCTAGCACATATCATCATAAGTCGTCCAGCATTTGTAATGTATCAAGTTTTTGTAAAAAAAAAGTGGCTCGTGGTGACGTGAAATAATACCAACTTTCAAAAATATACCTTTTGAAAAGTGTAATAAAGCAAAATTTCAATATGTATTTGTTATTATGTATTTAGCTTTGCAAAAGAGATATACCTAGTGTCAAATTGGTCTTGTTTGCTTACATAAATTTCACTTTGATAAAATGATATAAGCACAAATACATAATTGGGAATAAATCTGTACCTATGCTATCATAAAAATATCATTAGAAACAAATAAACGACAGGGACAGCATTAGGTAAGTTCGAAGAGTTTCTAATTATCTTATATAATCAAATCATAAAGAGAAGATTACAAACAAGCATTTCTATACATATTATAAAACATACTCCCACTCGAGTGCTCTTATTATTCGTCTAACTTACCCCAGCGCCAGCACCCACGTGCCAGATAAAATTATATGTATACGTTCCTCATACAATCGTCACAGATCCAATTGCGAGCGATTCTCGTAAATTAATACAATCCCATCTGCAAATGAAAGTTTGTATAAAGTTCTGTCTACCGGAATTTGTCCTTATTGCTGAAATGAGAGCGCCCAACCACAAAAAAAAATGACGAATATAACCAAGAAAACCCCATTTGCTCAGTCTACTTTATTATTATCCTACTTTCTCCTTTCTCTTCAAATTATGCCCAATATTATGGAAAAAAAAGTCATAAAGCAGAGCAGCAGAAAAAGCAAAAATCGAATAAAAATAAAATGTCTGCTGGTTGTGAACACTATGACTCATGGACTCGTGACTCATAAAAGTGGTGCTCGCATTTCCCTTCGTAAACTTGAGGGCTTTCCTCTCTCATTCCTTATACATATTGCTTTTGTTGTTGTAGTTTTTTTTTTTTTTTTTTTTTTCTTTTCCTCGCCTTCCCATAGTATGGTGTTGAGAAAATGATATGACTAACGTTTGAGCGGAGCGCGAAGTATGTATAAAATGAGGTTGGTTTTGTGGTGCCAAAATGACGGTGATGTTATGATAATAAAGTACCTGCACCTCATGTTGCTCCATTGTAATTTAAGAATACACTTACAAAATTCTAGGGTAGCTGCATGACCTGACCATGATTGCGGGTTGTTTGCTTTTGTTCATTCATTCATAGAAAAATTTCCTTATAGTGCATTTAACTATAATAAGGATATAACACAATAATAAAGAGGAAAACTCTTTGTTGAGACATCGCATAGCAACACCTACAACGAAGGTTCAAAGACTAGCGTGCATCGGCACCACTAGTGTGATGAGGACAACTCCAACCGCAGGACTTGAGGCTATCCTCAACCTGCTTCCGCTAGACATTCATATACAACTATCGGCCGCAATTAGTGCAATGAGATTCAGCCAATCAGTAAACTGGAAATTGAACGAAACGGGTCATTCGATGATCTACCTACAGAAATATTTTGGCCGTGTTACTTAGAGTTTACGAGACCCTTCTATAGCACCTATCCCAGCAGGAAAGAATGGAGAGACGGACTCGTACCTAGCATGCAAACCATAGCCGTATTTACAGACGGATCTAAAATGGACACTGAGGTAGGGTCAGGTATATCAAAATCGATACGCGTCCCCGACCATAGCAGTGTTTTTCAAGCAGTGACAACAGCAGCCCGTGAGTCTGTGGTAAGGTCTGAGGTATTACCTTCTTTATCAACAGCCAGGCAGGAAAAAAAGCCATAACTGCACCAGAAAAAAATCGAAGCTTGTGAGATGCTGTCGCGAAGAACTCAAAGCTCTTGGAACACGCTCTGCTGGGTTCCGGGACATGAAGGCATTCCAGGCAATGAGAAAGCAGACGAATTAGCAAGACAAGGTTCGACAGCTGTTTCAGAACAAGCTGAGGCACAATACTCTGCGGTACCATATGAAGAAAATGGGCTTAACGAAGAAGAACTTTGTAGAGGCAGCCAGCGGTAATGAGGAAGCTCTTGAGGATACAACTCACATCCTATGTCACTGCCCAGGTCTCCAACAGACCTTGTAGAGGCAGCCAGCGGTAATGAGGAAGCTCTTGAGGATACAACTCACATCCTATGTCACTGCCCAGGTCTCCAACACACTAGGTATAAAAGGAAAAGGGACAACCTCTTTCCCGGCGAATGTTGGCTTCCAAATCGCCCAACGTCTCTGGTTTATCGGCATATCCAAGATTGACTTCACATACCCCCAAAGTAATCTAAATGTGTGAGGTCACAGGAACGTGGATGCCAGTTCACAGGTCCATTACGCGAAATTATGCGCACATCAAATGTTTCCCGCAATAAATTGATAGCGTCGCGCGCCGTGAGACATGTTACGCCATATTGTTGAAACCAAAGCTCCATCACGTATCAATTGCTCAGATGCATGATTATGTCGACCGTAAATTGGATAAGTTTAGCGAACCGAACCATGGTTTTTAAAATAAGTTTGCACAGTTTGCACGCGTTGTTATATTATTCTATTATCTCTATTATTCGTAAAATGGCGAAACTTACTAACTAGAAATCAACTTTCAACTGTCAAATTCTCAATCTGTAGAAACAGTGTTGCAAATTTAAAAACCAAACCTCTAAAAAAAACACCTTGTATGTATATGCGCCGATGCAACATGGATGATACTCAAAAGTGATGATGCAACTTCCTGGTCTACAAATAAATTCATCAACGGACTTATCTTCGCTGTCCCGGATACAAGCTATATACCAGTTTTCGATTGAAGGGTGGACAATTGGCCGGATCCGAAAAGCTATTTGATTTGGTACCAATTAAATTGTGCTGCGTTGGGTTCGTCATTTCATCATGAATAGATGTCACGCCAAAATAACGCTTGCAAAAATGCATATGAACGGAATAAGAGATTTCTCTTGAACAACCTCTTATGTTCATACAAAATTGGACTTTTTTCATTATGCTCCACAACATTTTCGATTTAGCCTTTTTGTTTTCGTTGGCTGCTTATACGCATTTATTAGCGTTTAACGGCTACATTAACAAGCAAAAGACCGCATTTGGAGCAAAAGAAATCTACAAGTCATTGTTGAGACGACATTACATCAGACATTTGCCAAAAACGCAAAGGCTATTTCCCACAAGATAGATTTTTTTTATAAAAAATTATTGAAACCCATAGTATTGTACGAGGGTCCTCATACCCTGCTTAACCTCTCCTAAAACCTATAATTTAATGGAACAACAACGGGATGTGTTGAAATTAACCCCACGCACTCTATTCAATATTAATTTACCTATACATACTTACACTAACGCTCAAAGAAGATGGCAATTACAATTAAAATTGCTTTCGTTAATTTCCCGCCATATGCCAGTACTACAGAGGTACGTAAAAAGTTAAAGTCCTATATAACGGAATTTCATTATGACAACAAAACAAAAACTGGTCATAAGCTCCTTACAATCACTTAGACGGTAGTAAGCGTGATGTCAAAAAGGTAGGTAAATCGATATAAATTCGTAAGCCTCAACAAAATATAGCTCGAAGGCCAACATATTGTGAACATTTCATTAAAGATAGACATTATGCGTGCATTGCCTGTAAGGAAGCTCTAATGTAGCCCTCGTCCAAAGAACTATTGATTACCTTAAATCAAATGCCACTCAAACACTTGAAAAATTAATCAAAGGATTAATGATTGCTTTCTGCTGATAACCTACAATTTATCAAATTATTGTGAAAGTCTCAAATTTACGAATATGTATCACGCATGAACGAATTTTGTAGGCAACGTCGCTTTTTCAACTTTCGTCAAACATGCATTTACACCTACATATACAAAATATGCGTGCTCGCTCAATTCGCAAAGAGAAATTGATTTTTCGTCTCCATTTATACTAGTGTGTATAGGTAAGTTTCTAAATCTAAATTTTCATGTGAGTATGTATGAACGTAGACTTCGTTCGTAGCCTATAGGCACTGAATTGCACCTGTCGCGTGTACGCAAAACCAAGTACATATAGCGGCGGAACAGTTATTATTTGTTGGCACATTCGTTCAATATCCATCCATAATCCATGAGCTCCTCGCCTCGGTATACGGTCGTGGAAATATTTGACTTCGACACGAAGCCGTCATTATATGCACAACGGTTTTGTCAATTGAAACAGAGAGGAATGGTACTGAATTGGGTGGCTTTGCGTCCTTAGATTTATTACTAGCTGCTAGTTTTTGTTAAACATATAGTTCATCGGCTCGTTGCGCTTACAATCACCGCATATTGGTAATCATAATACATGCAATGGACGCAGATGGATCCGAGCTCTAAAAGTAAGATGTATCTGCTATACTCTATACAGTTAATACAGCCCTTGACATCCCAGTAATATGAAATTCGGCTGCATAAAAAAAAATAAATAAATAGGCGGCGCAACAGGCGGTAGACACCCAAGGCCTAGCTTCTCGGCTACATGGGGTTCATAAAAAAATTAACCCTTTTCCTGACCAGTCAGACCATAAGTACATATTTCCTTATTATTCATATTTATAAACGCTTTCCCCCTACTTATTTACTTACTTAGGCGGCTCTACAGTTAGGGGTGAACCGAGGCCTCAGCTAACAAGCCTCTCCAGTTAGCCCGGTCCTTAGCTAACTGCCTCCAGTTGCGCACTCCTAGTCGGTTGAGGTCGCCTTCGACTTACGCGCGCCACTTAAGGCGAGGTCTTCCTCTACTGCGTTGTCCCTCCGGGTTTGACTCGAAGACTCTACGGGCCGGAGCATTTGTTCCCATCCGCTCTACATGTCCTAGCCATCTTAAACGACTTACTCGCAGTTTTATAGTATAGTTCGTCGTTGAATCTCCTTCTCTAAAGCCCGTCAACGCAAACGGGACCGAAAATTCTACGAAGAATCTTTCTCTCGAAGCGACCGAGGATATCTTCATCCGCTTTAGATAGAGTCCAAGCTTCAGCGCCATAAAGCAGGACTGGGATGATCAAGGTCTTATATCTACAGAATCTCCTTAGTTGCTCGGGATAGGGATATACTACTCAATTGCCTTCTTAGCCCAAAGAAACAGCGGTTGGCAAGAGTTATTCTACGTTTAATTTCTTCCGAGATGTTGTTGTCAGAATTTATAGCAGAGCCGAGGTAGACAAAGTCCCTCACTACCTCAAAGTTATAGCTGTCGATCGTGACGTTTCGTCCGATTCTACGATGTTGGGTGTCCCTTCTTGTTGACAGCATATACTTGGTTTTGCCCTCGTTGACCGCTAGACCCATTTTAGCCGCTTCCGCTTCTATACTAGCAAACGTACCAGTGACAGCTCGCTGTGTTCTACCAATTATGTCAATATCATCGGCGTATGCAAGTAATTGGACGGACTTTTGAAAGATCGTGCCTTGTGTGTTGGCCTGTGAGTTTCGGACAATTCTTTCAAGTATGATGTTGAAAAAGTCGCACGACAGCGCGTCACCTTGTCTAAATCCTCGTTTGACATCAAAGGTTTCGGTGAGGTCGCTACCGACCTTGATGCAGCAGCGAGCTTTCTCCATCGTCATCCTACACAATCGAACGAGTTTTGCAGGGATGCCAAAGCTAGACATGGCTCTTTATAGCTCGTCTCTATAGATGCTGTTGTACGTGGCTTTGAAATCGATGAAAAGATGGTGGGTATCGATTTGGACTTTTTGGTTTTTTTCCAGGATCTGCCTAAGTGTGAAAATTTGATCGACGGTGGACTTTCCTGGCCTAAAACCGCACTGATAGGGGCCAATCAGGTTATTTACAAAGGGTTTAAGGCGTTCACACAGTATGGCAGACAGGATCTTGTATGCGATGTTAAGGAGACTGATACCTCTGTAGTTGGATATAGCTACCCGTACTTCGCTTTGGTCAGTTGGGCGGAAGTTTTGTCTATCATCGTCTATATTGAGTGGTTCGTTCTGCCTAACAGCGGGATTCTGGTCTTATAGAGTCTGCAGAAGTAATTGTTCCATATTCTCAGCACCGACTGTGATTCTACCACAAGGTTTCCCTCATTATCTCTACAGGTTTCTGTACGGGATTTTCTTCCCTGGCACGTTCTTTTTACCTTTTGGTAAAACTTCCGTACATTGTTCCTGGAGTAGCATCTCTCAATTTCTTCGATCATACGCTTCTCGTGCTCTTTCTTTTTCTTTCTGAGGATCCGATGTTCCTCCCGTCTCTTTTGCTCGTAGAGCTCGCGAGCAGCTCTAGTCCTTTTTCGCAACGCCGCTTTATACGCTTCTTGTTTTGCTGCGTTTGCTAGTCGACATTCTTCATCAAACCAGGGGTTTCGTGGTGATGGTCGGGTGAAACCCAGCACATCAGTCGCGGCCTTAATGATGGCTTCCTGGCAGTGTTGCCACTGGTCTTCTGCACTAGCTGTTGCTGCGATAGGACTGATCGAGAGGCATCGAGATACGTGATCGGCGAAGATTCTGGCCGTCTCTTGCGATTGCAGTATTTCGACGTCATACTTTCTCACAGTATTTCTTTGTTGGGGCGTGTTGGATATCCGCATTCTTACCTTAGCTGCAACAAGGTAGTGATCCGAGTCAATATTGGCCCCTCGGAAGGTTCGGACATCCAGAATACTGGAGGCGTGCCTTGCGTCAATCGCTTTCCCCCTAAATGCCCCTAAAAAGCTAAACCTATAATTGTAGTAGAGCAACACACACCCCGGTACCAATAATCATTTTTAGTGTCCAGATAAACTTTTATGAAGTCACAATGTGACAATCAAAATATTTAAGTTGAAGGTTAAAAATGATTATAGGTAAGGCTCACAGTCTTGAGGATTTGGAAAAGCCACTTCCACTTAAACGGCGAAAAAGACCCGCTATCGGGCAGAACGAAAATTTTAACCAGGACGACGCGATGAATCTCAAAAATCAGCTTCACAAATATTTGGGACAGAATTGGCAAAAGTTGGTTTTATTGTGAATTAAGGCTGTCAGAATATGCTGTCAATCACAACTTTGACGAATCAGACACAGTCACAATTGACAGCTAAGAAAGAAAAAAAAGAAAAAAAAAGAGTCTCATCATCTCAGTACTGATCTATAACGTAGAAGCATAAGAGGTGGGAATAAATACCAGCCATCCGGCTCGAAGCGGTAGATTTATCCACTTTTGATCAAAGGTTGGTGTGGTATCTTGGCTGAAAAGGTCGTAGGGTCTTATTTCTTGAGTGCCGCCAATGCGGATCAAGTAAAAGTAATAGTGAACGAGGAGAAGTCTTCGAATCTTCAGCTGAGTTACATCTCTCGTGCTAATGTGTAATTTCCACAATATGGCAGTACTTCCCATTTAACCAGAGATAGGATCACTATTTTTCCACAGATATGTTCCAAGGCCAAATAGACTCAAAAAATTGAGACGTTGTACTGAGCTTAAAAGCTTCAAACTTCTTTCTAATGTTATTATCTGAAAGCATGGATTTACAGGAATATTAAACTTTATCCGAATATTGCAGCGCATTCCGAATCTTATGAAAACAACTTCAATGTTAATCTCTGCTTCAACAAAATTTCGGAAGCGTTTTAAGCAAATAGCTTTTCAAACTTAAACTTACATGTACCTAGTGTACCGGTTTGAAATCGATTGGATGAAAAATAAGAATTTTCCTATACAAAATTTGACCGCCCCTTCCCTCCCATCTGGAGTTCGAATTCCTGCAAATTGGTTAGTGCTCACTTTAGCATTAAAAGCAAAATTGTTTAAATATGTCAGCTTCGTAGCCGTTTGACTGGGCAAATCTCCAGAATCAACGGAATCCCAAAATCAAAGGACGAAAGAACGCAGTCAATGCAATAAGAAGAGATATGCAGATTTAATGAAAAACATCGCATAGAACCAAGTAGTTAGTTTTTTTTTTTTTTTTTTTTAGTTTAATGGACTATTTTATTTTACGTTTAAAAATGCATACATTTTGTTTTTTAACTTAGTCTATAGGGTTTGGCCTTAGGCCGTCTACCAGTATAGAACCAAGTACAATACAGCGAATAGGGCGTGGTAGATGTCAAAAATACGTTAAGCGATATAAACAAAAAAAAACCGTCTGTACAAACATTCACTGTGTACAATACAACTATAAAACATACAGATTCAACCAACGAGTAATTCCCTATAAAATATGCATGTTTAATAAACAGCATGGAAAACTAATTCATAAGAAGAAAATTAAAAAAAAAAAAACAAACACGCACATAATGTGCACACGAACATTCCCGAACCTGAAACACACCATTCAAACACTTTAAGGACAACGATAATGCGATTCATTTCAAATTAAAGGTCATTGCAAAACAAGGAACAGCTTTAAACTGGAAAGAACATGACAAATGCAAAACTAATACTCTTGACCTTAGATAAGATGTCCACAAGGATTCTCACTCAAATCCATAAAAACACTTCGTGTTATGAGTTATTAGTTACAAGCAATTAGTGAGCACAGAGCCATGTTCTGTGTTTTTATGCATGCGCTTTTACAATCAACGTGGGCGGCAGCTAAAAATAAAGATTTAGTCGTCTTTGTACTGAGTAGTCGTACTTATCTTGGGATCAACACAGGCAAAGAGAAGCAGACGCAACCAAAATCGATTTTTCTCTTCTTTATTAACTCGCTTTAGCATTTTTGTTCTTCTATTAACACACTCAGTAACACTTGGGATGGGACTCTATGTCCGTTAAAATTGATTGTACAACGCAATTGTTATTACCAGGTAGGATTCTGAGGTTTCTGACGAAATATTCCACATTCGTCAGCGTGGCTGACGAATTATGGCAAAAAATTGAATCTTTTGGATTAATGTACTCATATAAGTACTATTAGGGAAGGTATGCGGTATGTATTTAAGTATTTTGCTTTACTTTAGATGCCGCTTGGAGTCTGACCAGACTCAATTAACAGGCTCTACTCTAGCCAACTCGGTTACGCACAGTAAGGGGTGAACTCAAGGGCTCGTCGGGTTGATGAGTTATTGTCCATGTCCATACGCTCTACGTGACCTAGTCACCTAAGCCGTTCTATTTTAAGATTTTTGATCATTTCAACGCGCGCCGTTCTTTGGCCTGTAAAGCTTGTCATTGAAACCGATACAAACTGCACCAAATATTACCCGATGAGTCTTTTTCTTAAAACTCCCCAAAAGGTTCTCATTGGTCCACGCTCATGCACAATACAGCAGGACAAGGATGATTAAGGTCTTATACAGAATCTCGAATATAGTGACGTTTTGCGCCGAATCAGTGAGTCGATGAAATGTGCCTTTCTCGATGTGACAGCATATATTTCATTTTCATCTCGTTAACAGCCAAACCAACCTTCAGCACCTCCGTCCGAATATGTAATTGCAGTCGTCACTGACAGTTCACCTCGTTCTCAAGATTGTTAAATTGCACATGAAGTCCTTGAATCTTAGAACTGTCTAGGTGAAGTCGCGATGGGTTGGGTTTGTATTTTTCATGACCTCAGACAATGACACCATCGATGAGATTAAACGAAGAAGAACTCGTTAAACCAATGTTTCGAAGAAAGCAACTGAGTAGCAAAGCCGCTTTATATTCAGATCTTGGCCGATCTTAACCAACGTGCAAGACAGCTGGCCAAAGATCATGCTGGCTGGAGACGCATGTTGGTTGAGGCCAAGGACTACAAGAATAATTTGTATAGCCATCTACATCTCACCCACAACTCAGTACCTCAATTGGTCATCGTAATGGTGTTAGAGAACGGAAATACTATACTCATACACGTGAGTTTCGGAAACCTCAAAGGCATTGGAGAACGGTTTTTGAACATCTGTATTATCAATCAACGTCTACTCATTGAAAATAGGCATTAATCCAACTTGCTAAAAGTAAACAGGGTATACAAACCCCAAATTATTTCCGATCGCGGCTTAAATTCTTAATTCACATCGTTTGATGAGTTTCCGAGCCGGGCTCGTTAAAATTAAGCTGGACACTAAAACTACAAGCGGTACTAATACAAATATTAGTGCCACGAAATGGGAAGACGGAAAGAGCCTTTAACTTTGCTAACATTTAGCGGCCTCACATCACATCAATACATACTGCTTTACGTCATTGCTTTAGCAATTTTAACTCGTCCATTAACCCGCTTGTATGCTTTGTTCAATGGAAGCTATTAGAAATTGGAAATAAGGTGATTTGAATGCTCATAAGGATCTCTCGGGATTCGTTAACATTTTGTTATAAAGATTATATTGCCTAAGATATAAAATTAAAAGTTTTAAGCGAAATCGTATCTGCAAGTAAGTACCTATTCACCTTTAAAATAGGCAATGTCTGAATCAGTTTACGACCAATAGTCAAAGCAAAGGACTTTTAAAATCACTGTTTTTAAAAGGATTTCATTGGTGAAAAAAAAATTGATTTTTCACCAAAATGTATCCATCAAAAGAAAAAATATTTCAACTGGACGTAGCTTTGCTATATGATTCGGACATTATTTTAGAATGCCCAATTGATATATTTTTGTCTTCTCAGTTATTGATATATGTGCATATCCTTTGTTCTCCAAATTTGAAATAATTGAAAGTGTAGATAATTTGTAACTTACCTAGTCAGGAATCAAATCGGAACAACTTTAAAGGAAAGCCTTAAACACAGGTTCGTAGACTACGAAGTTTTTAAAATGTTTACTTCTTTCACAGATTTTTCACAAAAATTCACAATTTGTTCCCGTCGTATAAGCTTTTGATTTTCCACAATTTTGCTTCTTTCCTTGAGAAAAAATTGCACAAATTCTAAGGACAATCCTTTCTCCGGTACAACAACAAATGGTAGAACAATTTTCCTGAATCTGCGCACGAAAATGCGAAAATTTCCAACTCAGAGACGACATGAAAATCCAATGTTATTGTTTTTGTTCGTGCTGTCAATTGAATTTGTGATAAAAATTAAACAAAAACAACTGTCAAGTTAAGATAGAGACAGAGTGAGAGAGAGAGAAAGAGAAAGGCTGACAAACATTTTTTTCGTTAACTCGACATCTATTGGATTATAGGATAACGTCATTGACTTATTATATATGGACTGCTAGTAGACGTCTTCGCGTTGGTTCCAACATAACCACTAGCCCTCTTGGTTCGGAGCGGAATAATTTGGAAATTCACACTTTTTTGTAGTGGCATCTATTGTTAACAATGACGCAACAATTTGAATTTCAACCGTTTTACTTGCCAAATCCACTAACGCCCTATAGGTGTCTCTAGCATTCTATGGAGAAATCAAAGATGGTTGTGATCATTGGCTTCGTTTTCCAATGCCATCTACTTTAAACAGAGACGCAACAATTTGAATTTACCTCATAAATTCTCTCACGCTCAATAGGTGCCTCTAGCATTCTATGGAGAAATCCAACATGGTTCGTCATTTTGTTTCACTTATTTTTCGCTCCGAACCAAGAGCGCTAGTTTATGTTGGCGTCATTTTCTGGGCAAAATTTGTATGAACTGACATTTCACTAGCAGTCCATATATAATAAGTCTTGGGCCGTTTCGTTTATATCGGGAAGACATACTTAAGCCAATCGTCGTAGGTATCTGTGCAGTCAAGCCGAAAAATCCGATTATGTGAGGACGATAAACGCACATGTTTTTATTGACTACTATACTCTTTCACGATTTGAGGATAAAACACTGTTCACTTTGCGATTTTGACGATACCAATATATTCTTTTCCGTGAATAATTCCCCCCGGAAGATTCCACGATAGGGGTGAATATGACAGTGTCATTTATCCACCCAGTATAGATATTAAACTTCTCTAAGTGGTGGAGGAATGTGGTAATACTGGTACCACCATTCTACTAGCTTTATTAGATCTGTCAACGAACTACAGTGCGCCTGCGCCATCAGCTCTGCTTCGCAGTCGGGTTTTTAGCTATGCAACGTAAAGCGATTCCTTATTTTTGTAACTGCGTCCGGGAGCGTCCGGAACCAAAAACTGTTCCATTTGCACAAAAAATACTCTTCTCATGATTAGAGAAGGGGATTTTGCTTTTCGATTTCAATACAGAATCCATTCACAAACGATGGGATTGTGTGGACTACTATTTAAGATTGTTTTTGTGAAACAAGTTGTGGATAAACTCTTTGAAACGATATCTACGATCAATAAGAACGAAAAGAGACATTCAAATAAAAATAATCACACATAAAGATTTGTTTAAGATATATTTACTTGGAGAAAAATAATGTTACTTCTAGCAACGTTTGACAAGTTATATAAGACATTAAAAGTATAAGCTGTGATTTCGATAAATAATTTTACTTTGCGGAGGCAAATCGACTTGAGATATCCTTCCAGTTGGCAATCTCAAAGATTGCCTCAACGTAAGACGGTCTCACGTTTTTATATTGCAAATAGTAAGCATGCTCCCACACATCTATTCCAAAAAGTGGTACAAGTCCTAGAAAATTATTAAACAAAACATATACGTTCAACCAAATCATTTTCAAAACAGTCTTTTCATACATACCAGTGCTTGCTTCTAGGGGATCCTGATTCGGGAGTGCAGCAATCTGCAATTTGCCAGTCTTCTTGTTGTATCCCAACCATCCCCAACCAGATCCCTGAATTGCGACAGTTTGGGCAGTCAGTTCCTTCTTGAAATTGTCAAAGCTACCGAACTGCTGCTCAAGTGCAGCCTTCAAATCCTTTGATGGCTCTGTGGTATCTGGTGTCAGATTTTGCCAGAAAATTGAATGATTAATATGGCCACCACCATTGAAACGCAAGGCGCCACCCAAAGAAATGATTTTTGAAACATCATTTTTAGCCTGAGCTTCTTTCAATTGTTCTTCGGCAGCATTTAAATTGTTGACGTAGGTCTGGTGATGTTTTTGATGATGCAGCTAGCAAAAATGAATATAAGACTGCACATGTAACTACAATTAATAGTAGGTAACTAACGACCTACCTCCATAATCTCTGCGCAGATTATAGGTTGAAGGGCTGCATAATCATATGGCAATGATGGTAAGGTATGTTTAGTTCTAACAGCAGACCTGCAAATTTATTAAATAAAATTACATGAACATGTACTTAACAAAGGAAATAGCTTGGCAAAAGAACCGATTTTATGTAATCACTTTCGGTGGAAGACACAAGTTCAAGGTTTCAAGTTTGTGTACTTACTTAGCTGCATTGGAAACATTTCGTGCCAATGAAAACATAATTGCAATGGAAAAACTGAAAGAAATAATAAATTTCAATTTTTTAGTATCAAAAATAATAATAATTCGACAACCAATTAAAGTACCTCTGAGTGAAATGCCAATACCTCCTAATTTCAGTAGGATATCGTCTCGTCGGCCGGTTCAATTATGGATTTTTTATGCGAGAAACAGATTACCACAGCAACAGCAACAGCAACTTTGACAGCAACAGCAACTTCAACAGCAGAAGTCGCATGAAATACATTGGAAACATCGACAGCAACTTTGTCAAGGGAGGAAAAAAATTTGTTGTCAGTTGATTGCAACACAGCATTACCAGATTACCTTTTATCAAAATAAATGACGAAAGCAAAAAAATGGTACCTATTAGATACATGATAACCTGCAAAATGTTAGAGCATATTAGAATATTTATTTAATTCATGAGTGTTAACGTACTTATTACCTACCAGTAGATACGTACCATTATATGTACTTGGTGGTAGCTAAAGTATAAAATACTGAAAACATATCTGATGTCATTTTCGACTGGGTATTTCAGATTTCTGCTGCCCAACATCAAATTCAAATTTGTATGTACTTTTGTTTTAATTCCTTGTCAAACATTAATTTTAACACAGCTCGCGACGATTGAATTAGAAAACTCGTTTCCACATTGCAATAGCAAAATTGAATTCAAAATCACGTCCCTTCGACAGTAAATAATTTGACGCCTGCAGTATGTTATACAAAATTATCAGTGGAAGTCCGTGTATACTGACACGGATCACAAAAAAAGAATTTAAATTTTTGCCAATCGAAAATGAAAGCAATCTAAATCAAAAGAAAACGAAAATAGTATTTTCTAAATAATTTACATAAGAATATTTTCTAAACTGCTGAAACCTAATTGTAGATATCTGGTAATGCTGCTGCACCTTCAGTATCAGAGGTAAGAGAGTATGTCAGCATTCGAAAGTTGAGAGAACTGAAATAGTCACCGTGGTGTTGGTAGCATTTGCACAGCAACATTGAATTTAGGACTTAGCTCTAACGTCGATGTCGATGTTGCTGTGGTAATGTAACTTCAGCCATTAAAAAGCATGGGCTCTAAAAAGTGCGCTGTGGCTGTCAAAGTTGCTGTTGCTGTTGCTGTGCCAATCTGTTTCTCGCATTAAAGTGTCAAATTGAAGATGCAAAAATAGATGCTATAATAAGTGATGCCAAACCTACAATACGAAAGTGGGTGATTATGATTATAAATAGGTGTTTCTTTTGGCTAAAATAATTTCATACGTTCGTTAGCCCGGAAAATTATCGGGGCTTATTCCTTTGCCCGGATAAAAACTGTGCGACCATAGCCATGTGCGAGAATAGCCAAAAAAAAAACACCTAATAATAATTAATAAATTAACGGATTTCCAAATAATAGGTAATCCTTGGGTTAACCAAGTTTGTCTACTTTAAAAATTCGTTCTGTTTAAAATCCTTGAGTAACTGCTGTCGTTATGGCTTTATATTAAGCATTTAGGTAAGAAGAATCCTCTTTATAAATAAGTGGTACAAAAGACAATTGTCGTGTTTCATTCACCATTAAAACTCTAGCACAAATTGTAAAATGTCCTAAGAGAAAATTTCTCAAATCTAACTTAAATTACCAGCTAGATTAAGAAAATGGAAAAAAAAAATGTTAAAGCAATATGAATAAAATGTAAATAAATTTGGAAACACAAACAAAAGTGTAGATTTATTTATTCTATAAAATAAGTTATAAAGTAAATTATTTTAAATTAAGTGTCTCATGGGATATAAAGCCGAAAGTAAAGTGATTGATTGCGCAATGCGCATACCTACCTATGTCGCATGTGTTGATTTAAAAAAAATTGTTCTTTTCCTTTTATGTACGCAGGAAACATTTTTTTTTTTCAATCAATTCTCAATTGTTAAATGACATGTTTCTTATGTTGAATTGGACATGTCGCTAGCCATTCGGCCGTCAATGGAATGCCACTATGGAGAGTGGAGACACATCAATCCAATTTCTCACAGCAGACCAGGCAATTCGCATTTCCCTTGCTCACAGTTCCCCGGAACTTCTTCCGCTGGGGAGTTTAGAATTACAGGCGATACACGTTTCATTTGATTTTGTTGATGTTGTGCTTGTGGCAAATAAAATGTATGGAATGGCCTGTGCGAATGGAATGTGGAAATTCGCCTTGATTAGGATTACTCTATGAATTAATGGTAATGAGATCGGTAATAGTTATGGAATGGAAACGGTGAAGCTTCCATCACATACGGAATGGTGTAAATGATTTAGGCATCTGCATAACAGGCAGTATTCAATTCACGGTTTATAAAAAGCGATTTATTCCGATTTAACTGAAAATTTATTGAAATTCCGATTTCAACTTAGGTACTATATAAAGTTAATATAAAAATTCTAATAGGAAATATTAAAACAAAAAAAATGGAGTTTAGCTATCGGATAGTAGAAAACTTTTGAAATCCGACTGTATTGAATTTCCCAAACGACTCTAGCGGGTAGTCTTTACCTTCCACTGGTGAATGAATTCGAATTTGGCGCATATGAGTGTCTCTGCCGTTCTGATGATTCGATATGACGGCAATCTGTATCATAAACGTTCGTATAGCCTTACCCTGACCATCCTTAATCGGAACAACCACCCAACCTAAGCAAATAATTCAATCATTAAGTTCTGGTTACTGTGAAATAAATTCCGCCTCACCTGTGGGTTCAGATAATTCAACAATTTCCAACTCTTGCAAGTCATTAAAATGTGTCCCAGAACGTATTGAAATTCTGCTTGGTGTATAGCTTTCATCTAGCTTGTAATCAGTGTATATGTAGATCTGACTAATGCTGGTTTTTCGTTGAAACTGAATATTCACTAGATGCGGAAGTTGTCCATCCGACTGCCAGTATGTGTCCATTATGTTATCGCGCAGCCGTTCAACACCAAATCCTTAAGCATTTATTCGTGTCAATGAAAATAGTTTTATAAACAATGATAGTGGCAGTACTACCCGGTTTGCAGGAAGATAAGCTCCAGACTGCTTGTGAACCAACTTCACGCACTGTGCCCAAACGTTCTTCGTTCAGCGGATCCTCATCGCCTCCAGTTTTCCCTACCATTCTATTAAATATTTTTATTTAGTTGTTCTAATCAGCTTGCTTTGCTACTCTGTCCAGAAATTAATAGTTATAGACTATTGTTTTATTATTCAATTAATTATTTGCAACCAAGCCAATTCTATTTACGATGGGTAGGTATGTGTTTTACCTTTTCCTTTATGACAGCTGCTAATGATCTGTTCGTTTTGTTATATCGTATTTGGAGGATAATGTACAGGGTGATTAAATTAAAAACACATTTGTTTCAAATACATAGTAGCTAATCGGAAAATGTCCGCTAAATTAAAAAACATTAGTAGGCGTATTTTTTTGGGAAGTGAGTATAACAAAACCAAAAGTGAGTATACCAGTTTTGCATGTAAAACCAAAAGTGAGTATAACAAAACCAAAAGTGAGTATTCCAGTTTTGCATGTAAAAGTAAAAGTGAGCTAGCTATAGATTCTCAAAAAAATACGCCTAGTGATATTTGTCAAATTGTTAATTTATCATTAGACGTCAGTTCATACTAGCGATATTAGTAATAGATTCGTTTTAAAATCAATTTGTCATTTTGGGGTGGACAAACCAACATTTTTTTTTAGTTTTATCGAATCGCTTTTACGATAGCTATTTTGCAATCGTTTCATCGATTTTGGTGGTATAGGTGTATTATTTTGGTTTCATTTCGAATTTTTAAAAAACTATTTTATTATTACTATTATTTTAACAATGTATATAAAAAATGCACTGCTAAAAACTTAAATTTAACTGCAGAGGCTTTCGGCTCAAAATTTAGAAAAAAAAATTTATATACACTAAAATAAGTACATATATTTAAGAAAATTAGGTGTGTTCTTTTGAAAATCTACCTCAGGAAAGTAAGGTAAAGTATAATCTTCATCACGCAATTACAACAACTAAACATACTTGACACTTCTGATATTCTTGATTCTTGGAAGAGGATTTCCCTTCTCGATTTCAAGTCCATTCACTCATTCTGAAATCCAAGGGAACAAGAAAAAATGTTGAAGTTTTATTTTTTTGCTAGCTATAGATTCCCAAAAAAATACGACTAGTATTTATTTATTTGCACACAAAAATTAATTAGCAGAGAATGGCGTACACAAAACTGGAGAACTACAGACCTGTGGTTGAAGAAAGTGGGCAAGTTAGCCAAATAGAAAGAAACGAACTAAAAATATTAAAGCAAACCTAGTTAAGGTGCCTAATGAAAGTATTTTCATATGATGCGCGCTTTCATCGAAAACCCATACCCAATTTTATAGTAGTGTAATCATACCATAGAACAATATCCCAGTTTTTTTTATTTCCCTCATATTAGCACATGTCATCATTTTGACATTTGAACAATTTATACAAAAATATTGCGAGCTAGCAAGCAAGAAGGATGGTACGTAAATTAAAATATCACGAACAGAAATTACTGAAAAAAGTCGACTTTATCACATGGAAAGTCGATAACAGTGCAAAGGAAAATGTTGTCCTTCGAAAATATCATATTCGCAAACGTGAGGACTACACAAAGTAAGTGTTTGTCAATTGCTCCGTACCGATTTCTAGAAAACTTCGATTTCTAGGTACAACAAGCTCGCAAGAAATGTTCGCGAATTAGCAGAGAAAATCGCAAAGTTGGAAAGAAATGACCCATTCAAAGCGGAAGCTACTGCAATGTTGTTGGAAAAATTGCATGTTTTGGGCTTGGCTCGTGATAAATTGGATCTAGAATTGGCAAGTAAGATATCAGCGAGTAGCTTCTGTCGGCGGCGGTTACCTGTCATAATGGTAAAACGTAAGTTATCATAACTACAGCTATAAATAGTAAACATTAAACAATAATCTCTTACAGAAAAATTGTCGGAGAATATAAAAAATGCTACAAACCTTATAGAACACGGTCATGTCCGTGTGGGTCCAGAAATGGTTAAGGATCCTGCATTTTTGGTTTCAAGAAACCTCGAAGATTTTGTAACTTGGGTAGATGGTTCCGCCATCAGGAAGCACGTGTTGACATACAATAATTTGAGAGACGATTTCGATTTGTAAGAATATGGTAGTTTTAGTAAAATATTAAGAAAATTTAAAATTGTTTACTTATGCCGTTATTTTAGTTTGAGATTATTTGATTAGTTTTAAATCGAATTTGAACGTAATGTACCTGTCGGGTACAGTGGTTCTGGGGTCAAAATGTGTGCCAGTATCACGTAAGTTCAGTTTTTGCATTAAAACGTGTCTGTAGAATGTAGGCGTGTGGCGAAACTAAAATTATCATATCTATGATCTTCGACAATACAAATAAACAATCTACGCAGAACCCTAAGCAGCTTTCATTGAAGAACATGAATAACTACATACCTACTTTAATTATTGATTTGGTCGTGATCCGTATTGCATTCCATTCGCATAACCACTGTCTGCTCTGCATTTGCCGTAGCAGTTTTTACAGTTCTGCAGCAACAACGAAATTTTATTCAGTTACTTGTTACTGTTTGCAAGCTGTTGTTAATGAGGGCATTAAATAAATGGAAAGCTATTACATATAACACTTGAGTCGTATATCAAGTCTATACATATGTGAGGATGAATGCCTGCACAAACCTAAGGAACTGGGTAGAAGAAAACAAGTTGACCCTCTGTTGGCTAGCTGGCCAAATAGTGATAGAGGGTAATAAAATGGCCGATTCCCTCGCGAATCTTTCATAGGACATAAACCAATCAGTAGAATATGGGATCACACCCTCAAAGAGGATCCAGAAAATAAAATAAAGACAAAACAAAAAAAAAAAAACTAGAACACAATTAAGGTCATGAGCAGTTAAAAAAATAACAGGACAACATAACCGGATAAGACTCCACACATGCATCGCCATGACGAAAAAAAATCTCCCTATACTAACGGGACATTGTAGACTTAAGAGACGCCTCAGAAAAACTAGGTACATATATCTGAAGAACGATTCTGTTCAATTCAATCCCAGAACATGTGGGGCCGTGCCCCACAAAAGACTGAAATATTTGGGCGGGTACCAATTATCAGATGAGGAATTACCTTCACTGTAGTCGGCTTTCATCCTTTGTTTCTTAAACGAAACTTATTTAGCCAAGGTGTAGTAAGAGTACAACACTCTCAAAATGAGACTCCGAAAGGAGTCTTAATGCTAACCTCTCCAAGGTGTAAACAAGTGTTACAGTAGACCAAAAGGCAAAGTGTGTTTTATGAAAGAACACAAATTCATGTAAACTAGAAAAAGTAATATAAGGCGTATTTTTTGGGAAGTGAGTATAACAAAACCAAAAGTGAGTATAACAATTTTGCATGTAAAACCAAAAGTGAGTATAACGTAACCAAAAGTGAGTATAAAGGTTTTGCATGTAAAAGTAAAAGTGAGCTTGCTATAGATTCCCAAAAAAATATGCCTATAATATATAATAATATAGAAATGTTGGGCTTAAAATAAAAATTCTGGCAAAACCATCTTTTTGGCTATGGCCACACATGCCTTCCTATGAAACTTGTGTCAGGCGAGAAAGGTATATTTTTAGGTTAGTTGAGAGTTGAGACAAGAAGGATAGATTACACCGAAAATCCCTTATCTTTTCTACTCGCCTAAAATCGGCCTGTCTCGCCCGACACGACTTTCATGGGAGGCATGTGTGGCCCTGGCCTTTGTAAGCGACTTATTCCTACAACATCTGGCTTTAAAATAATACAAAAGATGTAGGTAATGACGACGTATACACACGAATCCCAACAGAAAACAGAACCATTTCTGTTGTTCTATTAATTTGAACTTGCAAACTCTGATATCAAAATCTGTGAACAACGAGGTGAATATCAGTATGTAAGCAAACCCTTAGGAAATAACTACTTTACCTGCATTTATGTCAAACTTTGACATTTGGCAGCCAGCCATAATCGTCGATTTGAAATTTTATTTATTTTTCCTACGAAAGGTATATCGCTCCGCTAATATTTCTCCGGTACGAGTGTATTATTCAATTCAGTATTCTCTTCACGTGTTTTATATGCCCATAGTTAGAAATGCGACAAATCGATTGGTCTCTAAAATATTTGTATTACGCATTTTAAAAGTAGAATCATCCTTTATCAATCATACGTAAAATCGGGTAGAATTCATGTGAAAAAATAACATCGGGAAAAATTCTCTTGCACCTTGTACTGCACATTACTAGCAACGAAGAGTGTCGATACATTCCGTCGTTATTCCCTAAAATCTAGCATATATTTAATTGCATTTAATTGATTTTAATCAAAAAATACTTTGAAGCATAATAATGGTTGCCACTCCTTATCTTTTCAATGAAATCGAACGAATTTTCAAGAACGTAAGTAGGAAAAATAGTTTTTTTTTTTCATATTGTTGACCATTGTATTTAGACTCCTTTCTATGCTATTGCCTTGGAAGCTTTTCTATTATTATCGGTGATTTGGCTGATCTTTTACAAGCGTAATGGTCGCAAACGCTACACATTTGAAGAAGAAGAAGCAATCATTGCCAATTATAGTCCAGAACCGCTTGTGGGCGAGGTGGATAAGAACCATCCAGCGCTGAAACCACGAATGGTTTCGGGTAAAGTTGGCAAGCGCATTACTGTCGATGGTCACAATTGTTTAAATTTATCTGCCCACAACTATCTGGGTCTACTGGAAGACGATAAGATTCTGGAAGACGCTGTACAAAGCTTGAGAAAGTATGGTGTTGGGTCTTGTGGCCCAAGGGGTTTCTATGGGACTGTTGGTAAGGAGGTTATGTCTAGAAATGCACAACACACATGATAAATAATACTTTTTTTTGTAGATGTGCACTTGGAGCTTGAAGAGCGACTTGCTAAATTCATGAAAAGTGAAGAAGCTGTGGTATATTCATACGGTTTCTCGACAATAGCCAGTGCAATACCAGCCTATTCTAAGAAGGCTGATATTGTTTTTGCGTAAGTATACATTAACATTGTTTGACAATAGTCTAGAAATCGTTTAATTGTAGTGACGAAGGTGTCAATTTCTCCATACAAAAGGGGTTGGACGCATCAAGAAGCAAAGTTTATTTCTTCAAACATAATGACATGGCTGATCTAGAGCGTTTACTAATTGAGCAACAAAAGAGGGATTTAAAGGTTAGTATGTACATAGTTAGTCATAATGTGGAGAGCATGCGTTAAGCTTATCAGCGCTTAATGGCTCTTCCCTATCTAGAGAATGTTTATTTATCTTGTTGCGTCAGCATAACATATCGCGCAATATGGAAACATATATCTTTAATCACTATTCACTATTCCTTTACCTGCTGAATTGACATTCATTCTAATGACGGTTGGTTTTTGTGTTTAGCGAAGTAGTTCCTGGGATTGAAAGTCCATGATGGTGTGTCCATGCTCTTAGAGCCCTGTTTTACGTCGAAGAGGGAGGCCGCAACAGAAGAATGTTAGAACGTATGAGGTAGAACTTTGCTATTTGTTGTGCTTTAATTACAAGAAGTGTTTTTCGATGCGCTTACCAAAAAGAGCAGTTATGGTGATAATAAATATTCTGCAATTCATTGCTGATCTGTTGCCTCGGAGTCGTAGGGCAACCGCCAGTAATAAAATAGAGCAAGAATGACACAAATGAAGGATATTTAAGAGTCCGTATTTGTGCCATTGTAACCCGCTCAGTTACTTTATATGGTCGTCAAGTTGACGACATGATAATAAACCACTTCCATGCCAATGCTAGCAATACTTTTTGAATTGACAGTTTTTTCTTTTCCAAAATTCGTGGCTCTTTGTTAACAACATTATTTCCATTTTATAATATTTGCAGAACCCAAATAAGGCAGCTAAAACTCGCCGTTTTCTTGTGGCCGAAGGAATCTACATGAATACTGGGGAAATTTGTCCGCTACCCGAGCTCGTGGCCCTGCGTTCCAAGTACAAGCTACGCTTGTTCTTAGATGAAAGTGTTTCATTTGGAACTTTGGGAAAAACTGGTCATGGTCTTACAGAACATTTCAATGTGGATGTAAGTATTTTCAGATGTTGCGCCATCGAGTAGACTGTTCGATTCTGACAGGTGCAATATCGATCGAATTTTACAGCCAGATGCTTAACAATTAAATTTTTCAGCCCACAGAAGTGGATCTAATTTCTGCTGGCATGGAATGGGCGGTAGCATCAATTGGAGGATTTTGTGTTGGCTCGTCATTTATTGTGGAACATCAACGTCTTTCCGGCTTAGGCTATTGCTTCTCGGCTTCACTGCCACCCCTTTTGACACAAGCGGCTATAAGTGCACTTGACCGTTTCGAAAAGGAGCCACAAATGTTTGGTGAACTGGAAACTGTCACACGCAATATGCATTCCAAATTGAGCAAATTGTCAAAATTTACACTGCGAGGAGACGAAATATCTCCAGTGAAACATTTACACTTGAAGGACTCTAAGGCCAATGAAGAAGAGCAGAGGTTACTCGCACATATTGCTAACAAGGTAATTATTACATCAATCATAATTGTGTTTAACTTTAGTAACAGCTAGTTACTTATTTTTTAGTGCATTGAAAATGGTATTGCTGTAGTTGAAGCCCACTATTTGGAAGCTATGGAAAAGTTTCCTCCCAGGCCAAGTATACGTGTAACTGCGAGCCGACTTTTAACCGATAAGGAGTTAGATGATGCTTGCGAAGTGTTAGAAAAGGCTTCCAAAGAAATCTTAGGGTAGTTCATTAAAATTGTAAATTATTTTCTATTTAACACTTTCACTAAGTTTATCAGCATTTTTGTGTCTTCTTTTTTGTTTTATGCGAAGAGTTTATAAAATTATGTTGAACATTTCTAATAGATGCTTATTTTTACACCTTAGCTGAAGAAAACATTTTCTTTTTTATGAATTAAAGTAAATGCAAAATAGCTTCCATTTTTCTTCTTCTACTAAAACAAAAAAAAAAAAAAATGTAGCCAGTACGTGTAACAGAAGTTATACGGATGTTGCTGGTTCAAGTTCATGGGGAAATGACAAAGAAACACATACAAAGCGATCGGTCGATCCATCCTCAACTACACAGCACTTATCTGCCCAACGCCCACGTTGGACATTTTTTATAGTCACTACCTTATAGGGCAATCCTAAGGGCTACTTTGGATAGACGGAATGGGCTTGCAGTCATGTCGTGTGAAACAGGTAGATTCTTAAGTAAGTTAAAGAAAAGAAGGAAGATTGAACCGAAAATCCATTCAATTTTTTACAAACTTAAATTCTACCTTTTTCGCCGACATAAATGCATACCCTCCACCAGAACCAAGCTACCCATGAATCAAAGAATTACAAAATAATGTAAAGTATCCGATATAATGAATATGTGATATTATGACGTCTGCTTTCCACGTTGTTATCGTCGTTAAATTCGTTATCGTCATCATCCGCCTCGTCTTGCTAAAAATACCATACCCCACAATCCATATTCCCATATTCCCCTACAATCATTATTATGCAACAAATGGAGAGACAAGAAAATATTTAACAACTCCATAGAGGCATAGACGGAAAGGAGAAATGAGAACAGAGATGGGAAAATTGCCCTTTCGGTGGGATATACATTTATCTTTGTTTTTTATTCACATCACATTGGAATTCGTATTGTTATAGACGGAAAAGGTTTCACACGATTTCTACTGCGTGCTTTGTCGACCTGTACTTAAGTTTAGGGCAAATGAACGTCTTGTGGACTAAACTTGGTAATAACGACAGTGCGGGTATAAAAATAAAAAAAAAAAATAAATAGGCGGCGCAACAGGCGGTAGACACCCATGGCCTAGCTTCTCGCAACCATTCGTTTTGTGTGAGTTTCTATTTTTGGAACGAATGGAAGGGACCTACAATTTTATGCCGAGTCCGATCGGCTGAATTGAGAAGCTTTTTCAGGACAGTCATACTCTCGGACGTTTGTCAGACGTTCGCGAGAGGTGGCGCAGTAGTAACTTTAAGATGTAATTTGTGTTTTTCCGGGGATCGAACCTGGAATCCCTCGCACAGTAGTCCAGCACACTAACCACTGCGCTCACGCGGGTATAAAGACGCAATAACTAATTTGTTTTCAACTCTAATGCTGTGTCTGAAATGCACTTACAAATCCCTGTTTTACTTGTGTATACATTTGTATTACAGAAAAACTCTGATGATGATCTTATTTTAAACGAATTTTTATATTTATGCTTATCAATGCTCTCTACTAGAAAAATATATTTTATGCATAAGACTATATAACAAAATACGGATTTACAACAATATGAATGTCGGATACAACCGCCAACATCAGCCAGCTCAGCGAATCCTGGCATATACGGCAGCTGTTCGGGAAGGTGCATATACCTATATATACAAACAAATACAAACATAAAAAACATGTACTCTAATATTAAAAAAACATTCAACTAACCTGAATGAAATTTGATCGTCCAGCATGTCCATCTGGATTCGACAAGTGCTCACAGTTCCTGTCTATTCTGTTTTGTCCACCAAACAGTTCATCGTCGGAGCTCAATACCGCTTTATAGGTACCAGCCCAGTTTGTGCCAATGCGATAGTCGGTGAAACTTCGAGTTGGATGAAAATTGAAGACAAATACGAGTCCACCTCTTTCGAATGCAATTATCTTGTCACCTTCATGCTTCCAGCTAACATAACCAGGATCTGCTCGCAGCCAACCGTACTCCTCTTCTGTCAGATTCATAGCGCGATCGAATTCGTTCAAATATTTGTACTTCAATAGCGAATCATCGACCAGATTCCACTGACGACGAGCGTAGTGATAGGAATCATTGTTACCGACGCGTGGAAAATCCAGCCACTCTGGGTGACCGAATTCATTGCCCATGAAGTTCAAATATGCCTCTCCGCCCAGTGTGTGCGTTATCAGACGAATCATCTTGTGCAGTGCAATGCCACGGTCAATTATGATTGACGGTTCGCTGATGCAAGACATATGAGTGTACATTTCTTTGTCCATCAGCCAGAAGGCGATTGTTTTATCACCCACCAAGGCTTGATCATGCGATTCGGCGTAGGCCACGGTGTTTTCCTTCCAACGACGGTTGCTAAGAGTGTGGACAATGTTTCCCATCTCCCACTCATCGTCTGTCTTTTCCTTGAGGTATTCTATCCACTTGTCGGGAATCGCCATTCCCAGGCGGTAATCAAAGCCAATACCGCCTTCTGAAACTGGACGGCATAAAGTTGGCATACCAGAGACATCTTCTGCAATTGTTATCACTTCCTTGTTTTGATCGCGTAACATATGATTGGCCAAAGCCAAATATATCAGTGCTTCCGTATCTACGCCCAATCCAAAGTACTCGTCGTAGTTTCCACTAAATCCCGTTCCTATACCCCGGGAGTGATACAACATTGATGTAACTCCATCAAATCTAAAACAGAATTCGTCATGTAAATGCTGGTCTACGAGCGCCTAACTTACTTACCTGTATCCGTCGAAATTGTACTCATCGTGCCACCATCTAAGATTCGAGAGTAGGAATCGCAATACTTCATATTCATTGTAGTTAAATAGACGACTGTCCCACAGGGCGTGTTCACCCCTCGGTCCATCGTGGAAGAAACAACTGTTTGTACCATCAAACTGATTCAGGCCATCCTGGACATTTTTACTTGCATGCGAGTGAACAACATCCAACAAAACATACAACCCGTTGGCATGCGCTACATCAATCATCTTCTTCAACTCATTCGGGGTGCCATAACGGCTGGATGCTGCATAGAAACTGGTCACCTGGTAGCCGAAACTGGCATAGTATGCATGCTCCATAATGGCCATTAGCTGAATGGCATTATATCCTTGTTTCTTTATACGTGGAATGATGTTCTCGGCGAAGTTCTGGTAAGTGCCGATTTTTGGTTCTTGTGATGCAATGCCAACGTGACATTCGTAGATACGAAGTGATTTTGGACGTGGTGGCCGAGGATGAACGAATTGATGAATCTAAGAAACGTAGACATGTCATTGCTTTGAATTGTGATCACCTGTAGTTGGGTTACCTCAGTCTTGGGTGGATTCCAAACATACTGCTTGTAGTTGACGCCCTGATTCGCCTCTTTTGGTGGCTGTTTTACATAAACGGCCCATGGTGAAAGACGGTCTACAAGTTGACCCGATTGATTGCGGATAATGACTTTGATTTCGGACAAATGTTTGATTGGAGCTGAGCCGTCTGGATTAGCTGGGATGTGCAATTCCCATTTGCCAAAGTCCAGTCTTTTGAAAGGTGTAGCCTCCCACTGCCAGTTATCTACGAGTCAAAACATACTAAAAATGTTGTAATTTGAAGAAACAATGAACTAGTTACTGAAATCTCCTGTTAAATAGACATCTTTGGCTCCGGGTGCCCATTCTCGAGCTATTACAGAATTGTCGTTCTGAAAATGGAGTCCATAGTATTGATAGGCCTGAGAGAATGTATTCATGCCACCTTCTAGTTTGTCGATCTTGTGGAGCCAATCTTTGAGAATCCCATGTCTGTCAATGAATCAGAAATACAATTTCACACAAATGTTGCAAATAATTTAAAGGTAAATTGAAAAAGTTGATGCTGTATAAAAAATCACAATTCTACATAACTGAAAAGGATGTGAAAAATTCTCTCAACGTGTTAGTGTCTTCACAGACTCTAACGTAAACTTCTATCTCGGCTGTGTCATGAGATAGAAGATGAAGAAACTCAATAAACGTGAAAAGCCCTTCAATAAACAGACACCCGATAGTAAGTTATTGAGATCAGTTCTTCTTCAAAGCCGACTACCCAGTTTGCCGGTATAGATATGCTGCTATGGTGAACAGAGAATAGACTGTGATCTTTGTAGGATTCTAGCATCAATACTACCTGTCTCGAAAATTGACTTTTAAAACCGTCGCAATGTTATTCGTACTCTTAAGATATTTCGAGATATTCTGGATATCTATAGAACAACGAAGGTAAAAGACAAGGTTGTCAAAAACAACGAATGAATGTCAAAGGGATGCATTCAAACAAAACCATCCAGGCAGGACATTTAAAAATGTAGTACATTCTATTACTTGAATTGTGAATTACGATCCAAAGCTTAAACATTGTTAAGCCGACAAAACAACATAATCAGGTTTCCCGATTGGTGAAGCAGGGTGTACTCTATTTTACCAAACTCGTAGGTCCTTGCGAAGTTATTGTGATGGTCTTTGCCATTCTTGTAATTAATTCACGTTGTCCATCCATTCTTATATACTCAAAACTCTGTAAAAGACCTCAGAAAATTGAAGTGTTTTGAAAGTAGTCGCATGTGCCAATTTGTTCCCCGTGTCCAGGAACCCAGCAGAAATCCGCATTGTATAAAGTCTACAAAGCTGTATACTATAAAGGCTATAGCGTAATCTCCGTTTACCTAATCTAACATGCATATCAATGCAGTTTTTGCTATACCCAGATTTTATGATTTGTAGATGTGTTGCACATTATTTGGTTTATAATGTATTATTGTAAATGTGAATAAATCTGTGAGATTTAGATGAGATAAGTAATTTATTCTATAAGTTGGGTCTTTATTATTTAATCTAACGTCAAGCTGGAGTTAATTTAGTGCCCGCTTTTAAATTTAGAATCTGCTTGGCTGAGACAACTTCGCCTACACCTTAGACTGGTGAGTGGCGATTTTATCGTGTTGTCCGATCACCTTCTTTCCATTATGCCAATTGCGTACCGGCTACTCACAAAGAGCTAATATTCTATGCGGTCTAATGACTGCGCTTCCGGATTTTGTATTGATAAGGGCTCGTACTTATTTAGGTAGATTAATGCCCTTGTAACTTTGAACGAATATTCCTGTATCGAAAAACAAGATCTGGAATTACGATACGGTGCCGACTTACTTACTGTGTAATTTAAACAGGTTGCCTTAAATGCAGGCATCCAAAGCATTGCATTAATATAGAAAACAAATCAACGACATTTATGTGAAGGTTGTGTCGGCCTAATTTGTCTTGGATATACACAAGACACAAACTCCCACAAACAATATTGTTTGCATATAGTCCATAATCTACCTACTTATCAAAAGTTATACCTATTATACCTAACTAATCGACCGCATGTATAGAAGGCACAGCACCAACAAAATACATAAATACAATAAAATACAACAGCACAATCTTATCAAATGCGTTTATATTCTATGTAGGTATATAAATGTACTACACCACATTCGACTTTATTCAAAATAAAGCCAAGCATCTTATTTTAGTTTTTAGTTTGATTCAATTGAACAGACAAAAAAAAATAACCGCGCCTTGCTAAGCTATAGAGGTGTACATGACATTGACCTTCAATTGCCGGGTATCAAGGCCGGAAGACCGCGTAGGTAGTTGCACGTATTAAAAGAGAATTTCCTTTTCAGCTGTCTTAGGACTGTTCTTGGCCGAGTGAGCGTACACTTCAACGCACTCCTTATTGAAATAACCTTGAACTGACATTGCAGATTTTTTTTCTTTCGTTTTTATTGGGTCACTATTATTTCTTATCAGAATTATTGCTTGCACCTCAGCACCTTTAATAGGAGCAACGCATATAATGCTTAATATTTTCTATACTTTAAAACATACCTTCTGCGAATTTCCTTTTCGAATGGCTTTAAATATGAATCCAAAGTGAAGATATTTTGAATGTCTTTGACTTCCACTTTCATTGGATCCATGATTATTTGTTAGGCAACCCGTAGACAGAAAGTGCTTTATTAAATAATATTTTAGGGATCGATCACGTTTATGCAGACTGAACGGACAATCACAATACTCTCGCACAATAACAAAACTTTGTTCTTCAAGCCGTTTGATTCATATGAGATTGAAAATATTCTACAGACTGAGAGCTAACAAATTTGTGGCATGTTGATGAGGTTGTATCACTAGGGTATGGTAAATTTCCGAATGCGGGAGAATCTTTATTTAGAACAAAACAACTGCATACGGAGATGAGGAATAGACGATGCTGATCTATTTTTGAACTTGCCGCATGGTCAATTTTATTTTTTCTATAATTTTTCCTGATAATGCAATCAGTACGATCGAATGATTCCAATTAATCAAACCGATATGGACTATGGAAAATAGTTATTCATTTTAATGAACTAATTAAATGCATTTATTAATATTATTTTAAATAGAAAACGAATTTAGTTTATTAATATAAAATAAAAGGGACGTATAGAATTGTTTTTGTTTATCAATAAATAAATCACCTGAACTGAGGTGAATATTTACAATCATATGGCTATTTACAGGGTGTTTCCATAATATATTATTCACAGCTCCAACACTTAGGGATGCAGTTACACTGGCGTGGGTATTATCCAACACACAAAATAAATTTGGTTGAATAGAGTAATGGTGGATTTACATCACTACACCACGCAATTTTGCATGACTTCAGAGAGAAAGATCCGTTTTTCCACAGTCAAGGATAATTATGTGTAAGAGTGAGACCACAAGCCTCACAGTTGAATTTAGGTCGCCATAACTTTTTTATGGAGATTTGTGGTCTCACTCTTACAGATCATTATGCTTGACTCCATATGCCCCATCTACAAAAAAGGCGATCCTATGTCTTGCAAGAACTATCGAGGCATATCCTTGCTTAATGTTGCATACAAGATCCTATCCAACGTACTGTGTGAACGTCTTAAACCGTTCTGCAACACACTAATCGGCACGTACCAGTGTGGCTTCCGGCCCGGCAGATCGACTATAGACCAAATTTTCACACTTTCAAGTCGAAACTCACCACCTATTCATCGACTTCAAAGCCGCGTATGATAGCATACATCGTCAGGAGCTCTATGTGGCGATGGCCGAATTCGGAATCCCGGCAAAACTGATTCAGCTGTGTCGCGTGACGCTGGAAAACACGCGCTGCAATGTGCAGTTTGGAAGCAGCTCCTCCGATCTATTTCAAACTTGCACCGGATTTCGGCAAGGAGACGCGCTGTCATGCGACTTCTTCAATCTCGTACTGAAGCAGATAGTGCGCAGGGCAGGTGTCAACACGGAAGGCACTATCTTCAACAGATCCGTACAGCTACTGGGCTATGCGGACGATATTGACATCATCGGTCGCTCCCAGCGTGCCGTGATAGAAGCGTTCTCGGCGATTGAAGAACAGGCGAAGTCCGTTGGCCTTCAAGTAAATGAGGACAAGACTAAGTACATGCTATCAACAAACAAACAAGCATCTGTCCACCGCCTAGGACAAAACGTCACTATTGATAGCAACAACTTCGAGGTAGTTAAGGAGTTCACCTACCTCGGAGTAAACATGAACTCCACGAATGACACCCTAGTGGAGATCCGGCGAAGAATTACCCTAGGAAACCGTTGCTACTTCGGTTTGGCAAAACAACTGGGTTCAAAACTCCTAACTCGAAGGACGAAATGTGTGCTCTACAAAACCCTCATCCTGCCAGTTCTGCTTTATGGCGCCGAGTGCTGGACGATAAGCAAGAAGGGAGAGCTGATACTGGGCTCCTTCGAAAGAAAAATACTTCGGCGGATTTTTGGTCCTGTGTGCGAGGAGGGCGAATGGAGGAGAAGATACAACCGCGAACTCTGTGAGCTGTACCAAGATGTGGATGTAGTCCAAAAAGCCAAAACACGTCGACTACATTGGCTCGGCCACATCGAGCGAATGGACAATAATGTTCCAGCTAAGAGGATCTTCGAATCCCAGCCCCCAGGTTCGAGAAGACAAGGAAGACCGAACCTCCGTTTCAAAGACCTCCGTTTCGCAGTATAGTATATAGGAAGACCGAACCTCCGTTTCAAAGACCAAGCCATCGCGGATGCCAGAGCGCTTGGTCTCGACAACTGGAAGCAGCGTGCCCGGGATCGTAGAGGATGGAAGGCTGCAGTGTCTCAGGCAGAGACTCTTCACGGGTCGGGAGCCCGATAAGGAAGTATGCTTGACTGTAGGAAACGGATCTCTCTCTCTCCGAAGTAAGTATAGTTCGCAAATAAATCAGAGCCAAATGAGAAAAATGGTTTTCTTTTTGAAAGTTAAGGTCGATTTAGACATGATTTAAATAATGATACCAGTGAAGGTTTTGATGTCCAAAAAAAACGTAAAATAATACCTACACAATAAAATATTAAACCAAACAGATTGAATTAAACAATTTGTATTGACATAGTAAATAGATTAACATCGCAAGATTTCTCAATATCTATATATGAAATGTATTCATTTGCAAAATATATAGAAACAATTTTTCGTTTATATTATTTACTAATTCTACCAGATAAAATTACCTTAGAGTATTAAGATCGCACTTGTCTTACATTTTGAATGCCTTGAATGCAGTGGAAGGACGTATCAAAGTATCGGCCAGGCCGATTTTAAAACTTTTACTTGTTTTTTTTTTTTTTATTTATTATTATTTTTCCGACATACATTTTGAGTGTTCGCAAAATTCAAATCATGGACATTACTCTAATCGTTTAACCCATAACGCCATAACTTTTTTATCGAGACTTGTGGTTTCACTGATCATTAGCCTTGACTGTAGGAAACGGATTTCTCTTTCTCTGAAGTCATGCAAAATTGAGTGGTGTGGTAATAGGCGTATTTTTTTGGGAATCTATAGCTAGCTTACTTTTACTTTTACATGCAAAACTGGTATACTCACTTTTGGTTTTGTTATAAGGCGTATTTTTTTGGGAATAACAAAACCAAAAGTGGGTATAACAATTTTGCATGTAAAACCAAAAGTGAGTATAGGCGTATTTTTTTGGGAAGTGAGTATAACAAAACCAAAAGTGAGTATAACAATTTTGCATGTAAAACCAAAAGTGTGTATAACAAAACCAAAAGTGAGTATAACAGTTTTGCCTGTAAAAGTAAAAGTGAGCTAGCTATAGATTCCCAAAAAAATACGCCTATACTCACTTATGGTTTTACATGAAAAACTGTTATACTCACTTTAGGTTTTGTTATACTCACTTCCCAAAAAAATACGCCTAATGCAAATCCACCATTATGCATAATCTATAATCGAGGTCTTGTATCAAATGCCGTATTATCCTCGGATTATTTCCTGACACTTTCCCTATACAAAGGTAGCAAGATAATAAATGGATATAATCTATGGGCTAAATAATGACCTAATTGTTTGACTTTATATTTTGCTTGTGATTTGCTAAAATATTGAAGAGGAAATAGAACACCGAATTGATTAAAAACCTGCTCTGTTTTAAGATTGTACTTTGATGAACTCCTCCTTTCAACACTCACTTGTGTAAGAAAATTAAACAAAGATTATTATTTAGCGCAGCCATTTTGTAGACATACCCTTACAATATTTGAGGTGAGAGTAATTTTTCGGAATAAAATTCACCAACTTCCCAAAAAGTATAACGTCAAACTTCAAGCAAAAGCAAAATGTCAAAATCCCCCCTTGCTTTGTGTTTATGCTTGTTTTGACTTTTTCCTATATTTTCGGAATCGCAAATTGCCGAGTTCTCAGTCGATCGGTGCGAACGAGGAAGTTTCATCGAAGAGAGGATTACGAAAAATCGCAGGCGAAGCGGAAAAGTGAACTTAAAAGAAGTCTTTCTTGTACCATACCATCAGTTCAAGTGCATAATATTTTTATTTTGACTTTATTGCGTGTTTAAACAAGCGCATCGAGTGCATTATTTGTGGTTATGGCTAGCTTAATACGACTGCCATCGATTTTGGCCAAAAATGCGGCCGCGATGGTAATATATTTTACATTTTATTTTATTTTAAAATAAATCGCTTATCACACGAATAAGAATATATAATCAGAAACGTAATCTTGGAGGTGTGACTCGGAAGCGCTTTGAAATAGACAATCGGTTGCACAACTCACTGTGGAATCGCTGCTGTGGGTTTGTTGGCTGCTTTTTTTTTTTTTTTTTTTTTTTAGATATAGCCTCCCAACAATTGTTATGTAATTTTCATGAGGAAGAAAACTCGTCATTTTCTTGAATTTTTCTCCATAAATTCGTTCGGCTATTCTTTTACAATGTGTTGTCCAATGCTTGGGAGGCATGTCGTGTATGGTATCGGCATTAGTTAGGGGTGAAGAACTTTTCATTGGACAGGAAATAGGTTAGGAGAATTCGACTGTATCCAACTAAAAACTAATTGCGCTAATTTTGGTTTGAATGAATTGGTAGTTGGATGGGATCAATTAAAGTTAAAATAGATTGGTAGGTATTTCACAATTTTTGAAATGTTCTATCTTGGTAGGGACACAACTTACATACATGTGACGTTTTGAGAGAAGCGTAAGAACTTGTTGGCATCTTCGACTTAACAACTTAAAACAATTTACAACTTGGCTATTGGCATTATTTAGTTTGAGTGCAGGTTATAGAGCTGTTATATAACCGATGGGACTGGCTGTGAATATTATCTAGAAATTAAAAAAAATATATCTCTTTTCGTTAAGATAACAATACAATTGCACCACGCCTCAAATGCAAAATTCTGTATAAGAAAGTTCTATTTGTATAGGACTTCGTAGTTGACATACTTTTAATTGCTAGATATGAGAACCTATAATTTTCAGACTTCAACATTGAACATCTCACATTTGGTTATTCTATGTTTTCTACTCAAATACCTTTGCCGCGTTGTATACTAAAAAAATGTTATGTCACAAATACATCCAAAGTATTTCTTCCTCACTTGTTGGATATTTATCCTGTAGGTTGATAAGGTCCGTATCAAGAGAGGATCACTTTTATAAGTCATTCTTTTGGCTGTACAAACCTTCAAATTTAAATGTTATTGCAGTTATGGGTATAAGTTTTGCCTCTCTCTCGGTCTATATGTAAATTTTCTTTTCCAAATTCATACTTATCAATTGTTTGAAATACCTTACCTACCTTTTCGCGTGTTGTTAATGGTTAGACATTAGAGTAATATTATATTCGAGTATATAGGTAGGTAAGTGCATATAATTTAAAATTGGTTGGAATGTAGCTTCGTTTTGTATTGTGTAAAATAGGGAAGTTAAAAACATCTCACAAACTACTGTCCGTATGTGTTTATTCCAAATGATTTATCCGTTTGACTGATTTACCTTACTGCTACTCATATGCGTAAATTCATTGCTAGTGCCCCATCACTGGCATACAATATGGCCAGAAGGTCCTCACCTCTACTATTATGATAACAAGAGCTGAACTGAAGTAAACATTTTACGAGCGATAAAGATGAGTGAACGGTCCTCAATGTCGTTCTTCCCAATTAGCCCGGCGAATCAATTTATCGATTTATTATGTACACGTACTAGAATTCTCAGACTAGAATACAAGAACATTGTATTATTTGTCAAAAATAGACAATTTAAGTGAGAAACGTTGTTACTCCTCGCTTTTACTTATTTAAAAAATGTTTTCATTTAATTTTGTCTTGCTTTAAGAAAGGAGTAAAGTAGGTAGGGGTGCTCCTGCGCCCGGCAGTTGACATTGTCACAGCTTCACTTAGACCACCCATAGAATATCTGTTGAAGAAAAAAATTAAACTGGCATGTAAACTGCTCACAAATTCGTTCTTTTTTATTAGAACCACTTAAAATTTTCATGAATTTCAGAAACCCTTTAAAATCTGCTCTACTCAGATCCTCCTATTCATAACATTAAACTTTGTTTTGGCGGTCTTTGGCCACCTATTGGTGTGGTCACGTCTCACGCTTATACGAATGTAGGCCTGTTAACGCGTAAACGTTGATATAATTCATTCATATAAATGGATATTACAAACTTGATATATAACCACAGCCCAAGGCAAGGAATTTCTCTACTGAGTTGATCATCTGGGTTGGAGTTGATCTTGTCCTTACCTTGAACTTGAACAGGTCAATGTCGCATATTCGTACAACCCTCTAAGTTTCATATACTAAAACGGGATGTGTCCCTGGTGTTGAGTGGTGAGTTCCGCACAATTTTCTCTAGTTCGAGCGTTCTCTAAGGTCGTTAACGAGATGAGTTTGGTAGGGTTTTCAAAACTAGACATGGCTCTATATAACACGTTTCTATAAATCCTGCTATTAAACCAAGAAATAAAAGATTCACTGAATAAATATCTATGTATTTGTTACAAGTTTTATTTAATTCAATCAATCTCACGTCTTGCTATTCTCGCTTAAAATGGATAAACAGGTAGTTTGTGTCAATCAGTACTTCTTGTCGCTGGTAGGGGCCAATCTGTTCATTGTCAAATGGTTTCTGGTGTTCACAATTAGGCACCGCAGACAGAATCTCTTTCATTTTATGTTGAGGAGATTGATGACACTATTGTTAGCGCAGTTTAAGAGGGTCTCCCTTTTTGTGGATCTGGCAAACGAAGCTGAGCTTTAGCTCCTTCTTTACTGTTGTGATATTGTGTTGTATGCAAAAAGATGAGTTCAAGCTGTTCACTTACTTTTCTAAGATCTTTCTTAGCATGGTATGAAAAAAACAATACACTGTTAGATCTCATCTTATGAGATCGATCTCAAAGTGCTGAGATCGATCTAAAATTGAAAGCACGATGTGAGACGGAGCTCGTTTTGATATGCAAAAAGATGACAAAACGATTGATTGCATGAGTTCGATCTCACAAATAGTTAAGCATGGTATTTCTCTTACTCAGTTCATATAAAACAATCAAGATGACCAAATTTTAATCAAATTTTGTTACAAATCAAATTTATATAAATAAAAGGAGTCAAGTTAGTGAAGATTTTCGTCGTTTTGTAAAACTACTAACTGAAAACTCTAAAACACACGGTTTTTCTTGGATATTTGAAAAGCTATTTGAAAATAGAAATCATTATATTCCTTTTCATTTGTCTTCTATATAGCTAATTACCGTAATGCGTAAAATTATATGCATTTTTATAGGTATATGAAAATTAGCAACTCTTTTTCCTAACTGAAATATTTCTTTTCCGGTTTTGTTGACTATGTACTATTTTGTTTTTTAAAACTTCATATTCCCACTTTTATGTCTTCACCAAATTGGTTTTTAAAGTACCTACCTATAATTTTAATCACTCAATCAATCTTCTTCGCCCTAAACATTAGGCGTGATTTTTTTGCTATCCTATCCCAGTCTTAGCAAAATATTTTCATACAAACGTCAGCCAGGATAATTAAGCCCCGAAAAAACTGTGCTCGCAAGCTATCATGCTTCAAAAGTTAGCGCAAAATGCTCCCGATTGTGTCATAAATGACATTTAATATTAGAAAATTAATTAAATAAACGACTAAAAAAGCAAACAAAGCATTTGCCAAAAATATACCCACAATTTACAAATTTTTATGTCCATTTTTCATATTTGGAAAACGTTTTTATTCGCGAATCTTTTGTTTGTTTTTGTTTGTGTACATATTCGCATAATCTTTTTTCTTGTGTTTTTTTATTGTTCTGAGCTAGCTACATTTTCCAAATATCAATGATGAGTGCTATAAGGTTTTATGTAGAAATGACTAGCCCAGATAATTTTTGTAAGCCTATATGGGATAGCAAAACGAACACGTCTATTGGTAGGTACCTAATTGTGATTTTTCGAGCAAAATTTAAATTTTCTTATTTAACCAAAAATTGATTAAAGTAACCCAATTTTCTTTTTAATATCATGCTCCCTTTACTCTTTTTCTCTCAGAAGACATACTCACTTCTTTTATTTACCCAGAGAGCTTTGAGATCGATCTCTAATCCATTGAGCTAGAGCTGTTGAGAAAGTACTATTTTTTTGCATATGAAACAGTCCGAATTTCGGTTTGCACAATCGATCTCTCATGTGAGTTCAAGCTCGTCAGCTCTCACTTTGCGATCGTGCTCATCTTTTTGCATACTACCCATTGTTTTGTGCTATATTTGCTTGTGTACGTGTAAAGACTGTCCCCACAGTTCACTGACTGAAATGAAATGACAAAAATAGTTGGATTCATTGCTATCATGATTATGCTTCATGGGGTTTCACGAGTTTGATTACGTTAAACATTTTGAGATATCAGGGTTTCCCATATCACCACGCTATCAAAATCTAGATAGTTGTTAGGCAATTAAGACATTTTAGTTATGTGGTAGCAATTTTCTGGTATTTTGTTAATTTATATGGATCTTTAGATACCTACGATATATGTAGAAAGCTTCTGCCCTAATATTTGAAATTTTATAAAATATCTATGCCTCCCCTTAATCAAGAACCCTCCAAGTTACACTTACAGTTTTCTATATGTACCTGGACTAGATAATTGGGCGATTTTAATGTGTCTTTGTTTTGTTTTCGTTACAAAGATAAAATATTTTCGTCGCTGATTAGTAATTCTTTTGTGAATTTTTTGCGATATCATCGCAGAAAAATGAAAAAGACACTTTAGGGTAAACCTTTAAAGATTAGAGCAGACATGCAAAGTCAAAAGCACTGATAACAATGAGCCCGAGTGCCAGCAGCTGTTATAAAACGAATTGCGCAATGTTATTCGATTGACGATTGCAATGGAAAGCACCTCCTTTGTTGCGATTAAAAGTAAAAGTTATTATATTGTTGTTGCTTTTTGTTTGCAAGATCTAAACAAATGCGAACCGATAAATTTATAATTAAAACTAATTTATTTTATATACTTTTAGACACGCGCTGCGGCAGTACTTCCAACTCGTAGTCTGCACATTGGCAACACGAATGCGACAACAAAATCAGATGCCATCTCCAAGGAGTACCCAATCGTTGATCACGAATTCGATGCCGTTGTTGTTGGGGCTGGTGGTGCTGGTTTACGTGCTGCCTTCGGTTTGGTTGCCGAAGGTTTCAAAACTGCCGTAATCACAAAACTTTTCCCCACCAGATCGCATACAATTGCCGCGCAGGGTGGTATTAATGCCGCCCTCGGCAATATGGAAGAAGACGATTGGAAGTGGCATATGTACGATACGATTAAGGGTTCCGATTGGTTGGGCGATCAGGATGCCATTCACTATATGACGCGTGAAGCAATGAAGGCTGTTATTGAACTTGAAAACTACGGTATGCCATTCTCGCGCACACCGGAGGGTAAAATCTATCAGCGCGCGTTTGGCGGTCAGAGCTTGAAGTTTGGCAAAGGTGGTCAGGCCCATCGGTGTTGTGCCGTCGCTGACAGGTAAGTTTATACACTTTAGTTTGGACTATTTCAATAGGGTTGTTAAATGGAGCGGAAGGTCTGTTCTCTCAATAGAGATTAAAACATTTTTGAGACTAACGTGTTTTTATTGCTCCTGTTTGCTTCTTTTCATCTACCGCAACGAAGCCTCATTAACATTAACATTTGCTTTTATTTCCAGAACTGGCCATTCGCTCCTGCACACACTCTATGGTCAGTCGCTCAGCTACGATTGCAACTACTTCATTGAATACTTTGCCCTCGATCTTCTATTTGAAAACGGAGAATGCCGTGGTGTCATCGCCTTATGTCTAGAAGATGGTACTCTTCATCGTTTCCGTTCTCGCAGCACTGTCATCGCAACTGGCGGTTATGGACGAGCCTACTTCTCGTGTACCTCGGCGCACACATGTACTGGTGATGGTACCGCTATGGTTGCCCGCCAAAATCTACCTAATCAAGATTTGGAATTTGTGCAGTTCCATCCAACAGGCATTTATGGTGCGGGTTGTTTGATCACTGAAGGTTCCCGTGGTGAAGGTGGATATCTAGTCAACTCAAAGGGTGAACGTTTCATGGAACGTTACGCGCCTGTGGCCAAGGATTTGGCTTCTCGTGACGTCGTTTCCCGTTCGATGACCATTGAAATTATGGAAGGACGTGGATGTGGACCCGAAAAAGATCATGTGTTCCTACAGTTGCACCATTTGCACCCAGAGCAATTGGCGCAGAGGTTGCCCGGTATTTCAGAAACAGCCATGATCTTTGCTGGTGTTGATGTGACTCGTGAGCCAATTCCTGTCCTGCCTACTGTGCACTACAACATGGGTGGTATTCCAACAAATTACCGCGGTCAGGTGTTGACCATCGACAAGAGTGGTAACGATGTCATTGTACCTGGATTGTATGCCTGTGGTGAGTCTGCTTCGTCGTCTGTGCATGGCGCCAACCGTTTGGGTGCTAACTCGTTGTTGGATTTGGTTGTGTTTGGTCGTGCCTGTGCTAAGACAATTGCTGAGGAGAACAAGGCTGGTGCGCCTGCACCATCACTTTCCGATGTAAGTTAAAATATTATTTGTGGATTTGTAGTAGTAATAAATAGTTTGTTTTTTGTATATATTTATAGAACGCTGGAGAGATCTCGGTGGCAAATTTGGACAAATTGCGATATGCTGACGGCAAGATCAGTACTGCTGATTTGAGATTGAAAATGCAAAAAACAATGCAGAAACATGCTGCTGTGTTCCGTGATGGTCCAGTGCTTCAGGAGGGTTGCAAACTGATGTCGAACATTTTCAATGACTTCAAAGATATCAAGGTTTCCGATAGGTAAGTCAAATTTCGTATGCATATTCATAAGATAATAATTGGCGTTGACTCTGTTAACGTACTGCGTGGTGCTAAAGCGATTCGATAGAAGTCTAAAGATTGCGATGTAAAAGTTGTATAGTAATGTTAAATGTGTTCTTACAAATCTACGTTTAAGGAAAGAACAACGACTTTGCTTTCCAATTTTGTACTACCATAACTCCCAATGCAAAGAAAGTTCTGTATTCACACGGGTTGTTGTCCAAGGCTTTACTTCCTTAGTAAATTAAGTAGAAATCAGTGGCTTGCAACATGCTATTATTTTGTAGAATTTCGTCTGAGCCACTATAGCATAACCTTGTTTTTGTTCGTTCTTTGCGGGGGACCTAGACGGCTATTATGCACATGCATAACCTAGATGGCTATTATGCACATGCACAGCCCAACAGTACGTGTAAAATGAGCTCACCGATAAGTTTGGCAGTTCTAAATCAAGACTATAAGCTAAAATTCTTTGTTTGCTGTAACATTCTATTTCAAATTGCTGGGCATTTTTGCCTAAGACAAAGTGTTTTCATTAGTTTACTCACACTTGACGCATTGAAACACATTTCGCCCGAGAGATTATTTTAATATAATCGAATTAGGATATCCTCTACCTGAATATTTTAATGCACTACTCTCATACATATTTGTGTAACTATTTGTTATTTCAGATCATTGGTGTGGAACTCCGATCTAGTTGAAACCCTCGAATTGCAAAATCTTTTGACTAACGCTATGATGACGATTGTTGGTGCCGAAAATCGTAAAGAATCTCGTGGTGCCCACGCCCGTGAAGATTACAAAACACGTATTGATGAATTCGTAAGTATATATCAGTCGTTTACCAATTGCCTTTCTAAATGCATTTTTCTTTTTATTTCTTCTACAGGATTTCAGCAAACCCGTTGAAGGACAGCAAAGGCGTCCCCTCGACGAGCATTGGCGTAAACACACTCTCCTCTGGATTAATCCAAATACAGGCAATGTGGAAATTAAATACAGAAATGTTATTGATAAACCCCTAGACGATACAGTACAAACAGTACCTCCAGCGGTTCGCTCCTATTAAATTCACAAAAACCCACAAAAGCTTAATTTTTATTTTATTGATACCAACAACAACTTAAGAATGCCTCTCAACTTTTAAAACTATTTTTATCAAAAAAAAAAAAAAAACAAACGATACTGTTAATAAAACGTTTATAAAAATTGAAATTGTCCCTGTTGTACATTATATAGACAAACCAAGCTCACTTTTGCTATTTATTTTACTCACTGTTATGTAATTTATTTCGATTATCATTGTGACGAGCCTGAATTTGATATTTTAAATGATATACGTATTTATAAAATGAAACAAAGGATAGCGTAGCCTAAATTTATTATTTTGTTTTATTAATTGATGGATTTGTTTGGTTCTTAAAATACTTCTAATTGTGGACGATTATTTCAGAATCTATGCACAAATTTGTTTGATATGGATTGCCACATTTATAATCACCCCTATCGTGGAATCCGTGAGAATTCAGTTTCTCTTCACCTATTCGATTCCCTTTCACTTTCTACTGCTAACGTGGAATCCGCCGGAAACGTCTGCTTATCGACATGTTTTTGGAAAAGGTAGTTTTTTATTGACAATACAAATTTGTGTAGGTAGCTGCATTCGTCATAGGCAAATGAAAACAAGGAAAAGTATTCACCCTTATTCCGAGTGGCGTTTTACTTTCACGACATTTGTCCATGACATTTAGAAGACCAAGGGCCTTATTCTGATTGTTGATCAGCGATCGTCCCGACAATTGTCGATTGCGTCGTAACTCAATCGAATGGATTATTGTGTATAAAAATGTAAATATTGTGAATACATCATACTTTGGCGGCTGTTTATTGACAGCTGGCTATCGTTTTCGCAATTTAGTTGTGTTGAAAGTAATTTTTAAAAAATTAGTTTGATTGAATTGTGGTTTAGCGATTCGGAAGCGGAAATGGTAATGAAGTTCTATCGCTTTGAGATGATATTTGATTGAGATTTGAGATTTTGCGCCCACTGGTCTTACAAAACCAGTACGGGCAAAGAACATTCTATTGGATTTGCGCAACCAACGAAACGGTGACTTTAGTGCTTACAGATATAATGCAAGTGATGAAAACATGAATTTGTCAAAATTTAATTATTCAAAAAGTGAAGTACGTCGGGCAAAAATATATTTTTTTTTACGTTCTTACTTTTACCCATTACTTCCAAGAACGCCGGTGAGGTCCATAGCTATTCAGCTCTGTGCTTATCTGTTCCTATCTTCTTTTTGCTTGAGTTTTCCCTTCGCGATATCTGGATTTTTTCCCATAAATAAAACCAGAAACTCATTTTGATTGTAACCTGTATAACTCCGAATTTGAATTCATAATAATTGTTTTTTTAACATAGACACATAACATCACTTATATTTCGTACGCACAAAATTTGTTCACTTCCAAGAGAATGCATCGACCAGAAAATTGTAATCTACTACAAGCGATTGTCAAACCGACAAGTATCAATCGCAATCGACATACACAATACTAAAATCTGTAATCGACGATCGATAGTTGTCGCTCACCGATCAATTATCGACACTCGCAGTAGTGGCCTTATTCCCCAATTTCCACGACAGGGTACGACGTCGTCGGTAAGTAGTTCACATTCAACATACGATCCAAACGAGCTGATATACAGCACTGACAGACATGTAAATGGCTGTATCAGTTTTTTGTTGTTTATATTTTTCGAAAGTTTTTGTTGTTTACGGCCCTAGCGAGGTACCCGTCGGAACGGAAATTTCTCCGATTTCATACGAATCGGAGGATTTTTGCTTCGAGGTATACGTCGGAACAGCTTTTCGGAACTTTGTTCCGACAAATATGTAACGCACACTGGCGTTTTGCATTTCAGTGCGATCAAGTGCGTTTTTACTCATATTTTTGACAGTTTCATACGAATTTTATTCCGATATGCACTAAAATGTCAAAAAAAATTAACTTTGACTTGGCATAACTTCGCCATTTTTAAAGCTACAGGGATGATTCAGTGCTCGACGTAAGCGTTATGGTGCCACCTATCTAAAACACCTATATTCATCCACCTAGGTCTTATAGTTTCTGAGATATAGCCCAAAAACCAATGAGTTGATAGCGTCAGGAATTGGTTGCGGAATTTGTTTACGATTTGCAGTGAAGTGTTGATAAATGAAAGCAATAAAGAAAAAAACATTTTAGCAAAGTAATTGGTTATATTTGCTGCTTTGATTTGTGTTTCCAGGGCAAAAACAAACGAAAAAACAAGGACAGGAAAACCCCGATGTAGCACGAAACAACATCATGTCAAATCAATGTGTTGTCGCATTTTAATTATTCTTTCCGAAGTCGGATACCTCGAATGTAATTTGAGTCTCCGACGGAATATGCGTTGCGGAGAATTATCCGTTCCGACGGATACCTCGCTAGGGCCGTATATTTTTCTCAGTTTATATCTTAAAAATGAATAGTGTATCAATGTTTTGGAGCAGTGATGAAGACGAGGTCTTTAGATAAAGTGATCTCCTACGCACCCGGAAACAGAAAACGACGAAATGCAATCCATTTGATTGCAGATATAAAGTCAGTAGGTATAAGGACAAGCATTCATTTGAAAAACTCAATTTTTTAATGGATTCAAAATGTTTATTAGAATGTAAGGAAATCTTTATTTGCCGAAATAAAAGATAAGCTCGTGCAAAGTACCTACATGGCAAAAAATCACGAACTAGCTTGTAAAGTTTTTGCAGCAAACTCACAAGTCCCAACTTTGAAATTTTCATGGTGTATTCACATGTGAAAAAAAAAAACAAAAAAGCAAAGGATGATATTTCCATGTAAAAACTTTCAACCGGTGCACTGGAAATGTCGATAGTCGATGTCCACATCCGTCCCTGTCTACAATCGTCTCTCTCTCCCCTACCTATAAAATTGTAAACAGAAAATAACATTATCAGCTATAATATGATTGTATATTCTACACCACGGTGTACATATGTTTTCCCGCTATACACGTCAATTTTATTACCTACTATTAATAGCTTTACGTAATCTATACAAATTTGGCTGCGAAACAATTAATGTAGTTATAAATATAAATAACATAACCCCAGTAAATTAAAAAAATTATTTTATATCATTGATCTTGCATTTGTTGCTGTGTATGGAAAATAAATTCAATTATTTCTATTCTAACCATTAAAAAAATGCAATGCCGTCTCAGAAAATTCTAGTGACTTTAAAATTGTCTCAGCTAAATTATTAAATATTGGTGGTCCACACACGCATACAAATGTAGAATAGTTTGCCGTGGTTTGATCTTTAAGCGTTGATAAAAGTTCTGGGGATATGTGTCCTTTTTCTCCTTTCCATTCATCGTTTGATTGGGATAGTATATGCGTGAGATGTAATCTGTAAGAATATATACAATTTAGTAAGTCGTTGTAAAAAAAGTTCGTATTGTAATATAGTTATCACTTTGTCGATTTCATCGGTTAATTGTACATTGCAAAGACGTCGTTTCATAAATTAAATCATCTTTTAATGACACGACTGCATACCCTTTTTAATAAAGTTGCAGTTTTGTATGTCTAGTATATGCAATATTTCTCAGTGAAAGAGAAAAAACATTTCTCAGTTTCATCGTGTGCGGCGCTTTTGTCGTAGACATGCATGAGGCATACGATAAATGTTTGCAAAGCATTTTCTGTCTTTTATGTTGCATCGTGAGCGAAAGGCCCAGCATTATTGAATGCGTTATTATACGGAAGCTGATATACAATTATCTTGGCTATAATTATCAAAAGATGGAAGAGTAAAGCTGCATTTAGAACAGTTTTGTGAGCATCGATCAAATTCGACAGGTGAAATATTTGGATACGGATGGAAACGTCTATTACTATACCTGTCATCAGTTTTCACAATTTCTTCCAGTTTTTCTCTGCACCATATATCCTCCTCGCCTTTATTAAAGAACATTAGCACCAACTTATCTCTTTGGACCAGAAAAATAATATTTTTACTTTAATGCAATACAAACGACAAGAGTATCTACTTACATTTTGTTAGTGTTTCTGGATAAGAGGTGATCGATAAGACCAAGCATCGGCGTTATTCCACTGCCCGCTGCAAGTAAGGCGATTCTAGTGTGTCCTAGGAACTTGTTAAGTTTTAAGCTTCCCTTTGGCTGTGATAACTCCAATTCAGAACCGACTTTCAACCCATTTATATGTTTTGCCAGCAAACCATCTTCATACGTTTTCAAAAGAAAGTGTAAATCTTGGGAGCTGCCACTATCAATTAAGGAATAGTTTTTCGAAACTGGGGTATAACTTCGGCTTACTTCTGAACCTGTTTTCAAAAAATAAAAAAATGGGTACAAATTAAAAATCTTTATTCACTTGTTTGTTGGTATCATTTTAGAATAAGCATTCCGTAGCTTTTCGAACTCGTGAACTCAAATTTTTTGTGGTGTTTCGAAAATCGAAAAAATTTCGATTTTGCAAGATTTTCGAGTTCACAAAATATACAAGCACCATTCGTTTATCAACAGAAACGTTTCAAAAAAGTTACAGAATGTGAATTTTTAAATCTGAATTCAAATTAAATAAAAAAAAAACTTACCCCCAACACAGCACGAAATAGTTAAATGATATCCAATAGGTAGACAAAAAATTACGTCATTTTTTCCCCTTAGTAACAATGCAAACGAATTGTGATTTAATTTATGATTTTCCACAATTTCAAACCCGTAACGATAATTTTCCAACAATTTAACCACCGAAACAGTGTTAGTGCCATAACCTGACCATAAATTATTTTCGGATTTCGTAAAATTCAGCTCAATTTTCCCTGATTCACTTGAGACCTTAACGGCAGTTGGTGGCCATGCAACCTCATTATGTAGCCCAAAGTCGTATAGATGACAAGTATTCTCAATAAAAATGTTTACAGCTATATTCCTGTCGCTCTTTCTCTTAAGAATTAAGCCGGGGTTGCAAAATTGTTTTGTGTAAAAGTATAAACTTATGTCTGAGCTTTTTTGAATCCAATCAAAACGCGGAATGATTTGTGTAGGTACTGGTGGTATTTTTGGCGGAACCAACACTTTAGCAGGAGGACGGAAATCACCATTTGCGGGCTTTAAGAAATCGACATCAACTTTGACAACATTACGCAGTGGTCCGATTAGACAATATTTCAAGAGTTGCTCGTAGTTAACCCATGCATGAACTTCATCGAATAATTTGGTTGCGTCTTTCCCAACACCGCGCATTAGTTCATCTGGTCCTGTGAATTATAAAAGCTCCTTGAGTTAATTTTATTGCTATTTTTGTATTTATTGAATATTGTAAATTTCTAATACTATTTTGAATATTGTTTGAAATTGGTATATCTTAGAAAACTATGCTATTGTGTATATAACGACAAATTTTAAGAATTACCCGAGTGCAAGTCGAATAGAGTTTGAACTTGAAGGAAGTAGAGTTAGGCAATAACGCCCAAGGAAATAGCGCCCAAATCGATTTGGAAATAACGCCCCAAAAAAAATGCATAGCGCCCAAAAATAAACAACAATATTCAAATAAAGCCCAAAAGTAATTTGCAGTTTAATACGTATGGGGGGACATGCTGGCCCCCCGCAACCCCCTGCTTGGGGTTACTGTCAGATTGGGAGTATGTGCGAAATTGGATATATTGAAGGTTTGTTTAGTACGGACTCCCACCTACTCCAAAATCCAAGCAGAAAACCCAAGCAGGGGGGTTGCAGTATACTTATTCCACTGTTTATGCACACTTACTATTTTGGGCTTTACTGCTTGTCAAAAACACGAACCCTGAAAGGAAATAACACCCAAAATGACGAAATATTTAGGAATTTATTTATAAACGTATTCATAAAAATGGATTGTACAATTTGTTTATTTAAGTAATAACATTAACCCCCAGTTTCACAGTGGGAGTTTAAACTACACTTTTAGTTTAAACTTTAGTTCAACAATTAATTCTGTTTCAGAATTTCGTTTAAACCTTGAACAGAGTTCATTCTATAGTTTAAGTTAAACTACAGTATTCTGCCGTTTAAACCTCAGATCAGCCGATTGTCAAAAACACAAATATTTGACGTTGTTTTGTGTATTCTTTGAAAGAAAAGACAAGGAACGAGTTTAGAAAAGTCGTATAAAAGATAAGTACTGTACAATACTATCAAATTCATTCATTAAATTTAGTTGAACTCAGTTCAATTGAACTGAAGTTTAGATTATATTCGGCCCTAGCGAGGTATCCGTCGGAACGGAAAATTCTCCGATTTTATACGAAAGCGCGAGGTATTGCGGCGAGGTATACGTCGGAACAGCTTTTCGGAACTTTGTTCCGACAAATATGTAACGCACACTGGCGTTTTGCGTTTCAGTGCGATGAAGCGCGTTTTTACTGATATTTTTGACAGCTTCATACGAATTTTCTTCCGATATGCTCCGACAGGAATTGGTTGCGGAATTTGTTTACGATTTGCAGTGAAGTGTTGATAAATGAAAGCAATAAAGAAAATATATATTAGCAAAGTAATTGGTTGTATTTGTTGCTTAAATGTGTGTTTCCAGGGCAAACAAAAAAAAAAACGAAAAAAAAAGCACTAAATAGGAAAATCCCGATGTACCACGAAACAACATCATATCAAATCAATGCTTTGTCGCCTTTTAATTATTCTTTCCGAAAGCGGATACCTCGAATGTAATTTGAATCTCCGACGGAGTATGCGTTGCGGAGAATTTTCCGTTCCGACGGATACCTCGCTAGGGCCGATTGTGAAACCAGACGAGTTGAACTTCAAATTTAAACTTGAACTTTAGTTTAAACTTTCAGTGTGAAACTGGGGGTAAGTTTGTGTGGAGTAATCACCGAAACCAACTACATTATTTTAAACTTATTCCAGTGCTAAACGTGTAACTAAATTTTACATTTTTGCCTGCATAGTACATATTTTGAGAGTGATCTAGTGTCGACAGCTAGGAAGGTTATACCAAAACCACCTTGATTCCCTCATTTGACTAATCCTTTCAACATGATTGTCTTTATAGAAATCAGTATGTGTGATTATTATTTATGTATTATATGTCTGTAAAGAAACTTTATGGATTTTGTAGAAAAAGTTAAAAAAATGTTACGTATACGCCCCAGTTGCTCGATTTAGTATCCGTGCATGTTACAGTTACAGTACTTATCGTCGTGTGATTTTTGAACATCATTTGAATTATCCTTTTATTTATAAACCTTCATCTCCACCTGAGAGCCAAAAGCATATCGGATATCGCAGATTGTGTCGAGCGGTAATTGAACAACTGCGGAGTAACTTTCCTAGAACCTCCATAATCGGCCCAAACCTGCTAATTGGATCATTTTACGCAAACAAAAAAATCACCAAATGTTTTACCAAACTATGTTTTTCCTCCTTGTTACAATTTGCAGACATTTAAAACCAATGTGCATCGGTATCTCCTATCTTATCTATCTCCATTTCCTTAACGCCCTGTAGTTCACCCTACATTAAAATAGTAGTCATAATCTCTTTAGCACGTGTCTATTATAAATAAAAACCGTGACTTCTCCAATCGGGACAGTAAAATTCCATTTGAAATGTTTGCAAAACCATTTCATTTTACACCGAGTCAAAACAATAACGAAGCAGCGGTTTATTGTCATTCCACCTTAGATATTGGCACCATGAAGAATGATACTGCATTGTTAACAACAACAGCAAACTTATTTATTCATAAATGTTATTTTATGAACAAAAAACCTAGATTTTTTTCATTTTTCTAAACGATTTATGGCATAATCTCTTTTAATTAAAAATATATTTTATTCTTCGGTGGTTGGGTTTTTGTATGAACTCTATAATAGGGACACCTCCGAATCGGTTCAGCAAAGAGCTTCTCTGGTCCCATTGGTGTCCCAATTAGAGAGCTTTTACTGTATTATAAAATTAAGCAGACCATTTTTTCATTGAATAAAACAAAGTTAAAAACTAAATATGTACTACACAATACTCTTAAAGGAAATATGTTGCAGCATTCGTAAAATTTAATCCTTTCACTCGAAGGTACTCCATAGATGTACGATTTCATCGAAATTCTATACCTTTAGTTTTACTGAACTTAAGTAAATTTTCCTCCATTTTTTTACACTAACTTAATATCACTCATTGATTGTAGCATTAAAAAAAACAGCAAGTTAAACTTACCACCCGGATGAAAGTCCATATATCTGGTAACATTGTAAACTTTTCCTCGTATCGCCATCCAAGCATCATTTCGGGTGCAGTGTTTAGTAAGTTCACTGGTACTTACGGGAATGATAGCACCTTTTGTTCCAGACAAATCATAGCCAGAGTTTCCTAAACGTATCCAGTCCATAAGAGAATGGCCGGGCTTGAGAGCGCATTTATTACGTGGGTTCCCTTAAATTAAAATATTTTGGATTTCATTTCGAACATCGTAAAGTTATAATTATGAACTTACCTGTAGCAGATCCTGCATTTTGTTTCTGTTTTAAAGGTAATAGGCTAGCTGCTGAGGGAATCTCAAGGCTAGTATTCTGCGGGACCGACATTTTAAGTCTAAATATATAAATTAAAGAAATGGTATTTATTTTCGGCAGTAATATAAAAACAACAAACTGTCGAACACATGCAGCCAAGTAAGAGGCATATCTCACAAAGCCGGACTCGAGTAGCTTAACAGAAACAGAAAAGTTTGAAACAGTGCGAAAGAAGAACGCTATAGGTTATATTGTATAGGGTGTGAGTGTGAGTCACAATAGACTCGGTACCATATTGAGACATCGCCATCCTTTGCAAAACACACTATAACATCTTAAAGAAAAAAAGGATACGGAAAGCGCGGGCTTGAGTAGAGAGAACGACCTTGTTGCATGAATAAAGTTTGAGCATACAGCAAACACTAACAATAGTCTCGCAGTAGCTCACTCTGGTTACTATGCTGGACAACTGAGCGACGCCTTGCTCAGATGTCAAGCATGTTCAGGTTCGATTAACCTCTTGCGCAGAAAGCAAGAAAGAATTTCAATTCAGTCGTTCGGATTCGGCTTAAAATAGTAGATTCACGTGCGCAGATCTGCACTGAGGATATACACCCTCTATCTGAGATGCAATACATATCAGTGTGGAAAATCCTGTGAGGCTGAGCTTCAATATAGATAGTATATTTAATATTAGACCAAAATGATCATAATATGTCATTTTGACACAATCGATAGCTCTTTCGATAACATTTAAAGGAATCGTAGATTGGTATAGCACAGTTCTTGTCTGGGCTAAGGCATAAACTCCGATGATTATCCGGGCTATCCAATCCTGTATAGGATTGCGTGTTTGTATGGAAAGTTCGCTAAGCCCATATAGGATTGCAAAAAAACACGCCTATTATAGTCTTATTCCTGGATATTGAAGGTGTTTTTTTCAAAGTGAATTGAAGTAACGCTGCCTATGTTATATCTCTGCAAAAATCGATAGTTAAGTAAATAAAAATAAACAATTGATAAATTTTCTTATACGAACAAGATACCTATCACAAGAAATGATGTTGAGATTACCTCTGAAGTTAAACATAGGTAACCTATTCGACTGGGATTGCCCGATTCTGTTCTCGGACATCAGTATGAGTATTTGTGTGTACAAACGAATATAAAAAAACAAAATTCTTCGAAATATACCCCGCATTTTATTTCAAAGTACGTTTCCTTTTTTTTCCAATTCAAAGGTCTCTGATTAGGTAACTCATAAGTGGAACACAGATTTAGCAGTCTTGCCATGGTAACCCTACAGCTACAGATTTCTTCAATATTCGCCACATGATCCACACAAAGAAATACAATCCACAAATCATTTTTCGCGACGTTCCCTACATATGAATGAATAAACGTCAAAAATAAAAGTACATTTCTAGTGGAGAAACAAAAGTAATTCCATCTTCCGGTAAATTAGATTAATTTTGAGTTCTTTGCAAAATTTCGGAAAATATTTTCACTATTTCTAACCGAAAACGGTTTTTGTTCGAGTTTAATTAATATCCACCATAGTGGCGTGCGTAAGTTATCTACTCATTATTGGGAATTTCATTGTTTAACAAAATAGGTTTTGCCCTTTGTTAGGTGGCTTCTTAAGCTACATGTAATTATTATGTTAGTACAATTGAATTCAATTTAATTATATGCCGCACCAATTGCAGAAAATAAACCGCAATTATAATTATGTAATATTTTATTTCCATAGCAAAAGGAATAAGAAAACAATTCCTCCTTGTCCTGCTACAATAAAGTATGTAAATTACATACCTGAGCGAAACTTTTTTTTTTTCCTTCTATTTTTAATTTGAATATCTACAAAGAGGATGATATCAGAGACGAGGTACCTATAAACATACATTTTTTTCAAATTTGTGTTGCCATTTTGCCGCTAGAACAAATTAAAGTGAAAGATAAAACTAAACAATTTATCTGCCTGCAAGGAAACAAAATATGTAGTATTCGCCTTGTGTTTGTCCGATTGTTGAACCAATTACATGTAGATGGAATTAGACAAGGGTATACTTGTTGGCACCGCAAACGTCCCCCCATACTCTTGGTCTTCACTTATGCGTCATGGTCACGGACGATATTTGAGGTTGATACCAACAGATGTTTATAGAAGGCTAGGTATGCGATTTCAATATTTAGCAATCAATTATGCTTGCTAGATTACGCATCGAACATATGCGTTGAAAATACTCATATAAAGTTCTGCAATGACTCATGAACACTTTAATACGACTCGGGAACAAGCCAAGTCAATATAATAAATTTATAATAAAATGATTTAAAATGTACTTTCAAATAAAGCACAAATAAGTGAACTAGTAACAGTTTGTTTGCTTGATATCGGCAGTAGATAGTGCGACATGATTAGCACGATTTTGCCGAGTTCATATCTTTAATGTATAATGCTAGTGTAGTCTAGCCAGAATGATTTAATCGGTTTTCTATGGAAACGGCATGTAGGTACCTACGTATTTTGATACTTGGAGACTAGGGTTAAATTTAATAATAAGTGTTGTACTCACCTTCACATTTCTAACACGGAATTGCCCCACAAGAAATTGAGATATCGTCGCTGAGCTTTTGACACATTAGAAATATGTACATCGAACAGCGCAGTTAAATTTCAAAGGTTATCAACAAATAAACCAAGGAGAATCCAAATATGTATAAGGTTAGTACGTATGCTTGGAAATAGTAGACAAAGCTTTGTCAGAACTTTAGTCAACGCGAAGACGACTTGCATAATGATATGTCTCTGTCGGTTTCACTTTTATTTAACAAGCAGATCTCTCCGACTGAGCACTGAACGTTGTGAACGTTAACCTCTATAGCTAGAGTTGTTTCTGTACCTAATTACATTACATACATGCTAATGGTTTTAAAAGTAGGTTTGCAAAATATATATCCTCTCCTATATCCTATGGTGAGGACTTGTTGCTAAAGCTATGTAGGTTTGCTGTGCATTTTGTGGATTCACCTATACTTAGTATTAGGTAGTATTGATATCAATCTTCGCTTTACAGGTTTTACATCTGGGTGGATTTTCTCTTAATTTAAATGAGTGGACTGGTGAATTATGCATGAGGCTACTCGACCTACTGCATCAGCCAACTCGATCCCCTTTATCCCAGTGTGGCTTGGAATCAAGATTATGATGATTTTAATATAATCTCTAGTTCCTTTTATGAGTGTCATGATTGAGATTTCTTATGCCGTTTAGAATCGATAGACTCACATATGATCCGCAAATAACTTTTTGTTGTTTCAACATTCTATAGACATACAATAGCAGAAACAACGAAGACTACCAATAAATTTTGTCATACTGCTAGCTATCTACAGGTTGGTAAATACGCGAATATAGTTTTGGGAACAGGATATGCTATTTCCCACCTTATGGTACCTACCTTATATTATTATTAGAGTAACACTTAACATTAAATATAAATTTCAAAGTACAAATTAAATATTTTCAGCAAGTTTGAAATCGTAAATTTAGTAGATTAGGGAAACTATGCAGAATGTTTTTTACGGGCTACATGTGAAATCAAAAATATCGAATCTTAATCTGAAGATTAAATATTAAAACTATATTAGTAAGACGCAGATAACATTTTACAAAATGTTTGATAACAATAAAAAAAAATATACTGGGTTGGTTATTGCGGTGGATATATTTTATAATACTACAACATTTATAACAACATTTATAAATATGTTATTCATGAATTCACTTTTAACTTGTCTAAAGTCATCTTTTTAAAAGACAGACAGAATCTTGAATGAGATGTTAGGGAGACTGTGCATCTATCGGTGGCGCAGTTGAGGCCGTTTGGATTCAGCATACTTAACCAATATACAGTATCGACCTCTTAAAGCGAACCCGGTTAAAGCGAACTTTCCGTTATAACGAACAATTTCCTCCAGTCCCAATCAATGTCCCATAAAAACTATGGATAATAGTTTTGCATATAGCCAACCCTAAAGAAAATGTCCGGTTAAACGAACCAAAAATGTTACATCGTCATTCAGATTTCTTAAATTTTTCGGGACCTCCCCGAGAACGAACATTCTCAAACAATATGTTGTTCTATCAGTTCACCATGTTTCATAAGGTTAGAATCAGCACAAAGGGGTCAAAATCTGAAGTGGATAGAGGAAAGATACTGTGCATTTGAAAATTAATTAAGTTTCTCATTAAAAGACGGGCACAATTAAAGCGTTTACAACAATGCGCAAATCAAAGGGATATATGCATGGAAATGGGTCTAAGTAAGTCAATTGTTGGCACAATTTGTGTACCTTCTTAAATACTGTTTTTTGAAGTGTTCAAACGTGGTTGTCTTACTCTTTTTTTGATTTTCTGAACAAGTTCCCAGTTCCCCCCCAAGTCTAAAGATGACGCTCATCATATCGGTGGATTTGCCAGCATCAGAGATACTAACTGCTTCTTTGGTACTTTCTTACGTAGGTTTCCTGCGCGATATCTAAATATAAAACAAGAAACTGACTGACTGTGAAGGAATGTCTGTGTACCAGTGGGACACAGCTAGTTACATAAAAAAATTCATATCAATTCTTGCCAGTCATCATTTCGAAATATGTACGCTTGATTTACTGAACACGACATTGCACTTTGTCAAGTGTGATATATTTTTGGAAACTGAGAGTGGTCTTGTAGATACGGACTTGTTATCTGAAGCAGGCTTATCTTAAGGTTCAGACATGTTGCGATAGTAAATCTTATCAAAGCTTCAACCAAACTTACAAGCCGACGGCACTAGAAGTAATTCATCAGTCGATTTTCAAATCCAAACTGAATATTTGTTTAATATTATAATAAAGCAACGGTGTTGCTGCTAACAAAGATTAGATGTGACCAGCTGTTTTTTATTGTTTCCTTTTTTCGTTTCCGTGTACATAATTGAATCAAAACTTTACATCAATAGCAGACTTGTGGATAAGTGTGTGTGTTTTTTAAGAGGTGGTTTTACACTATCGTCATTTGATAAAGTATATGCCAATGCCAGGAATTATGGAAACGTCATTAGTGCCGTTGAAAAGCGAGAAAATATTCTGTGTAAATGGATGTCTGGATAGCTGTGAATACATTTTGTTACAAATCTTCACTATTTTCAAGCATGTCAAATGAGGAATCACCTTGAATCGAGCGTCTGGTAGTTTGCTATCACCGGTCCTACAACCGATTATGGGGATCAGAGGGTAGATGTGCTATGCATCAATACACGACAACGAGTTCGACTTTGTATAGGGACATTGAACATCTTTTCGCTCAGAGGAAACTATCTTCATATGGTTGGGGATTTTCTTAATTATCGATTAGATCTAGTTGGTGTCTCGTAAACACGGCAAAGAAGGTTTCAAACTATTAACCTTGCGGATAAGTGAAAATCTTTCATGACAAAAGTAGCACCTTCAATGTCTGCTTAGTCAGGAATGGAGATTTGCACATGTCGCAGGCTGGTAGGCAGACTGCGCTAACGGAGACAAATCCCTTAAGGCAGTCTGATGATAGATGGTGTAGTTCGAAATATCTATAATCCCAACCGAAGTAAACACAAGCATAAATAATGTGGAGTATCACTAAGGAATGAAACCCAAAGATGCACTTCTTTCTGATGAGAAGCACACCTTACGCAGATGTATGTTTGCTCCCAATTCTTTAAGTTCCCACGATAAGGGTCAAATCTCAAAGTGTGGATAAAATCCGGTTAGAAATACGTCGCAGATCTCGTGTCTTTAATGCGGCGAAGTGGCCAGAAAAAACTATGTGCCGGACATTACAGTGGGAACTTTATTGCTACTTGCGAATTTGAGTGTCTTACCTCGTTTTGAGAGGTTTTGATGGCTGCGGCAGTCAAATCGTATTTATATAACTTTGCACCTCCTAATTACGGCTTAGGCTTCGGGTAAGGGGGGAGGTTGACCGCAAGAGTCTGCCCTCTGCGTATTGCCTCTGACAGAGGAAGGATACTGGTGCGTGGCAGAAGTGGGTGATTGAACCAGTCTGCTTTGCTGCTGGTCAATGAATGGATTGTATGTTGGATTGTGTGGGGCTAACCATAGCAGTCTGCCTCCCGTTTATTTCCTTTTGACAATCAGTCCACTGGACAGAGACTGGTGTTGAGCAGAGTGGTTTGATTGAAGCACTCCATCCAACCGCGCATCATCTCCATCAAGTCGCAGTGGACTATGTATTTTCCATTTTAATCGTTTATTTTTATTTTTTGAAATGCCCATTTAATCCATTTTTGTATTTTTTTTCTTTTCAGGATGACAACATCGCATAGCCATAACATCTTACCACCCACCCTTGCTGGAATATTTTTGAAATAATTTTACACAAGCATAGAATATCTCTACACATATGCTAAGCATTTAAATCATTCCAAGTTGGGAATTTATTTCGAAAAAAAAAGTACAAATACATAAAAACCAATACAATGGGCGAAACGAATGCATTTTCCACCGATACATTACCACAGCGTTCAAAACCGTCATCTATACAACTGTTTATAGAGCATGTATTTTTCACACTATTTACAAAGATTGGAAGATTTGTTTGTCAGTTGATCTATGGCCGGAAGGGCAGCTCTATGCCACCAATAACAGATCCACTGTTACTGGAGTCGGCGTCTTCATTGGCCGAGAAAATTCGAACTAAAAAGGTTTGTAATACACGAATTTCTTTATCGTCTTTAAAAAACACTTGTTTTTTTTTTGTTTATCACAGGTCACCAGTGTGGAGGTTTTAGAAGCATTTATACGTCGAATAAAAGAAGTAAATCCACTTCTAAACTGTATTGTTGATAAACGCTTTGAAGAAGCTATGGAAGATGCTGTCAAAGCTGATGCTTTAGTAGCATCTGGAAGATATACCACAGAAGAACTGGCGCAATTAAAACCGTTTTTGGGAGTTCCTATTTCTACAAAGGACTGCATTGCTGTCAAAGGTAGGCAATTTATATCCCCGTTTAAAATTATTGTTATGGTAGATTCTGAATGAATGTTAGCTATGGTAAGTGTTCTGTTCCTTAAGTGACAGAAACTCGGCCAGTTAGAGTTTCTTCTCATCACCGCGGCCAATACAAAAGTCGGCATATTTGGGATTTAATTTCATTCCATGGTTTCTTAGGAAGTTATTACCCGTCAGAGTCGCCTATCAACTAACGCAACGGTGTTGTGTCAAGCTGTATCAGCCACAACTTCTGTGATATTTTAAAGGTTGTTATTGTCTTCTACCTGATGTTGGCCGTCATTCGAATCTGTTCCTCAAAGCAGTTTCTGCATACAATTCCTGTATGTATAAGTCCAGAGGATTGGGGTGTCGTTGGACTGGTTGTCCCTATACATGGAAGTCTTTGTATTCTTCTCATTGACTTGAGATTAGAAACAGAGAAGTGGAACGTGCGGTGCATGACCGTTCGCTCTAAGGCGCAGATGATCTTGAACGTAATCGACGATTTATGTACTAGGTTGCCTTTAAGTCATCTAAGTGGTATCTGGGTAGAATCATCCTTGGTCCTTCTTCCTTCTGTGGACCATTTTTGTTCAGAAAAAGGGTCGTGTTCTACATGGCTACGACGTTACTACTTTCGACTACATAGAAACGTTTTCTAGTGCGTTCGATACTGTCCTTGGTAGCTATATACGAACTACAGACATACATACTTAGACCATGGGCCATAGATTGGTACATTGTGGTACCGGTTACATACTATGCCTAGTAGATGTGCATTATATTGTGAAGCACCGCACGGATGGAATGGCTCTTAACCGCCCAGTTCGCTGACCTTGGTTACACGTTATCCTGAAATTCCGAGAAAAAGGGTAATCGATGAAGAAGACTTTTCAGGACCTCAGTCCAGATTGGCGTTGTCCTTGTACTCGGTGGAAACTGTCATTCATGATAAATAGAGACCAAAGAAATGCGTCCAGTTTACTGTTAAAAAAAAACCATAGCTTCAGTGAATCCATTATGACGTTTTTGAGAAGGGCCACGATTCACTTCTCCTTTCACTGATGTGGCGAAAATTGATATTCTAAAGTTATCTCAACAGTCGAAATGAATCACGTTTTTGTAACGTTTATTTTCGCTTTTAGGTTTTCTTCACACTGCTGGCTTATATGCTAGAAAAAACCACCGATCCACCGAGGATTCAGACGCCATGGGCTTCATGAGAAATGCAGGAGCAATTCCTTTCTGTCTTACAAATGTGTCGGAGATGTGCATGTGGTAAGTCCGAATTATGCCGACTTGTTTTGCCGTTTTGTTTGCTAAATGTTCTCTCTTTTTGTTCGCTTTCAGGTGGGAGAGTTCCAATACAGTTCACGGACGCACACGTAATCCTTACAATACAACACGCATTGTTGGCGGTTCCAGCGGAGGCGAGGGCTGTGCTCAAGCGTGTGCCGCTTCACCTTTCGGCCTTGGATCCGATATTGGTGGTTCCATTCGAATGCCTGCATTTTTCAACGGAGTTTTCGGCCACAAACCCTCGAAAAATATCATCTCTAATAAGGGACAATTCCCCATGCCTTTCTCCGCTGAGCAAGAATCATTCCTTGGTATCGGACCGATGTGTCGATTTGCGACTGACTTGAAACCGATGTTGAAAATCATTGCTGGCAATAAAGCCAGCCTTCTGAACTTGGACGAACCGGTTGATGTGAAAAAAATAAACTACTTCTTTCAGGAGAGCGATGGAGGTGGTCGTGTCATCTCACCAGTCGATGAGGAACTGACAACATCTCTGCGAGGCGTCGTTGAGCATCTGCACAATGTTACTGGCTCAAAACCGAAGCAAATTCAGTTGGAAAAGTTCAAGCAATCTGCATCAATTTGGTTCGCCAACATGAAAGACGACTCCGGAAAAGGATTCTCACATCAATTGGCCAATTTAAGTGGGGAAATCAATCCAATAGTTGAACTCATCAAATTCTTTTTTTGCCAATCAAAGCACACTTTCGTTGGACTGATCACAGCTATAGTGGACAGAGCTCAACCGCAGTACGGGTCATCAAAGTACCATCACTTGGTTAAGAAGCGAAACGATTTGCGAAAGGAGTTACAAGATATACTAGGCGATAACGGTGTTCTAATCTATCCAACCCATCCCACCGTAGCACCCTATCATAACGAACCGTTGGTACGTCCCATCAACTTCTCTTACACTGGAATCGTAAATGTTTTGGGTTTTCCTGCCACCGCTGTGCCCCTGGGTTTGGGCAGTGAAGGAGTTCCGCTTGGAATTCAAGTTATTGCTAATTTCAATAAAGATGGACTATGTTTGGCTGTAGCAGAAGAGCTCGAAAGAGCCTTCGGTGGTTGGGTGCGACCAGAGGTTAACGTTTAGGATGTTACGTATTTTCTTCTTTTGTTCTTTTGTAAAAGAATTTATTTTATGCGGAAAGGTCTATGTTACTAATATTTAATGCATTGCATCTACATAATATGTGTATACTGTTAAGTATGCGGGATATAGCGTATAATATACATACATATATATTTTTTATAAACAAATGTTATTTGTATTTATATACCCAAGTGTATTCGTACGTTTTCGTCCTTCTTTTTTGTAAATAACCACAATTTATGATCTCTTGCGATCGGAAAGCTAAATGATAGCAGAAATTACATGTACTGTGTTGAAGATATGTTCTTGTATTCTAAATACATACATACAAAATTATTGTTTTGTAAATTGCTTTGAATGTGTCAATAAATTACTATACAGAAGATCGTATCTGATGGAAATGCAGTTTGTTTAATTGGAATTGGATAATCAGAGATTATTGTTCAGGTAGCCGCACTCAGGATCAGAATAGACACAGAATGGATGGAAGTTTCGCAAAACCACAAACGATTCGTACGAGCTTGACAATTAGCGCGCTGCTTCTTTGCGATATGTTTTTAGCTGGGTGAGTATGTATTGATGGAGTTCTATATAATGTAGTCTTATGACTGCTATCGGTTGTCGTGAAACTACTGCACATATTTGAAATGCTTCTTAAGACCCTTAGAAAGCTTCAGTCTATGTCGTTTATTGCCAAGCCTACTTTTTGGGAACGTTTTTAACAAAAATGTATGTTTTTCTGATTTGCCATAACTAAAATAATTCGTAATGCCAGCGGGACCAGCATGCCAGTCAAAACTTCTTTAAATATTCTCAGCTATCAATCAGCTTTCTGCTTCATTTTAGTATGTAGTAAAATCCGTCCAGACCATCGAGGCCAATTTTTTTTATTCGAGAATACTATCTACTTTTCGCCACTTCTTTCCCCATGCCATGTGCTGAGGTGAGGTGTAAATTTCAAGCGTTGCTTTTTCCTAACCCACTTTAATGGTGTTTTTTTTAGTTGCAGATGAGAGTCGTTTAACGGTTGATAGTCTAGCACTTACTCAAGACTTTTTCACTGCTGACCGAGCCGAATTATAAGCTTCTCGTAAGATTGCTCGTTCATCTTGAGCTGTTAGCACTTCCCGCCCAGGCCCTTTCACTTTCATGTTTTTGCCATATATCACTTGGTTTTTAAACAATTTATTATACACAACCGATTGGCCTTTTTTTTTAATTTTTTCGGGCTATTTCACGTAAACTGTGACCGTCCTCTTATGTCTTCTTGATAGCACTTTCAGAATTGAAGACCGAATAGCAACTGTCCCTATTCTATTGAACCAATTTTTAACGTGGAGTTTATTAGTGAATAAAAAAAATTAACGAAATATAACTGTTCTTAACTTAAGGTCTCTTATTTTGCTCGTAAATTGTGAGCAATAAAGTAATCCATCATACTCATACAGCAAACCAAATTTTGATCTTTAAGCAAAATTGTAAAAAAATAATAAAGAGGTGAAAAAATAAAATAAATAGGCGGCGCAAGAGGCGGTAGACACCCAAGGCCTAGCTTCTCGCAACCATTCGTTTTGTGTGAGTTTCTATTTTTGGAATGAATGGAAGGGACCTACAATTTTATGCCGAGTCCGAACGTCTGAATTGAGAAGCTTTTTCAGGACAGTCATACTCTCGGATGTTTGTCAGACGTTCGCGAGAGGTGGCGCAGTAGAAAAAACCTTAAGATGTAATTTGTGTTTTTAAAGAGGTGAATTTAGTAAATTGTCCGCTGATTCATTTAAGCTATAAAACATCATCCAGGGTTATCCTTCAATCTTCAAATCAAATCAAATACATAGTCAAATCATTGCACTCTGGTGTCACAGTTTGCACTCAAACATAGACATGGTTTACTGGTTCGTTTTTACTCAGAGACTACAGAAAGATAACAGAATAAACTTTACCAATCTTTTTGTGTTGACTTTTGGGCAAGAATGAAAAATAGAGCCAATATTGGCACATAGATAAATGTCCGTTGTGTCTTTTAAAAGTGTACAATACCGCTCGTAGTACAATTTCCATGTTTTCTTCAGCCAGCACAGGGCTTGGTTTAACGTGTGCTACAAGAATATACGTTTTGAGATACAAAGTATAGCTTTAAGGGCCGTTTACTGATAGAGATTTAAGTTCCACATAAACTCTTATGTGACAGTTTATGCCTTACAAAAAGTAGCCCATACGAATTTAAGTAGAACTTATGAGTCGTATTAGCAAACGGCGCTAAGTGGTTTTTGCATTCAGAATCACGATGTTATGTACAGTTTTACCAGAAAGATTTTAGATTTTCTTTTCATCAACATAAGAGTTCCTTAGAAAAGACGACCAATAACTTGCAGCGAATGCATCATCCAAATATATATTTCGCTTAAAATTGGAAATACGTTTCAGTGTTTTTTTTTCTTCCTTTGTTCAAGCAAGTATTTTTATTTTGTTTAGTTATCGATAGGTATGCGGTATGCCGTATGCATGCATGTATACAATTAAAAATTTGTATGCTTCAATATTTTTTATAAGGAACTAGTTCAACTTGTTAGTTATAATTTTTGTTTTCCATTAACTGTGGACATGGTGTGTGTTTTATTAAGTTTATACAAAATGTATGTAAGCAGAAGGAAAGAAATATGCAAAAATAATTACCACACACTTATATTTAAATCGAACTACGTTCAAAACGATCACAAAGAAAATAAAACTAATCAATCATTTCTCTTGCTTTTTTATAAATTCATGTTAAACAAGCCAACTTACATTAGTAGATATACTTTTAAATAAACAATGAAATCGTGTGTGTGAAGAGAGGTTTCTTTTTGCAAATAAATTTATAAATGTGCATTATTATAACAGAATGCAAGTTTTAAAAACAAATACATATACCGAAAAATTAAGTATGAGATACATTTCAGGATTTTGACTCGATCGTTCTTTAGACTTTGCCTCCCAGCGATGCGATCAATTTCAAGAGCTCGCCGCGTTTCGCACTAATCGTGTCGTGATGTAGAGGACCCACTCCAGTGACACACTCGAATCGATTCACATAATCGGCAATGTTATCTGTCATACAAAGGACGTGTATACCACAATCGTAACTGTTCGACTGCTGCAGGCAACGGATCGGTTTCATGTGACAATTTCTACCATTTAAGGCATCTTTGATTCGATTGACAAATTGGTGCATGGTGTCTTGATTGGAACTCCCCAGCGAGTCAAAATGGAAGAACGTATGCTCTGGCCTTGAAAATACCAAAAGACTCCAATGAGTACCGCCAGCCCGATGTGATTCGTTATCGTTCAGAGCAAAAAATATGAAGGGTTTCTTATCGGCACTGAGTTGCTCGAGAAGGCTTTCCAGTTCTGTGTCATCCATCATTTTCATACACTGCGTTACTTCTGGTGATACAAAGAGTAGATCGCTGTTGGTTTTGTATCTCGACCGTTCGAGGTATTCAAAGTAGAACGAGAGAATTTGATCGTTCAGCCAGTGTGGACCTTGCAAGAGTTGTATGTCAGATACCCTTAGAAGGGTGTCATGGAAGCTGAGCGCTATGGGATCAGCACGCGAGCAATTTGAGCTCATTTTCTTGAGTGTTGAGCAATTCGATTGGTAGAATCATTCAACTTGATATGAGATTTGGCAAAATGCGCTGCAGAAAAATTAAACATTTTATTTGGCGAAAAAGAGTACTACGAGTTTTTCTACTTTCATTTGGAAAATTTATTAAAAATGCATTGATTGGCAAAAGAAAAACTGAAAAGGTTCTTAATAAAGTTAACACTACAAAGCATCGGCGAACCAAATAAAAGCTTCAGTTTGTAAGACTTGTGCAAATTGCAGATTGTCCGGACCGCTGAAGACTATACATTGCCCATGAAAAAGCAGTTTTTCGAGATGGCACTAGTATTGTTTATATCGATGGGACGATTGTGAACAACCTTGATAATAAAGTTGATCCCTTATTAAAGGCGCAAAGACAATAAAAAACGATGGACAAAAGCTACAATTAGTAGCTATCTAAGGAAAAACGTTACAAAAAGTTTCACAGACAGTGGATATAGGTATCATCGTCTGGAAAGTATTGATCGACTCACTGCTGGGCAAGGATAATGAAGCTATTGTCAGTTATGGATGAGCTCTGTGGAGTAGGGTTTGATTGAGATGTAGGAATTCCATTCCGATACTTTCTATATACTAGAATGGAGCTCATTGTTGTTGAAATTCTACGGACAAATAGTTTTTGGTTTGGAAGATGGATAAGAGAAGAACCTGAAGCTTTGTTGTATCAAACTTGCATCACAAACTTCAATTTCTAAGTTCACTTCACAGCAAGTTCCACATAAAAAGCCGCATAGGCTTAGCACCCTTATTACACATTTTCCAACTCAATACTGAAATTGCTTTCAAACTTGTCTTCAGTAATTTTCTTTTGCATTTTATAATCAATTTGCTTTTAAAGGATTTTCCACTTGAAAAAGTTCCAAAACATATTGGAAGAACGCCGACTCGCGTCCTTAAATTTTGCGAGTAGGCGGAATAGATACTTGTTGCATTTCCCTCATATTTACCTGTTTGCAGTAGCTTTTTTTAAGTTCTGGTAAACGCAAGTTATAGATTTAATGCCTTTTTTACAAGTATTTTAGAAACACTTTCGGTTTTAATGAACTGGAAATGTGTTGCAGCAAGCAAAATGCGTTTGCAAATAAAAAATTGTTTTGACAGGTGTCAATGTCAGGAGTTTCATGACGACGTTATAATTGAACAAATTCGATATTTTTGTGTGGAAATGAAAGATTAAATAAATAAACTGAATAGCTCTAAATAATATCTTACCTTTTTTAAATAAGAAATAGTGTAACTTAAATAATATAACACACTAGAGCACAATAATTTATGGAAATGTTTATAAAAAAATTTCGCGATTTTTGACTTTTTACTGAATTCGCCGCACAAGTAGTTCATTTTGATGTTAAATAGCCTTGGTAGGTAAGGCAGTTCAATATGTCGGATATATGGCTTTCATTTAAGTTCCACATTTGTTTCTCTTTCAAATAGGAACGAAAATTTGCTTATAAAAAAACCGTTACTTTCGGTTAAAATGCTGTTCAACAAACATTATTTATTTTTGTCCTATGGTTTGGTTAATTTAGTAAGCGAGGGTTTCAAAACAAATTTGTTTGGTCCTTTAGTTTGTAACCATTCGGACCTATAGTTTAATATGTTGAGAAATGAAAGAAAAAATAGCAAAATTGCAAAAAATTAATTGTCAGTTATTCATGTCAATTAAATGTGATTTTTTATTAATTTCTGCATTTTTGGAAAATGGCAATAATTAAAGCGTGGTGATGAATAATATATATATTGTACCTATACTAAAATCTTACAAACAAACTTATTAACACGTGTATAAGCGAAGGTATACAAGATTTGTTTGTCCATTAGATATGCCTTAGGCCGTTTGTCAATTGGGCTTGTCAAAAAGTAAATTAAAAGAAGAGCTTGTCAATTTCAAAAATTTTATTAGCACGCAAAAAAAGGCGGCTTTAAAGAAAATTTAGTTCCATCCAATACAAAACGAAAATGGCGACTGTGCGCTGCAAAGCAAACAAATTACAAAATTACTTTAGTTTTATGTTGGGTGAATTCAGCTCACTACTCTCAGCGTAAGGGCACGGTTGTTATCGATGAAACGTTTTTAACATTCTTCCCCCAGTGATACTGCTGCCCTGCCGCAGTCTCACTCTCTTCGTTTTTGTTGACATCCAAAATCGCAAGCTTTGTTGCTGGTCTGGTATATATTCCTGACAGCGTCCTGACGGTAGCACTCCTCACCTGGCCATCCCTGGCAGCGTTGACAGCAATAATAACTCCTTTTGGCCAAAGTCCCCGAGGCAAATCCTTGTCCACAACAACAACCAGATCACCTTCCTTTAATGGCCTTACTGGAGTAAACCATTTTGACCTTCGAGTTAGAGTGGGTAAGTACTCATCAACCCACCTTCTCCAAAACATATCCGCTAACTGTTGACTTATTCTCCAATTCTTTCGAAGCATTAAGTCCTTTTCGTTGAATCTTCCTGGTAACTTCGAACCACTAGAGGAACCCAACAGGAAGTGGTTTGGCGTAAGTGCCTCCGCATCGGAATCCTCCAAGGACACGTATGTCAGTGGACGAGAATTGACGATTGCTTCAGCTTCAAGAAGGAATGCATGCAGTGACTCATCTTGAAGACGTTGATTTCGTGTGACTTCCTTTAAAATTTTCTTCACTGATCCTACGAGGCGCTCCCAAGAACCTCCCATATGAGGTGCCGACGGAGGGTTGAATTTCCATGATGTTTCCGTTGTATTAAACCTTTCCTCTATTGCTCTTTTATCGATGACTGCGAATGCTTCCCTGAGCTCATTTTCCGCTCCTTTAAAATTCGTCCCGTTGTCCGAATAGAATTCTACTGGTGTTCCACGACGAGCCATAAAGTTTCGGATGCAAACAATGCACGAATCCGTTGATAGGCTATAAGCCATCTCCAAATGCACTGCTCGGACAGTCAAACAGGTGAATAAGACACCCCAGCGTTTTTCAGTGCGTCTTCCCAAGGTAACATTCATCGGGCCGAAGTAGTCAACGCCTACATAGGAGAACGGTCGAACAAATGCTGCTAGCCTTGCAGCAGGTAAAGCGGCCATCTCAGGATTCTCCGGTTGGGCCCTTATTAAACGACATTCCTGACAACGTTGACGAACAAACTGCAGCTTGCTTCGAAGTCTCGGTATCCAGTACCTCTGCCTGATCTCATTAATGACTGTACTGTGGCAACAATGATGGTACAGCTCATGCCAGTAGGTTACCAATAAATCTGTAACTGGATGATTCCTAGGCATCAATATCGGTCGCTTGGTATGCTCGTCAACGCAACTAGCTCGGTCGATACGGCCCTTCATTCGAAGTATTCCTTCGTTGTCCAGATAAGGCGAACACGTTGCAAGAGTACTTGTTCTTTCAAGACACCCATTGTTCTTCAAAACTGCAATCTCGTCTGCATACGTCTCTTCCTGCGCTGTCTTGACTAGATACGATTGTGCGCACTGTAACTCCTCCGATGAAAGCGAACCTCCGTACCTTGGCACATTTGCCAACCGAGATTTGAAATTCTTTGCACATCGTAACACCCATCCCATCGTGCGAAGTAATCTCAACCACGAAGAGAAGCGATTGAATTCCAATAATGGCTCCTTGCACACCCTGTGCGTCAATAAATACTTCGGTCTCAGCTCAGATCGCTGTTCCTCATGCTGTAATGGCTGGACTGGCCACTGCTCTTCTGGTTGGTATAAGAACTCCGGTCCCCTAAACCAACGATCATTCTTCCCAAATGCCGGCGCCTTACTCCATTTAGTTGCGTCATCAGCCACATTATGTCTGGATGGGACCCATCGCCATTCACTGAGCTTCGTCTTTTCCAAAATCTCGCCAATCCGGTACATTACGAATTGATTATAGCGCCTGGCATCCGATCGAAACCAACTATGCACCGTACGGGAATCTGACCATAGCACCCTTCGTACGATCTTAAATTTGTGACCCTGTGTAACAAAAGCTGCTAACCTGGCACCCATAACCGCAGCGTGAAGCTCCATCCTTGGAATAGACAGCGGAATTCGTGGAGACACCTTTGTCTTTGCACCGACTATGTTGACACATACCGAATCCCCATCGCAGATCCTGAAGTACGCGACAGCTGCCATAGCTTGCTCACTTGCATCGACGAAGATGTGGAGTTCTATCGACGTGTTCTTCCCAATACTCAGATTTGAATAGCATCTTGGAATCGCGATATCTTGCACTCTAGGTAAAAACATCAGCCACTCCTTCCATAATCCATGAAGATGCTCGGGGATGACCTCATCCCAGTCGACCGATTGCCTCCAAACTTCTTGAAGAAGTATCTTTAGCTTTACCAAATAATGTGCCAAAAAACCTAGAGGATCGAAAATTGACATTAACAACCTCAATAATTCACGCTTGGTCGGCATTCTCGTTCCCATCAGAATATCTTTCTGGAGTCTCGCAAACCTTAGCGAGAACGTAAAAATATACGGTCCGGTCTGCCACCAGACACCCAAAACCTTGGCCGCTGACGTTTCTTCATCTGAAACAGCTATGACTTTCCCCTCCACCGATGTCAACTGACCTAACTCTTCTAGAACCCTTCTTGAATTAGACAGCCAATTACGAATAACGAATCCGCCATGTGCATGGATTTGTCGCACTTCTTGCGCCAACTGAACTGCCTCTTCAATGGTATCTACGCTATCCATTAAGTCGTCAACATAGTGATGTTCCTCAACAGCCATCACCGCCCTAGGGTACATGTTGTTAAATTGTCTAGCATTAACATTCTTTACAAATTGGGCCACACTCGGTGAACAGGAAGCCCCGAACGTCAAGACCTCCATTTCATACACATTAGGAGCGAGCCTAGAGTTCCCATTGCGCCATAAAAATCTCTGCACATGACGATCCTCCTCCCGTACTCGAACCTGATGAAACATCTCCGCTATATCGCCACATATAGCAATTCTTCGGGAACGAAACGCATACAAATCCTCTGGTAACGACGTTAGTTGATCAGGACCCTTGACCAACATGTCATTCAAAGATATGCCCGCAACCTTTGCCGCAGCATCCCAAACTAAGCGCACCTTATCCGGCTTATTTGGATTTTTGACGATAAATATCGGCAGATACCAAGTCCGCTCGTGAGTCACCTGCAACTCCCCAAATGACAGCTTCCTGGCGTAACCTTTAGCGACCAGGTTATCGATTTGGCTGTTCAACTTAACCAAAAGTTCAGGTTCAACATTCATTTTCCGTTCGAGGCACTCTAATCGTTTTAGAGCCATTGGATAACTATTTGGAAGAATCACCTTGTCATATCTCCACAAAAGTCCACTCTCGTATCGATCGCCAACTCGCCGTGTCATAGCTTCCAGATTCAACTTCGCTCTTTTCTCTTCCGCTGTTTCCATATAATCTTTTCCAAAACCCTTGTTCTCCAGCGCGAGAAATTTGTCCATCTCTTCGTGAAGACGCTGATCGCATTCACAAACACTGATATGATGATAATAGCCATGCACCTGACTCGCTGACATTTCTTGTCCACCGCAGACTAGCCATCCCAATCTTGTTCTTACTGCAACGGGCTCGTTGCACCTACCTTCGCGAATGTCCAAAGCTACTGCAAGATTTTCGTTCTTTAAACCAATCAAAAGTTTGGGCTGCACGTCCTGATACGATGGCAACGGCAATCCTCGAAGATGCTTATACTTCCTCTGACCATCCTGAGCGTCAAACGTTTGCCTAGGAAGACCTAAATTCTCAACTGTGCGCACATCTACCATCCGATACAGCTTGTTGTTTTCGTTGACTGCTGAAATTTCTAATGGAACTACCAAAGAGTTGTGTTCCCAACGTGCCACATCAGCTGTCCACTTCAGATAGAGTGGATTTCTAACTCCTTCCAACCCTAAATGGTCAGCCAATGATTGTTCTAGAAGTGTTACCGAAGATCCGCTATCTAAAAAGGCATACGTATTTACAGATCTAACCCTACCATATACCGTAACAGGAACTACTTTAAACAAAACATCTCCAGAATCGTGACTGGCATTGTAGACTCCACCAGTTGAAGTCGAAGGGTTGTTGACACCATTATGAAGCAATGCATTGTGATTCTGATTACAACCATTCACCCCACATGTCAAATTAGATGTGCACCTTGAACGCTTAAAGTGCTTCAAACATCGTTCACAGATGTTATTTTCCCTCACGATATTCCATCTACGAGCAGTGGGAAACTCTCTAAATATGTCGCAATCCACAATCCTGTGGTCAAGGCGACATGCAAAACAATTAGTTGCCCTTGAGGCCCTTGAGCGCGCTTGCGTTGGTTGATGATTTGCATGCGCGTTCAAATGTCCCATCCTTCGTTCAGGCCTTACGTCTGCTCCTGGTGTCACCAAAGTGTTAGCAGCTTCAGCCATCGAACCTACCCAAGCACTAAACTCTCGCAAACTTCTTTTCGAAAGTGAATTGCTATGCATCGCCCAATTCAACCGTAGTAGCGCTGGAAGTTTACTAACCAACTCCTGCAATAGAGTAGGATTATTTATGTGATCCTCTAATCCCGCCGCAATCATTGTTGAATAAAGTTGTTTAATAGAAAGCGCGAAACCCACCAATGACTCAAATTTATCTGCTTTCGGTGGCGGTTCGCTCCTAACTTTCTTTATGAGACTGTCTATAATCAACTCAGGACGACCATAAAGCCACTTCAACATTTGCATTACCTCAGAAACAGATGAAGGAAGCAGCAACATACTACCTACGGATTTCAATGCATCACCTTTGAGTGCTCTTTGTAATCTTATCAAATTCTCTGCATCGGAATATTGGCAGAGTTCAGTACTATGTTCAAAACTACTATAAAATATGGCCCACTCTTCAGGTCGACCACTAAACGTCGGCAGCTCCTTCGATAAAGCTTGTCGACAAGCAATGTTGTCAGATGTCAATGTCCGCACCACAGGCTTCGGTTCTATCAATTCTGTTTTCATGCCGACATCGACCTTTTCAATATATTCTTTTTCGCTTACCTTGCTTTCGATCATACGCATACCACTTTTGGCTCCTAGTTCTTCAACATCACTGGAACTGTCTGAATCCGCCAAGAGAGCATACTTCTGCTCAAGGAATTTCATCTCCATTTTACGTTGTTCCTCCAGCATTTTCAATTTTAGTTTGAGAGAATGCTTGTGCTTGCCAGCCGAGTTACATTTATTTGTTGATGTATCTGTTGGATTTGCTGTCAGTAATCCAGTTGTTGTTGTTGTTGTGGACATGTCTGCCAATGCCTTCGTTGTCAACAGATCACCATCTGCTGCTTTCGTCGTCGCCAACAAACCGCTTGCTACCGTCGTTGTTGTCGACAGACTACCATCTGCCGTTGTCACCGCCCTCATCCAGCCTTGTGTCCTTGATGTACTCTGATTCTCGTTGATGACGACTGCACCACTACCTTTTGTGCACTTCCTGCACTCCCAGGGTAGATTGGCCACTGTCGTATCCACTCCAACACAAGAGAAGTGGTGCCAAACTCCACACTTATCGCACTGGACCATATCTTCGGCCGAGTTTGGCCTAGTGCAACTCCCACATGTTCCTTTTTCAGACATGGTTCACCACAAACAACTATTTCTTTGCAAATATCTCAGTAATTAATTTTAAATATTTCTTTAAAGATTTTGTCAAAAAGTAAATTAAAAGAAGAGCTTGTCAATTTCAAAAATTTTATTAGCACGCAAAAAAAGGCGGCTTTAAAGAAAATTTAGTTCCATCCAATACAAAACGAAAATGGCGACTGTGCGCTGCAAAGCAAACAAATTACAAAATTACTTTAGTTTTATGTTGGGTGAATTCAGCTCACTACTCTCAGCGTAAGGGCGCGGTTGTTATCGATGAAACGTTTTTAACAGGGCTTAATAATATATTATCCTCGGATAATTTTCTGACACTAATGAAAGTGTTGAAAGAGAAGTTTACCAAACTCCAATCTTAAAACAGAGATTAATCGAATTTTACGCTATTAATTAATTGAAATTAAAATTTATTATTTTGGTCTCGGAGCAGTTGACAGTTAACCACGATAGTGTCAGAAAATTATCCGAGGATAATTATTTAGCCCAATTGACACACGATCTAAGGAGGTGATTTGGGATCTCATTTTTGCACGTTTCTTAGCATTCAGCTGTGCAGAAAAACGGATCTCTCCCTCTCTCAACTGGTGCTTCCATTACTCCTTTTATATCCAATCGTTTACTTCAAAAAATGTCAGCACATTCTGTTTCTGTTCTCAAGAATGCAAAAAAGATACTAATCTTCTGCTATAATTATTTAACGACAATCAATTAATCAAAGTTGAGAAGTAGCTCTGCTGGAAGCTCTATCTTACCTACCACTATTATCTACGTTCAAACGCGGCGGTAAAACCTGCTTCTCTGACGCGGAGCCGTGAGAGTAATTTGTGTAGTGTCAAAAAATGGAAAAATTAATCCAATTTATAAGAAACTATACCCATGCCTTTACGATATGGGTGATGAAATTTATAAAAACATTGTTTTAAAGGGCGAAAGGAGTTAAATGAGAATTGTATTCTCCGACCGAATTCTCTCTTTTTATTTATGTCGTGCACCCAAATTCTTTTTCATTTTCGAAAATTTCATAGCACAATATCTTGATAAAATTTGATGATAGTTATCTGAGAACGTCGCGTCAAAATAATCTTAACGCAGCGTAAAATATTCTTAGCGCGGCGCGGCCTTAATAACGCGTTCTGTTAAACGAAAATTGTGTAGGTACTAGAAACTAGAGCGTTGGAAACTATATTGATGAGCTTTCAGCTGTTACATAAAATCATCACTCGTTAAATTGATTTCCGCGTCACCTTCTTACGATTCGACTCAGCTTTCCAACTAAGAGCCTAACGCAATCCTATATTCCAAAAGCTTGTGTGAGGATAATTGGTCACTTTAAATGCTTTGTTTTCTATTTTTTAAGGCATGACTTTATTCTCATTTTATAAAAAATAAATAAATAGTTGGCGCAACAGGTCCATGTATAGGCACCCTAGGCATACACAAACCATTCATTTGTGGGAGTTTTTATTTTTGGGACGAATGGAAGGGACCAGGGACCTACAATTTTATGCCTAACCTGAACGGGTGAATTGAGAAACTTTTCCATGACATTTATACTCTCGGATGTTTGTCAGACATCTTTACTTTTAAAATCACTGGGTTGATTTAAGACGTTTAACTGTTACATTTTAAGTTTTGTTACTTGCGCACAAACCCCATAGCAACACAGAGTTTTTTTGTTGTGGGCTTTGTTTATTGAACTTTACTGCATACCTCTACTTGTTCAGTAGTACTCAATTCTGCATAGGATTCTATACCGTGTCATCCTAAAAATATCAATACAATTTATGGAAAAATGTCTTTAACGGCTCGTCCTTCTGATACACGTCTCTCAGAAAGACTAAACTCCAATAAGCTCCGCTTTACATCTGCTCCACTGCAGCGTTTTCGAACTCCTAGACCTGTTCCACCCTTTTCAATTCAATCCCAACAAAAGAACACCATTGTTATTGAGGAGTCAAAATTCAGTGCCAGAGGTAAACAAAGTGAGTAACTAGCAAAACTCTACGAGAAAAGGTATTTTCTGTAATTAAGCTATGTTCATTCATAGGACATGGATCCCACCAAAACAGACCGACATCATTTCGGATGTATTATGATCGTGGTGACTTACCGATTAAAATGGAATACCTAACTGGAGGCGACAAAATTGGTTGGACGGTAATGATGAATGAATATTCTTATAAATAATGCTGTGGAAAACTTTGAGTAATTGTAGTTAGATAGTAATTATTAAGAAATTTAGTCATAGAGGTATTTACACAAGGTCATTATATAGAAATAGAAACATTTTCCGTGCCAAATATTTAAACAAGAAGATTTTAAATGCAGTCTTCATATATAATTGATTACTGGAGGTATCCGATATTTGTTCCCATCGTTTATATTTAGAAGTAAAATAAATTATAACCGAACATCGCGTGTGAAGAAACATCCTTGTCAGAGATAGGAGCATGTGGACAATTTTACATACGATAGCAAAATTGGTGTGCAGGTAGTTCCACCATAAAATATCTGCATGCATTGGCATATGGAAACCGAGCCGACTGGTATTTAGGTTTTCTAATTTTATCTTGTAGTTTTTACACTGAACACGGAATGTAGTTCCTGGTAAATACATATTAATAGAAACTTTATCAATATCAAAGGCGCTTATTGCCGTAGATACTAAAGAGCTCTGCTCTGGTAAACTATCAGAGCCGAGGCCATTGCTGTTAGGCTTTTGGGATCTCATTCACAAGATTGAAGATTATTAACACCTGGGGTTGTAGAGTATCCATATGCAATAAACACCAGGGGCCCCTACCCTACTCTCTATTTCGTTCCGAAACTCAATCCTATTTGAAATTGCTTACCGTTCCGTATTTGATTTTTTTTTCGAGTCTTGATTTATTTCTTTTGATATCTTTCAAATCAAGAAACCCTGATATTTTATACCGCTACACCTATCGCATTTGTTGTAGAATCAGATTTTCAGTCAATCAATGACTTTGACATTTGGAGATTTCATTCTGCTTTCGAAATAGAGAGTACAAAATATTCGCCTTTGGGAAATGTCACATTTGATTATTTGAAACGAAATGGCAGAGTCGGGCCCCAGCCCCAGGTATACGTATTCTCATGTCTCTCTCATGTTGAGTTTTTGGGTACAGCTTCTGTATGAGGAAACGAGATACATTTTTCGAGGCTTGTTTTTTTTTCCGTAAATCATCGTTTTCATATGCCAGACAGTTTTCCCAACGGCACCGTCATAATTTAGAGACAAGTTACTTACATTACGCCGACTTGGTTTGCAAACCCGCCAGTGACCGCTCGCTGAGCTCTGCCAATGATGTCAATGTCATCCATCTATGCAATTAATTGTACAGACTTGTAAAAAAATTGTGCCTGGTGTTGGCTTGTGAGTTTCGTATTCGTACAATTTTCTCAAGTATGGTGTTGAAGAAATTATATGATAGCGCATCACCTTGTCTAAATTCTTTTTTGACATCAAAAGTCTCGGTAAGATTGTTTCCGACCTTAATGGATCAGCGAGTGTTCTCCATCGTCATTCTGCACAAGTTGTTTCTGCACGAGTTTGATATAGGGATGCTAAAACTACATAAAGCTCTATATAACTCGTCTCTATAAATTCTGTCATATGCAGAGGTTCTATTCGTCAGGCATACTTCCTTCCGATCAAATATCGTTCTGTCTGACAGCGGAATTGTATTTCCTCGATCGCACGATTCTCGTGTTCTTTTTTTTCCTCCGAGAAGCCGGTGTTATTCCCTCCTCTTTTGTTCGTAGACCTTATGAACCGCTCTCGTCGTTCTCTGCAGTGCCGCTTTGTAGGCGAGTGGCTTTATCAAGAGTTTCGTAGAGATGGTATGGCGAATCGTAGCACTATGGGTCTCTGATGGCCTCTTGGCATCAATGCCATTGGTCTTCGACACCTATTGATAAAGGCAGCATAGGGCTGCTCGGTAGAAAATATAAATATTCTCTCAGAGTATTTCTCCGTTGTTGTGCCGTTTATTCGAATTCATCTAAATTTATATCTGAAATACTGCGGAGAAGTGCCTTAGGCGGCTGACTGGTCATGAAAAATCCTCACTGACCGCAGCTCCAAGTGTGTCGCCAATCAATCTAGTGAATTCATCCGCCGCGCCGTATGTACTCTTTCTCACTTTCTGAGGCTTCAGAGTCTCGATTAGTCAGTCTTTCCGACAGAGCATTATAGCGTTTCTATATTGTCAGTGTTCATGGATCAACAGTCAACACTCGCGCTTCTAAATTTAGCAAGTCCCGTTTACACTTATTCGCAGATAAAAAATTTGCGATGAAATCGGTTTCTTCTTCTTCTTATGCGGCTCTACAGTTGGGGGTGAACCGCGGCCTCAACTAACAAGCCTCTGCAGTTAGCCCGGTCCTTAGCTAACTGCCTCCAGTTGCACACTCCTAGTCGATTGAGTTCGCCTTCAACTTGCGCGCGCCACTTAAGGCGAGGTCTTCTTCTACTGCGTTGTTTAGATAGAGTCTAAGCTTCAGAGCCATTAAAGCAGGACTGGCATAAAATCGGCATGGTACATTTAATCCTCTCTTCATTTTACTTCTAGGTGGACATTGAAAAATTGGACTATAGCCTATACTTACCGCTTTTCTTCGATGGACTTTCTGAAACTAAACACCCATATAAAACATATGCTCGTCAAGGCGTCTTGGACTTGTTAACACATGGCGGGGAGAAAATTCATCCGGTTATACCTCAACTTATCTTACCAATTAAAAGTGTGCTTTTAAAAAAATCAACAGCTGACTTAAATTAAGAAACTTTAATTTTCACAGACGCTTTAAGTACAAAAAATCTAGAAGTTATGTGCACTACACTAAAAATTCTCCAACAACTGGTCATGTCCTCTGATTTAGTCGGGCCAGCTTTGGTGCCTTTCTATCGACAGCTATTACCTATGTTCAACTCATACAAAGTAAAAAATCGTACGTTCCTATTAATGTCAATTTAATTGATTTAAAATGACATATTTATATATATATATTTTTTTTTTCAGTGAATTGCGGTGATGAAATCGATTACAGTCAAAAGAATAATATGAATTTGGGGGATTTGATTGATGAAACCCTTCAGGTGTTAGAAATGCATGGTGGTGAAGATGCTTTCATTAATATCAAATACATGGTACCAACTTATGAATCATGTTTCCTAAATTAAATTCATTTTTAATTATCCATTGGGGTTGCCTTGTGCCGTAAATTCCTACATAATGCAATGAATAGAAAAGTTCACCAAGCTCCATTCTTGAAAGATTAACACACACAGCCTGAGTCGAATAAATAAATCATTGAATTATTACACGAAAAACAAAAACAAATTCAGTCACGTATAGTATAGTATTAGTTCACGGAAGCGGTAATTCGGCACATTCGCATTAAGCGCAAAACACAATTTGATCAGACGATTGATCATATTTTTGCTTGCTATATTAATTAAAATAATTATTAGAAATTTTAAGTAAATGTATAGTTTGGAATAATGTAATAATTTATTGTTGCTACATTTCGCTTAAATCCTTTAAATTAAAAGCGTTAGATACCAAATGACCAGAGTGCCATATATGGCTCCAAAAATTTCAGCTAATTTTAAGGGTGATTGAAATCATGAATTGACTTCATTTGAGATACCAAAAAAGAATGCAATCCCCATTTTTTTTGCATCTAGGAATGCATGCATTCTTTATCTTTTACACTCGTCATAAAATGGCATTCGTTGTAGGTATGCTTTTCAAAACTTGCATTCATAAATGATATATTTTTTTTACTATTTTATTGTGTAAAACAAATTAAGACTTGAATGAAAATGCATGGCTTTTCCAGTAATATTTGCTTCGGCGCGGCGATGAAAACTGTTATGTGCTCTCACTCAAACACAATTGCATGACGGAATGAAAACAACAAAATGACAGCGAATATCTACACATTTTGACAAGAATTAGCCAACAAATTTATAAACTCCTTTGGTATTTCCATTATCCATTGAACATATTAGCTCTGTTCCTGTTCCTTTACTTTTAAATCGCACGCATTTTTAGTCAATGGCGTTCCTTAACTGGAAAAAATCGTAAAATAGAACGAGAGCAAGATATTACCTACAAGAGAATCTTACTAGTTTTTACTCATCAACAAATTTCTTTGAGTAAGAATTGGAACAACTGTCAGTCGCCAGGAAATTGACTGCTGATTTGAAATTTGTTTTCCTATTTAGCATCCGCGTGTAACGAATATTTGCATTTTGTCTTTTGATTTCCTGTGATATGTGAAACAAATTAGTATAAAAATGGTATCAGAATCCGAGAAGATCATTTTTTTTCCTTCTCGAAAGCTTGTAGTTTATTCAGTACAAACTCTTCCACATACTTGGATTTATACTCGCATGCAATTTATGGAAAAACAAAATGCATCTGTTATTTTTGACAGTTTTTTTTCCATTTTTACTACTAAAGTAAAGGAATAGAACTATTAAACAAAAATAAATTTATTTTGACATTTAGATATTTGAAGCGATGACAGATTTATGTGATTTACCTTGAAAATAAATGATAAATCCCAAGATATACGTGGTGGAAAGCTTATTAGAAACAAACACTTTCTTTATGGAAAGTTGCTTACCTTAAAATAAATTATTAATAGCGTGTGGCACCATACTTATACGTTATACCTCCTCTTTTTGGGGAACAGCAGATCCTTATTTTATGATATTTATTTGGACCTCGTCCGATCTTAGCATTTAGATTGATGCAATTATTTTGCGACTGAGGTTTGCATAAATTGTTTTTATACTTTGATTAAAAAAAATATAAGTACAGCTGAGTAATGTCAATTTAGACAGCTATGCCTATGCTATCCCGAAATCTATATTATATTATGCTTTGCTCGTTTGTCTTATTCCTAAAAATATTTTAAAATCTTATACTGGCCTACACACAGAGCGCCAGATAGCAGACGCAAAAGAAGTTTTACGCAGTGTTTATTAGTATAGCGGTAATTGTTTAATTTATGATGTTATGTTATTTGTTATTGTTCGTAAATAAAAAGAAAATAAATAAATAATAAAAAAAAAAAAACAAAACAAATAATGTTCCTTTTATTTACATAAAATCATTTCGATTTTTTATTGTTTTTATTTGGCTATAGTTTTTTCATATACATTATTATAGATTAATTGATTTGACCTTAAAAATAATAATTTATATCACTTTGATTTTTTAAATTTATTATGGAAAGTTCCATTCCTTTCCAGATTGATGTGCCATTGATAAGTTTTTCTCAATGGCATACGATGCAACAGCCATTCTGTAAATGAATAAAGTATTTTTAATACGATCCTTAGATTGGAACTTGGCAATTGAAATTCTACGAAAAAACACAGCTTATTGAAAATAAGCAGAGCAGACATTACTAAATGGTCACCAGACTGATAATAATTTTTTAATTGTTTGTAAAATTTCAACTGACGACCTCTAGATATTGATAAGCAAAAACGAGTATACTTACGGCTGTTGCTTATTCAAGTTCTTTCTTTCAACTTCGTAGTCATTGCCTTTAATATTATGAGGAGAATAGCGATTGTAAAGACCCCAAATGGAGTTCATCAGTTTGCTATTGTACTTAACCGGGCTATACTCTAGTACTGAAAGAGTGTAGAATAATAAGTTAAATTAATGAGAAGAAAAATCGTTATTTTAAAGAATAATCTATTTATTGGTTCATAGGTACTCAACATAAAAAAAAAAGATTTCGTAATGTACAGTGAGCGTCAAAAGTAAGTACCACTGAGGCTCACCTTTAGAGTTTGGAAACAATTTTGTTTTAAATATCTGTAAAGTAAATTTTGCTGTGGAAATGAAATATGTTTTGTTATTGTTATTTCGTCATTCAACTTTTTACAGATTGTGGTTTTTTTTAGACCTATTTCAAGACCAAAAGAAAACTCAAAAGAACATCGGTGTTCACTCACTTTTGACGCTCTCTGTACATTGGGCTTACATGCCAAAAATTACAAATTCGATGAACACGCACAGTATATACTTGGCCATGGCGTAGGCCCTATTAATAATAATTTGAAAATTAATTAAGCATTTCTTTCTGACTGAAAAACCAGTCGATTGGAAAAACTGACACTTCTGGGTATGTTGGTGCTCAAATTTTTAAGAATTGTTTCTAAAATGGTGATTGCTATTGCTATAAAGAGCAGAGACAGCGCTTATGGATTGTTGATCATTTGCGACGAAGACATCGGCTGAAGTATAAATAAACACAATTAGGAAGAAACCTAAGCTAGGAAGAAACCGAGGCTTGGTAACGCTAACAGATGCAATGTTGATTTTTTGCTTGGCTTGGTTTTTAATACCCTTACATAGGCACACGTCTACCTGCTGTTTGCGGTTTTGGAAGGCTAGTTGGGCGGTGGAATTTAATTGATTGCATTGATTGCGGGCGCAGTGGTTCTGGTTAGTGTGCTGGACTGCTGTGCGAGGGGTCTTAGGTTCGACCCCTGGAAAAAAAGGTTCCTATGAGAACATCTTCTCTTTTTTTGGTCCGATCTTTTTTACATTATCTTTTTTGCTACGGATCTAATTTTGTTCTCTTTTTTAATTAGGTGCATAATTTTCATTTAATTTTCCAAAAGTTGTACTAATAGGTACTAAAAAACAGAATGAAAATGCTTTTCTTTCCACGAAAGTAAAAATTATTGTAAATAGTATTTTGAAACCTGAACTTTCAACAGAAGCAATCAGTTTTAAATCGGACTGTTCTCTTTTTTTTTCCTTTATTTTTGTTACGAATGTTCTCTTTTTTATATCTTTGGGAGCAAAATGTTCTCTTTTTATAAAGACCACAGATATATTCTGTCATTCATTCAGAAGTGTACAAATTAAACTTCATGAATGATAAGCACTACACCAATATTGACTAATATTGCCCCTAATGACAATTCAATTTTGCAGTTCTCTCAGATTTTGTTTCCTTCATTATAAAAAATTCAACCTGACTCAATATATCAAAAACTGAGGTGTAATAGAAACATATACATTATTTTGATACTTACGCTTCTTATTGGCAATGTTCTTCCTCATGTCTGGCTTTTCAGGGTTGCTTTTCATCTTAGCAATGGTCAACTCATTTTCTTTGTATGCACGCATTTTGCAAGCTGCAAATGCTCCTTGAGGAATTGATGCCATTGCTTTACAATCTAAAAGTAACAGATATATAATTTAAAATTGAAAAAAAAAAAAAAAAACACAAAATGAGTGCTCTCAGTTTAGTTTGATTAAAGTTTAGCTTGTTTAAAGTTTCAAATTCTAGCCTAGTACACTGCGTAAATTAAGCTTTCACACAAAATAAGCCCAAAGGTTAAATTAATCAAAGCATTTTATCGAAGCATTACGAAAGGTGCGTACCCTTTGCGCTAAATTTTAACAACATTCGTTTAGTATTTATAAAATTTTTAGTATAGTACAAAAATATTTTAACATATTTTTAGGTCGTACGCTTACCTATAATAATGCGTGTTTTAGAATTTTGGGAACACTAGTTATGGTGGTGGACAATTTAACAACTTTTCCAGGACATTGTTATAATCTTGAATGGTTGTCAGATGTTCGCACGAGGCGGCGCGTTTGTAACGCAATTTTAGGAATGGGTGAGAAAAACCTTGGTCCCACAACGGGAGCACACTTTTAGCTGAAAACTCGAACATAACGAAATGCAAATACTGGTTGGCTGAATACAGGTAATTTTTAGCATACGCTACGGTTACTGGTGGGTGTCACATACGAATATTTTTTCGTCAGTTGCGGGTTGTTACAGCAAACGCGTGTTCTAAAGAACTTAACTTCAGATGACTGTAATTTCTTAAAACTAAAACTAATACCCTATTCACACCGAGCCGAAAACTGCGCCGCCCAAAAAGCCAAGGATACTGGATACCCCATAAATTTTGTTTCATGTCGAACACGAATGAAATCTGTCACTTTCAAAATGTTGTAATATAGACATTTAAGACTTGCACCCTAGGGTCCACGTCAAACAGACCTTATATTAACGAGGACTATTGAAATACCTACATATTGCACGGTTGCTATAATTATTTTTAGTGCCAGGCTAATTTTTTCGAGCTCACAATGGCGAACATTTTCGGGTAGGGTACATTTGCCTGCAGTTAAAAAGCCCGTTTCCAGAAGCCCGTAGAAACGTATCGTTCCGACATTTTTCATCTAAAATGAACTATTGTCACCGTCAAATATTTAAGTTGAAGGTTAAAAACGATTATTGTTAGGCCTATTATTTCGTTTTTCTATTGTCTATTTATGACTTATATTTTTGTTGATGTATACATACCTACTAACAAAAACTCGGACATATGTAATTGCTTCTTTTTTTTCAAACGGATGCATTGGAAGTGTTCAATTATGCAATTGTTGTACGTAAGTCTAAAAGCATCTATAATTTACCTATACGCAAGTTAATTATGAAAAAAAGCCTGAGTTTCATTTGTCAGGTCGGCATGATGGTGTTATTATATAAATTGTCTTAATCAGTGCAGAAAATTCCTTCATATATGAAACACAAATACAACCCCTATAGAACAAACGCGATTCACTAATCGGTTCATTTTTATTATGCATGTAATTGTTTTCGAAATAAAAATAGGTTGCAGCCTGTCCATAGCAACATTGCAATGCAACGAGATTATTAAATGAGCTGTCATGAACTTCGAAATCGAATACATCATCGATTTCGAATAGCACTATAGAGTAGGTACTTATGTAGTTCCCGAAAATGTTTGTTGGTTTAAGTGAGAAAGATAAAAACCAAGTGACAGATAATAAAAAACTTGTCTAGCGATTTTATAAAGCAAAGTTTTGATGAAAAATTGTTGAAAAGTTTATTTTTTTTATTCATTTTGCATAATATAAATTTCTAGTCTTAATAAAAAGTATTTATAATACCTTACTTTCATACAATTTTTTTCTAACATGTATTAAACTTTAAACAAAACAGATACCTAGTCAATCTGTAAACGAGAAAGCCCAACTGGAATGACAATTGTTGTAATTTTGGAAACAAATTCCATTAGACAATCGAGACAGATAGTAATTCCACACATATACATAATTTAGCAACACATGCACACAATTTTCCAGGTTAAATGTTATCTCTTATTAATTTCTCTCTAGAATTGCCAATAAAGACAAATAGTAAACATACCTCGACAAAGATCGAAGAGTTTATCAGCAACTATCCGTTTTGAAAAGCAGCTCACGTTGATCTTCTTTTGATTATTTAAATTCACAAGCAATAGGAAATCACTTAAATCGGTCTTAGTCTTATTGAAAATCACCATTAAGGTTTGTAAAGTCAGTTTAAGTTAAATAATAAATCGCAACTTTTTTCCAGCAGCTTAACAGCAGCTTTCAATTTGTTGTTATGAATTTTCGCAATATGTCAACTTTAGGAGAATTTGAGTGACTCCTTTAAAAAAAAAATAAACCACCGACACTCGGCGCAGACGCAGCAATTCGCAAACCAGACGTATAGGTATTAGATTAGCACATTCGCTTTGAGAATTCGAACTCAAATGAGAGCTTGTAGCTGTCTTGCAAATGCTTATATTAAAATTTAATCTTCTTATTTTTCGAGGTTATTTATTAAATAGATTTGAAGTAATTTCACAAAAAATAGACTCTTATCTTGGGAGGGTGAAATTAATCAGCTAAGAGACAACTTAAACAAAAATAATTATTGCAATACTGTAGCTCTTGTATAATGCATTTAAAAAAAAAACTGTGTTAATACTTGTCATGATTTTGATACTTTTTGTATGAATGCGACTGTTATTACTACTCGTAATTGGCTAACTAATGTATACGTCATTTAAATATGTATGTATGTTTGCGCTGGTCAGATTTATTTAAGACTTCATATCTGCATCTGAGGTCGAAGTGGGTCAAAATTCGAGGCAAAATTTAAATGATTTATTTTATTGCAGCAGGCAAAATGATGAACGTTGTAAGCTGACCCAGTATAGTATAATGTAAGCTTCAATTTTGAATGAATGATGCGTGTCTGTGTCTGGGTCCTTGATAAGTGCAGTCACTTTAGTTGGGAAAATTTAATTATTTTGATCACTTTCTGCTGTTTTGTGAAAAATAAAGTTTTCAACCCAAAAATGTTCTGAAAACATATGAAAACATATGTATCAGCGATATTTTGGTTTGATTTTTACGTTGCCATACATACTTAGGTGGCGCTACAGTCCGCGGTGGACCTAGGCATCAACCAGTACTGCACAGCTCGTAGAGTTCGCTGTTAAATCTCCTCCTCCAAATCCCGTCAACGCAAACGGGTCTGAAAATCACTCGAAGAATTTTGCGTTCGATGCGACCAAGGAGATTTTCATTTGCGTTGCCATATGAGGTGACACGTAATAGTTGAAGATAGGACCTTTTGTGTCCGGCTTGGTACAAACAAATTGTATACGACAACGCTGATCTTAGCAAAGTAAAGTAGACGATTGCTCAAAAGACTCCTTTTTCTCTGGGGAATTTTTTTCGACAGTAAGGCCTTCATCTGCCTAGTGAGGGTATATTTGCGTTAATCTCCTTTTTTTATTCACAGTACTTTCTCAATGAAAGAATCAATTTTTTCCACGTACTCAAAGTCATCTTCCTTATGGCATTTTTTTGGGAAAAAATTGCCTACATGTGACTCTGCTTTCCGTCTAGTACATATGAAAAATCTTTCTACTTTCATCAGGCACTGATTGAAGTATCCATTTCCCGTTAAGGACTAGAAGATGTCGAAATTCACTTCGCTGTGTTCCCGCTCCATCTATGCATCAATGTGTGTGGATCAGCTGTCCACCTACGTTATGTTTCGCATAGCTCCACCGTCTTTACCACTCTTTTGTTTGATGACGTCCTTTGCTATTGCTCTTCAGTCGCCGTTACCACATGAAAATACTTGCTATCTATGGCGAGGGTGTTGATGGGTGTCACTCCTGGCAATACAAGGAGGACACTATTCAGTGGGAGTTTACTCGCATGCTCAGGAGAATTATACAGAAAGAAGTGCAACGAAGTACTGAGATGGGTGAAATTCGACTGTCTTCGTTCGCCATAAGCCCGCTGCGTATGGTAACAATTCCAAGATATATCGCCATACCGTCTTGTTGAACGCGTTTCATATGTATAATCTCTTTAAAGTAATAATAAAATAAATAAATATGTATGTGGCGCAACAGGCGTGTAGACACTCTAGACCTAGCTTCTCACAACCATTCGTTTGTGTGAGTTTTTTTTATTTTTGGGACGAATCAAAATAAGGGATCAATCTGTTTCCATATGAAGATTTCATCCTCAACCACTTTTTATATTGGCAGCCTTGACCAAAGACAGCGCCACCTATAATAAGCAAGTGTGTATGCATAGACGATAGACATCAACCCATTGCCTTCTTTGATTTCAACTTTGATATTCAGCACTGAGTGCGCGCTATATGACTAACCACTTCGAACTTAGTAAGTTCCATAGGGCTTGTAATTTTTGACATGTCATATTTGAAGGCTATGTCTTCCATTATTTTTATCATATCATGTAAATTGTATGTACTTAAGAAGCCAAGTGTTTTACTGTAGTAACATTGTCGAGATTTTCTATTAGGCAGATTGGTTCTGAGAAGTCTACCTAAAAACTAAATATAGATTCTATTTAGCATTACAAACCAATATTTAATTATAATATACACACACACGCGAGGGAAGCAAATCTATACTATAAAGTTGCATACACATATATAGTTTGCGCATATCAGTGCAAAAAAAAAATTGCGTATTGCTCAGTTTTTGTTTTCTGGGACGGGGTTATCTCTGAATATTTTATTTTGTATTATTATTATTTTTTATAATTCTTTTTTTTTTTTTTTTGCTAATTTCTAATGATAGTAGTCTGCCTATCTGTCGGCACGTTGCGTTTTTTTTAATAATTGTACCTACACCAAATATGTATACTATAGACTTGTAGATTTGGTATACGTTATTGTCTATGCATTTTTGTTTTGAAAACATTAAAAACAAACAGTGAAAGCTCGCTAAGGTCAATAAAGTGAATAATTATGACCTAGTTCAGCCTTTATTTGAATGCAGCGCTCAAAGGATTAAAACGAATTCCTAAAATCAAGACCAATGTAAAGGTTTGTCCAAAATGTCCACACCAAACAAACAGAAAATAGTTCAGAAACATTCACACCAAAATTAGAATACATATTAAACATGTTTAAATGCGTATCGCCACATGTAAATTATGAAATCCACCATTAGGGTAACCAGGACTCTACTTCTAAATCCAATGTAAAACAAAGTAAGTCAAATTAAATTACCAGGATTGTATTTTAAAATTCATCTGATGCTGGGTAAGATTTCTCACTCTCATATTTTGTCCCGCATTCGCTGTAATCGATGCATTTTGAATTCTGCACATCTATTTCATATGCAGATGCAGTACCTACCTACCTACCACTATTGCAGTGAAGAGTCCAAAAGGACTGCACATGTAACTAACAACACATTATTATAATGTGTACTGCTAGTGAAATGTGAGTTCATACAAATTTTGCCCAGAAAATGACTTTGGAAAATGGCTTTTGGTTCGGAGCGAAAAATAAGTGAAACAAAATAACAAACATCTTGTATTTGGACGACTCGTATTTCACTTCGTTTTTTAGTCGGTGTTTTTGACATTTTTTTTAGACAAATGAATTGAAATAATGGTGAACACATAGAAAAGGAAATAAAATTGTTAACAAATGTTTAAAAAATTTTCTGATTTGTTTTGTCTTGCTTACTATTTTTTAATTTTTATTTTTGTCAACACAACATGTCAAATGTTATTTATGACATTTCCATACAAGTTATCGATAACATAGGTACACACATTTGTGTTGGCTACACTTTGCTCTATCCCCGTGAAGCTGTTAACCCCGATAATTATCTAGGTTAAGTCTTTGTTGTATTTAACAAGGGATTTGTTTATTTTACGTATCCTATAACCGTGACGGGGACGAAAGAAACACAGCTAAAGAACCAACGTATACGATATAACGAAGTTTAATATATAATAGTCAAACCAATTGTATTGGCTTAATAATTCGAATTTCCGGAAAGGCTTACACTGCTCAATTGCTTAGATAGACGTAAAGAACAATAATAACGGAATAAAAAATAAATAAATAAATATTAGCTGCCTTATCATTGACTTGTCAGAGCGTAAACAGTATCACTATTAGTTTAGGTATTTATCACAGTTTCGGTCATAATGTTATTGAAGGAAAGACTTAATTGTTCTAATCTTAAGTTTTATTTTATGATGTGCGAATTTTTTCGTACTTGAAAAATGACAAACTGGTTTCAGTCGCTTTCCTTTGTTTACGTCAATTGGCTGCAAAAGTTCAGCTATTTATGTGAAGGCTTTGAAGGCTGTGACTTACTGCTATATATAATCAAGGCTGTTGTCCCACTTAAGTCACAATTATATAATTCTGTATTTGAGATAGAACCTGAACTATAGGGAAACGTGTTTAAAAAACACACATTTGCACCGACAATAGCTGGAGGCAGTCAGATCAATATCTGAAGCTTTTTCGGTTGATTGCAAATTCGGTTCTGTTTGCTTCTCTTGTATTGCAATTGCAAGTTCATCGCCGGACACATTTCCCTGGTTGACGAATTGAGTATGAGAAATATTGTATACTCGAGAAGGCTCATTCTCGAACCTATTAGAATATACCTACTCGATTGAATATAAAATGGACTCATGGAAGCAGATGGCACAGTTGATTTTGAAACAGATATAAGTAAACGTCAAAAGTGAAGGAACGCCTATGCGGTTTTCATTTGTTTTTAGAGTTGGATACAAATATTTATAAAGTATTTTTTGCTGTCGACATGAAATATGTTTAATTATTGTTATTTCATAATCAAACTTTTTTATAGGTTGTTGGTTTTTTAAACCTGTTTCCAGACCCTAAAGACAATTCAAAAAAGCATCGAAGTTTACTCACTTTTGACGCTCACTCTACATCTTCTTTTCAACTAGAAACACAAAAGCATAGTCATTTCATATTTTTTCCCTATTGGAATAGCCTTCAATCAACATCCGCCAGAATGTCAACCATTTTACATGATAATCATATTCATGAATCGCCTGGGATTCTCGAATGAATTCGCAGGTGAATGACATATTTTTCATATTTTTTATGAACGTATTCGTAGATGAAAATATAATAGACATACTTTTATGATTCATTTATTTATTTTCCATTTTCTTAGATTTAAGCGCATTTTATTTTCTTGTCTTTCTTTTTAGCAATTCCTTTGCTATGTTTAGTAGGTATGATTAAAAACTGATTTTAGTATAAACATCAACATTTGCGCCACGCTGTTCGTGCAAAATTTTAGCTCCCATACAAATTTAGAAGAGAGGTACGCTGCTTCAGCTAAAAAATTAAATTTTCACAATTTAGCGCGCCATTAATGGGTCGGAACATTTTGTCAAGCTAAACTTTAACAGTTATGGATCATTCACATGGGAGCGATCGAACGAATTGAAGAAATGCGAACAATGTATGCATTTATAAACAGAAAATTGCACATTTTATTACTCCAAGAGGAGGATACCTAATTAATTATCCCATAAAAATGTATTAAGAAAACTAGTTTATAAAAAGTTAACGTTCGAATTCCAAACTTTTTGCCGCAAATGAAAACACCCTTGGCGCGAGTCAACGTTTTTTCCCAATCCACATCATTTAATTCGCGTTCCACAAACTAGCGAATAAAAAATTCGTTCGAACTTAACCTCAAATGATAAATTGCTGATGAACTGATGACCGAAATTCGTGAACTGCGGCGATGAAGAAAAGTGTTCATGTGAACGGACTTGCGAATATTCTTTCGTTCGTAGGTAGTTGGTCGCTCTCATGTGAATGGTCCTTTAGTGTTCCTTTATTTTTCCTGTTATGTTTTTGTGAAAAGTAAATAACGATGCGTTTCAACGAGAAATGCTTTAGAAGTGAAGCATTTGAGATAAAAGAATAGCAGAGAAGGAAAAATAAATATGAAACATTTTTCGTGTCGATGAATTTGAAGGAAATTATTTTCAACGAACATCTGTTTTCTATGACACTTCTATCCACAACACACTCCATGTCAAAATTTAGCTAGGGTTTTTGCTAATGTTGGGAGAGTAAAAGGGAGAGTCGCTAAAATTTAGTTTCGCTCGAGCAGCGTACTTAGCTTATAATTATTTAAAATGTGTACCTTACTACTTCGTCAATTTTGATTATTCTCATATACCTACCCTAAAAATAATGTTATTACTTATCCCACAAAGATGAAACAAAACTTGTTTATGGAGGATTTAAAAATTGTTCACAACAAAATAAGGAAAATCCACTTCGTATTAAAATAAGACATATGTAATATGAAAATTTATAAATTTAAACAATGCAAACAAACTGAATATACAGTCATAATTTTCAGAATTTACGGCCTCTTCTGTTCTCGCCGCTAAAAGTCTGCAACACACTCGCACCAAGGCGGCGCTAGTCAAACCCAATATCTAACTCACCACACCACCACTTTTGGTAAATAAAAATTCTTTCGTGTTGAAAAGCGAGTCCGAGTGAAAATTGATCGAAGCGTTGCGTGCGGGTAATCGTTGCTCCCGTTGCAGCACAGTTTTACCCAAAATTATTATAAAGAAAAACATAAAAAAGTGAAAAATAACATCCTTATCACCGCTACATAAATCTACAACAAAAAGTTCATCAATTTAAAGTGTTAATTTCATATAAATCCAAGTGCAAAATCATAAGTAGTCGGGGAAGATTTACACAACTACACCACCATTTTGTTTTCTTTTTCTCACCCCAAGTAATTTCGAGTGTAGTAGTTCTCTGCCTTGCTTTCCTGCCCGCAAGCAGAAAAAAAGTGAAAAGTGAATAATATTTTTCGCCGCTAGGTACATTCTGCAAACTCGATAAACAAAATGTAATTGACAAGAATTTTGTGTGAAAACGAAAAGTAAACAATTTTCGTAATACTCGTAAAAAAAAAGAAAAACGAGAAACAAGAGTGTACTCTATTCGATGTGTTAAATGTTCCTTTTTCTTGTGTAATTGTGTACCTACCTCTCGTAGGAAAACGTATTGTATATCGTTATTGTGAATCGGCCGTGTTTTTTAGTGTTAGCTCTACTGTCGCAGTTTGTCACGTACACCTATTTTATAGTAACAAGAACAACTACATACGGAGTTTATGGTAAGTTTATTAATGATTTATTGCATTTAGGTATTTTGTTCTTTGCAATATTTGAAAAGCGTTCTTCGTCTATAATTGGTTTAGATTGATTTGTATGAAATAATTTGCAAAGGGAACAAACATTTGGAAAACGAACGAGTGGAATTGGGAAAGTAGAACGAGTTTTCCCCTAATTTTGTGGACATCTGCCTCTTATTTCCCTTTTCTGTTGTTGTTGGTACTTAATTGAATTGTTGGTGTTTCTCCTTGTTGTCCTGCTTTTTTTTTGCTTGCGGTTTTAGTGGGAATAGTATTGGTTGTACACATGCATTTTCTAATATATATAATGGCGTGTGTTTAGTAATTCACAATGGGATTTTAAATTTGCGCGACGACTGACGATTAAATAAAGCAGAAAGAGAATAGAGGGATCAAAGAGATAGGTAGATAATTAGATTTGTAAAAAATTGTCTTTTACAAACTTGCCCTCGTAGTTTGTTCTACAAGCACAATTTCATGACAACACAAAAAAAAAATCATTTAAGTAGAAATCGAACCTTTTAAGCCCGCATCGAAATAGATACGTAACGTAAACGATGATGGTATGTAATTTCCAAACAGGATATAAAGTAATTTAATCCATCCGATGTATCAGTAGAACGTATGTAAATTGTTGAAAATAAATAACAGCGCTTTTGAAAAGGGCAAGGACCCTACTGTTGTGGATGTGCATATAGTGTGACTACCTACTTATGCACATGCATGCATCTGGCTCCTAAATGCTGCACTCGGCTCATATCGAATTTTATATTTGAACGGAACATTAATTCAATGTTGAAGCTGAAGCTTTGTTAGAAAATTCGATAAAAACTCGCTGGTATTTTTGATATTTCATAAGAAATAACAAAATGATGAAATTCCGAACAAACCACATCTATCTGAATTAAAACGATTTCCATCTCATTTGTTTGAAGAAACAGTCAGCTTTTTAACAACAACCCTAAGTAGGTATGTATAGATAATGAAGCCGTGCACAGCTGAGTTCTATGTAGGTATACAATTATACATACCTATATACTCGACATCGCTTAATTTTTAGATGGGCTTTCCTAATAACAATTTGTAATCTTTATCTCATGTCACAATAGGTAGCTTATTTTAATTAAAACAAAAGTTTTTCTTGCATCCAATTCTGGTGTCAAATAGTTGCCAATTCATGTCAGGATATTATGTATAGAGCAGAATACACTACACTACACTACACATACGCATAGTGGTAACTTTCACATTAAAAATTTGGTAGGTAGGTCAGAATGAATAGGTAGGTAGTATCATTATGAAAATTTCATCATTGTGCGTTCTTAATAGCTAACCTGCACACTAAAAAGGATAAGTACGTAGAGCGCAGGGGATGGAAATGTGTTTAAAAGCCTAAGCATTAAACAATTATGGATTGAATACAAAGCATTTGCTTATGAGATAGAAAAATTAACACCGGAAAAATAATTATAATTTGATTCAGTTTTTCAAAATATCAAAATAAAGTCAATGAATGCAATACCTATTTAATTCATTTAGAAAAGTATCCCAAAATAGGTAGATACTACAGCTTTCCCCTCCAATGATAGTCTTACTACTTTTAACTCAACAAATTTCTTGTAATAAAAGGTGAATGAACTGTCATAATGTCTCGTCCTGGTACTTGGTAGTCGACAGTTTATCTACTTTTTACTGATTAGATTATCTACTAAAGGTGTTGGAATAATATTATTTAAAGGGAATTAGTTTACCCAATTACATATACCTACCTAACTATTTTCGGCTTCGTGGATATAGAAAACAAGTTATTTGTTTTAAATCTTACAAAAATGTACATACCTATTCAAAATTTACAAGTGATCAGAGACAAATTTTTTAACACTAATTTAATTTTTTTTTTTAAATACATAAGTAATCATAATGAAATGAATATAGTAGGTATTCCCATTTGGCGTTTGTCGTATACGGCTCATATGTCATATCGTGGTAAAAACGAAATGTATTTAGATTTTGTAAGAACTTATTTTACGATTTTATTTCTTTTTTATGTGTTCGTACCTACCTTTGCTGTCATTGCAAATTGCCTAAAAAAATGAAATATTTTTCGTTTACAGCAAACGACAACAAGAATAGGGGTGCATTATAATAATGACTAGGTATTCTGATATTCGAATTTATTGGAAACCTATTCAATTTTATTAAATCGACATTCACATTTGCTCATTTCTCCTTGCATTTTTAGACCCGATCGAATTCAGGTTTAGTATCAAATTTCATTCCGCGGTACTAATAATCATTTTTAATGTCCAGGCTAACTTTTACGAAGTTACAATGGCGAAAATTTCTATATACCTAAAATGATCCATTCTGACCGTCAAAATATTTGAGTTTAAGACTAATGATTATTGGTAAAGCCCATTGAGACAAGGTTGGTACCTGTCAAAATTATGCATATATGCACAGTACACATAAATAATACATTTAAAACCAACAAATAAAAACAAAATGTGTAGGTATGTAATATATGTATTATTTATTTAGAGCTAACACTTTATATAAATTCATAGCTGTAGCTACCCGGCTTTGCCCGGGTAGCTACACCTTTATACAGCTATGCCTTTATGCTTTTTAAAGGCAATAAATATGTATCTATTTACTTAATTTCAAGGCGAAAGCTATCGTAAATGTCAAGATATGGTGTAATTTCAGGATTTGGATGTTCAGCGACGTCATCATTGAAAACTGTGGATACCTACACGTGCACTTCCTAATAGATATACAGTGAACACTCTCATAAGCGGACACTGATGGTACCTACCACAAAAATTGTCCGGTTATAAGAGGTGTCCGTTTATGAGGAAAAAACAACTGACAACCTTTAAAAAATACATAATCAGAAAATATACCTAATGCATGTTTAAAAGTAGACACACATATTCCTATACAAATTGTGAATCTATTTAGTCATGTCCGTCTGTATGTAGGTTTGAAAACACGATAGTGTCGAAACGAATCGACCTAGCCCAAGGAAATTTTGTGAAAGGAATTGTTTTTAACGTCGTCAAGTTGGTATAGAAAATAGGCTATATCGTTCGAGTAGTTGTGGTAACCTCCCACACAAAACCAATATTATACGTGTTGCGTATACATATGTATCTACTAACTCACATGAATAACATTTGCATGCATATCATATCAAAGCTAGTTCGATTGGACAGGTTCACATTATGTTAGGTATTAACATAAACGAGTACGTAAAACAAAAAAAAGCGATTTAATTATATTTTGTCCGTTTAAGAGAGAACGAAATTCTATTCCCGTTATGAAAATTGGTGTCCATCGTCCGTGTCCGGTTATGAGAGGTGTCCGTAAGGAGAGAGTACACTGTACACTCCGCGCCACTTGAATAGCACACCCCGGGCATTGATGTGTCCTTTTTCAACCGCGGTTAAGGCTTTTTCTCCACCCATTTTTTTTTTTGTTAAATAGTCGAAATTAACAAAAAAAAAAAAATCGATAAAATATGAGTCCACGATAACGGTCAAACTAAATGCATATTCTATTCAAGTGGCGCAAAAATGTTGCCTAAATTTCAGCGAATGTTAAAATAAAGTGGAAAAAACATACATATAATAGTTCTTTTCCAGAACTTGCAATTTATCACAGAGAAAGAAGAAGAGCTACCCAAAAGCAACGTTCAAAAATACCATTAATCGACCACTGAATCGACCGCTTTTGTCGGGAAAAAGCGTTTGCAATGTTTTGCCCTTTTGTCCAATTTTTTGCCTGTCCTTCCTATAGGGCCCTACACACGATCAATGTTACTTGACAAGTATCATTGACGATTTTTTTCATCAAGTAACATTGATGATAAATCGCCTACACTACACACGTATCAATGAATATTGACAATGTTTTTGCCTCAATTATGTTCAGTCGTTTCAAATGTATTAATGAGGATGCTGGATGGCTTATACTATTATACATAACTTTTATCTGCTTGAACTGCTTGCAGCCAGCGTATGTATTAATATTAAATGAAAATAAATCGAAATGGTATAAAAAAGGGGTTATCTACTGAAACGACAGTTTTATGGAGATTGTTAATTTTGAAGGACTGGAAGTGTATTAAGTCATATGAGCGCCTGATTAACACACGTTTTGTAGCTAGGTACTGGCAGAAGCTTAGAGCACTTAACACTTCTTCATTTCAGAGACCTGGGGCCTATAACACAACATGACAAGTCGACAAGTCTTAATTCACTTGTCCAACTATGCTTGTCCGACAAGTACAAATTAATTCTGTAACAGAACGTAAACCGTTGCACTTGTCAAAAGAATTAAATTCCCTCGACTTGTCGGCATTCTTCGACAAGTGTTTAACATGTGAAGATGGTAAAAATCACGGCGGACAAAAAAAATGTTTTAAAAAAAAAAAATAAGAGAGGAAAAAGATATTCTTTTTGGTGCTTTCTGTGATGTCCTAACAAAAGAAAATATATGTATGTGCAAAATGGAAGGATATACACAGCCTGGCAAAAAGCCTAAATATTGTTCCGCAAAATAAGAATTGGACTTATATAAGAGACTTATATACTTTAATTATATGTTATATATTATTTTATTTATGTACTATTTGTATTCTGATTTTCCAAAGGTATTACATTAAAAATGCACTTGTCAGCTCTTGACAATATCCAAATCACCTGTCCTAATTGAACCACAGTTCTACAAGTGTTTCTTGACACTAGTCGTGTTCTGTTACAGAAAGAGGGAAATTATATAATTTCCCACTTGTCATCTTTCATCGCGACAATTGTCGAAGTATTCACGGACTTGTCGTTTTGTGTTACACAATTTTTTACAAGTTGTCCAAATTCACTTGTCCTACAACTACTTTTCGCGTTGTGTTACAGGCTTCTGACGTGCAATTGTCGACCATTTTCGTAAATTGGACATATTTTCACCAAGATTACCATTTAAAAAATGATAACATTGACAAGTAACATTGATCTACCCTACGCACGATCAATTAAAATTGACAATTAAAATTGACGAAAACCAAAACAATTTTGGTTTTCATCAATGTATCAATGTTACTTGACGAGAACATTGAAGAGCATACAAACGATCAATGTTACTTTAATGATGAGTCATTCAAGTAACATTGACAAGTAACATTGATCGTGTGTAGGGCCCTTATGGCCAATATGAATCATTCATCAAGCCCAGAATCGTGAAAATCGATCTATCCGTTCTCGAGTTATGAGTGTACAAACACCGACGACAATTTCTTTTATAGGTTTTGAACGGTAAATTCATTCAGTACTGCAGTGAATACAATTTTTCGTTTAGCTTCCAAAAAAATAGAAACTTTAGTACCTACCTATTCTCAAATCGAATTTAAATTTCCGAATCCTAGTGGCTTTTTTTTTTATTTATTTTTTTCGAAATCGGAGAAGTTAAAAATTAAAAGTTATGTATAATAAAATTGTTAATAGTAATTTAGCAAGCGATATATCTAATTGAATAAAAAAAAATAAACTTGAATTTTATCAGACGATTTTAAAATGTTCTCCAGTTTCTTCCAAAGCGTTAAAGCATTTTTGGTTAGGGTATGTCAGGAAAAATCAAGGAAATTTGTTTTGATAGATAATGGCAACGCCCTAGCATACTAGCACACACAATTTGACATAATTGTATAACTAGGAATTATGTACATTTACATGTACTTTCATATTCATAATCATATTTTAAGTAAAGCAATTACGAAAAATGGTTATTGAACATTTTGGTTTCGCTAAGCTATCCATTGCAAAATGAAATCAGGCAATAAAAATATCCCTTGCCAATCCCTTTTTCTTTGGGCTAAAAAGTAAACCCCTCACAGAACCAAGGCCTAAATCAATCCGGTTTTGCTGTACCAGAAGCATGTACTTTATCGAAAGCGGATTCCTCTTGGAACGCTTTGAGATTCTTCGAGTGATTTTCGGTCCAGTTTGATGGAGTTTGGAGGAGGAGATTGACCTGTAAATTTAAACAGTTAGCTAGGGACCTAGCTGACTGAAAGTGCTTGGTTGTTGGTTGAGGCCGTGTGTAGTTGAATTTAGTTTTAAGTTTATAGCTTAAAATATGATAGGTTCTTTGATGACACTTCAACGTGTTTTTACTTTGACTTTTTTAAGATGTAAAAGAAGAAACTTTTGCTATGGTTATACTGAGAAACACGTGACAAAATTATTGACATAGGCTCGGGGAAAATGTATTCTGTTGTTTTGTTTTGTTTGGGTAAGGGTTGAAAATGCGCTAAAAGTAATACCCAGACTAAGGGTGTTGAAATCAACCACCAAATGTTATGGCATACATTTTAGCACAGGTTGTTCTGAAATTCAAGTTCAATGCACCAAATAAACAATTCTATGTACATAGGTATGTCAAAAATTTCATGATAATATTATAGGATCCACCCTTAAAGAGCACCGTGGCCACCGATAATAACAATCATAGCATGTGGTAGTTAGGTGGTGATTTTGCCAAGATTTAATGTAGGTAGTCCGCATTCTTGTATTCATAGAATCCCTTTTAAAGGTGAATGTGGTGTTTCTGTGACGTTATGTCAAGGTCTCCCTAATGGCTGTCGACTTGTGAAAAGAGAAGCGGAGTTACCTTAAAGCTGATATTTTTTTTTATATAATATGTATTTAAATAATATGGCGATAGGTAAAGAGGTAAAGGTCGTAAATAGGATGCAGTGTTGTAAATAGTGACAAGTTAGAAGCCATTTTCATTTATTGTAGCTGTCGCTAATAAGTAATAACTATTCATTTCGTTGTAATGCGTGGTCCATTTGCCATCGCTGTTAAACCCTGCATAGCAGCATATTCAAGTGCTGGTTTTTGACAGCGAATTGTTGGCTGCATATTCCTTCTACATTTGACAGTCTGCTAAAATGTTCTTTCAAAATCTTTTCTCTTTTCTTGCGATGATGCAACTTCAAGTCCTTTTTCGTTATGTGGTGAGTATTGTGGCGTGGTCATAATCGATAATTTTAATTAAAATGTTCGCCATTATGACTTAAGTTAGCTTGCTTTTGAAATTGACAATTGACGTATTTTTATGTCAATTAGAAAATTGACAAGTGGAAATAACGAAAAACGACTTATCAATGAATTGACTAACAGCGCTTGTCAATAACTGACAAAGAATTCACAAATTCTTGTGATTCAGAAGGTATACCAATCTTCTTACAGGTCCCAACCCTTTTCGCATGAATGTGACTTTTTTTAATGAATGATGATAAAGATGAATGCGAAACGCATTCATCTTTATCATTTCTAAAATTGTTCATTTGAAATTTGATTTGAAAAAAAACATTATTTGTTTTATGTACATTCATTATATGCACCTATCGATCGATTTGCTCTCGTGACGTTAGAATTGACAATGAGATGACAATTCCAACTTAAAAATAGCTTACGATATTTTGCCAATAATTGACATAAGTGGAAATGAACTGACAGTGGTGTCGTTCAATGACATAAACGAGAGTTGTTAAACTTTGTGAGTCAAAAGACATATGTAAACCTACCTTAAGTCTGCCTATTGCGTACATAATCGGCCCTAGCGAGGTATCCGTCGGAACGGAGAATTCTCCGCAACGCATATTCCGTCGGAGACTCAAATTACATTCGAGGTATCCGACTTCGGAAAGAAAAATTAAAATGCGACAACGCATTGATTTGACATGATGTTGTTTCGTGCTACATCGGGGTTTTCCTATTAAGTGCTTGTTTTTTCGTTTGTTTTTGCCCTGGAAACAGAAATTAAAGCAATAAATACAACCAATTACTTTGCTAAAATGTTTTTTTCTTTATTGCTTTCATTTATCAACACTTCACTGCAATTCGTAAATAAATTCCGCAACTAATTCCTGTCGGAGCATATCGGAAGAAAATTCGTATGAAACTGTCAAAAATATGAATAAAAACGCACTTCATCGCACTGAAACGCAAAACGCCAGTGTGCGTTGCATATTTGTCGGAACAAAGTTCCGAAAAGCTGTTCCGACGTATACCTCGAAGCAAAAATCCTCCGATTCGTATGAAATCGGAGAAATTTCCGTTCCGACGGATACCTCGCTAGGGCCGAATATGGAAGGGTGGATTGCGTGTTTTTTTTTTTTTTTTTTTTTTTTTTTTTTTTTTTTTTTTTTTTTTTTTTTTGTAAATACATACATACATCTTCCATCGGGAGAGGCAAACCTATAACACTTCAACAGTGCCCGGAGACGCTTGGGGTCTGGGACGCCTTGACACCTTTCAATATAGCTGATGGATGTGCAATAACTCCATAAAGTTATTCACAGTTTGGTAGAATTTGGCACGCATTCTAGCTAAAGACAAAAGAAGGGCTTGTAAGACCGTAAGTCATACAAGTGCCAGTGGAATTTTTCTACAAGTGATACGAACATCAGCATTGAAATTTGACAACTCTATGTTATAGAAATATGTTGCACTAGTACTAGAACTACTTGCATTGTTGGGTTATATGCTAAGTAATCTCCTACAGTTAGTGCCGGGCGGTTGCATAGTATATGGAAAGGTGTTTCCTACTCTTCATCATCCATGCAACTGCGAAAAAAGTCATTAGCGGTGACTCTTCCTAGTACACAGTGGCCTGTTAATATTCCGATGTGTGATCTACTGATATTGAACAGGCTCTTTGCCTTGTGCCGACTTATCCGTGACGATGTCTGTTTTGCATGATTACCGGTTAACCTAACTACAGTAATAGTCTAAAAGGCTGGTTTAGTGAGGATGAAACTGAGAAAATCCGGCTACTACTTATTCAACCGTCTTAGACCCGACTGTGCTTCGGTCGGAGTTGTCCGGAGGGCGCTTTTAACTAGATACAAATACTCGATAAATTATTATAAAAGGCGATAGATGGAAACGAACCTTTTCGATAAAATATCAATCAATAAGTCTATCCAGTTATTGCGGTCTTTGGCTGACTGTGCCTCCAGTTGCGCACTCCAAGTTGGTTGAGGTCCCCTTCCACTTGCGCACCTGGAGTCAAATACTCAAAGGACCAGTGCATTAGTGTCCATCTGCTCTGCATATCCAGGTTGATGACGCTGTATAGTTACATAGTATATTTCGCAGTTAAATCTCCTTCAAATTCCTTCAACGCAAATGACGCTTGTCCCTGCCATATAGCATTGGAATATAGATTCTTCTTGGTGTTTTTTGAAAATGGCTTACTTCTCAATTGCTCAATTGCCCTCTTAGCCGTTGATTTCCTTCTTAGTGTAATAATTCACTAGATTTATGATTTTGGCTATTTTCAGAGCTTATAGCGGATCAAATCACAGCTCTTTGTTATTCTTTCCATCAATCATTGATAATCTCCATATTGCGCTTTGCAGGGTTAAACAGCTTGCGCGTTTTGATAAATTATTGCTCCACTACCGCATATCTTTTCCGCTCCTCTGTTTTCTTAATGATCTTACAAGTTGCACTTCTTATGTGACACTCCTTACTTTTTGACAATAAGTTGTAAATAAAATTCTATCCCATAATGTGCCTAGATCTCTTGTCCATACATATGTGTACCAAAGAAAAAAAAAAAACAAATAAAACCACTCACCCATTCTGATCCCCGACCATCTGCGATCAGTTAACCATATAAATTCTAGGATACCTACATCTGATTCAAAAAAAAGTAACGCCAAAGAATCAAATATGTAGACAAATTGTGTGCCTGGATACATGCGCAAACAATGCCTGCGAAACAAAAGGACTCGACTAGACGTTGAACAAAAAGAGGACCATGCCCAACATACTGCTGCCTCTCTATATATCTCTATCCTGCGCCTGCCTGCTGCCTACCTGAGATTATTAACACACAGGAACAGTTGCTCATAGAGCGTGCCGTATGCCATAGTCATTCAATATATAAATGAAAAAAAAAAAAAAAAAAAAAAAAAAAAAACACGAACTAAAATAAGGTCCATGAATTTGGTTGGAAACCCAACCGAAAACAGGACTCGCTCACTGGAGGGTTGATCGACCGGCAGCCCGAATATCAACGGAAGTAAGCCCTTGCACAAACTAGCTTTACACACATTAATATATGCACTGGTAACGAATAAAATGTTATTTCGTTATTCCCTGCCGTAACAAGAAGGGAACGAACCCAAACGCTAACGCAGGACATTACTGCCATTCGGCGTGCATCGAGCATTAATACTCGCATAGGGGAACTATGCTGTGAAACCACTTTTCACAGTCTTCCATGTGTGATACCTAATTTGGTTTTCCTACTCGTAACGTAATGCCTCATTTTAGTGTGTATCGTGTCCAGTTCACAATAGGCTGAATTTGATATTTAAAATTTGTTCTGCATCTGTCCTAAAGGGCTGCAAGTTTGGTGTTCCCACAGCCGACCTGAATGCGATTCGTTGGAGTTTATTTGTAAAAATTTAATCGTAGGATAAAGACCGTCGTCGTTTTCGTGAAGTTCGTGTGTTGTTTTTGTTGTAAATAAATCTACTCGTATTATTCTTTGGACTTTGTTGACCACAAGACACATTTTTCAACTGTGATAATCAATTGTGATATCTAATGTTTTAGTAAAACTGGTATTTGTAACTAATTTGTTGTGCAATATTACAGATTATAAAATGCACTAAAAAAGGTGGGTAGTGTTCAACGGTGAAAGTGCTCTTAAAAATGGTGCGATAGTGCAATGGCAAACAGCACTACATTTGAACAGGTTTTACAATTAAATAAAAATAAAACAGAGACAATGGGCCCGTTTTCATTGTGTTCATATATTTAACCAAAAATTACATTTTTCGTGAAACATAAATGACGTAGAAAACTAGTAAATACATAATACATATGGAAGCCTCAGCCCAAACAATTTAAGAACTTGTGACAAACTTTACATTTTACAAAGAATAATTTTTACAGTTTTAGCAAATTAAAAAAAGGGAATAAAACACAGTTAAATAACGTATTTAGTGTTTTGGTTAAAGTTGGTGGCGTGATTTGGAAAATGTTTTCTAAGTTGCATTTTGATTGTCTTAATAAACCTCTGTTTAAGTCGATTATTTGAGCAAAGCATTTGTGCGCGTGAAACTGACAAATGGTATACATCGTTTTTATATTCTCTTCTATTTGTTTGCATGATATAATCACCCCTATCGTGGAATCCGCCGGAGGGAATTATTCACGGAAAAAAACATTTTGCTATCGTCGAATCCGCAAAGTGAACAGTTCCCCGTGTGGGTGATGTGAATGAGTTTCACTGTATCGTTAAAAACGTTCAAATCGAATTTTTCCCGAACAAAAGGACATTTCTTACCCGCAACAAAATCATTGCGGATTTCATAGGTTTTCTTACTTGCTGCAGATCGTGAGGATTTTTTTTTTAAGAAAATGTACATGTAAAAAAGCTGCGTTATTAAGCCGAACATTTGTAATAAATCTGTGTAATATTGAACTTTATTAAAACAAAAAAAAGCATTCTAAAAAACACATTTCATCCGGTAGCTCCATGAAATCATTCACTGCTCCTCTTAACCTGTCTCGTACTCTTCTCTGAGAACACCGCTCATTTCGTTCTTCCTCTTATGCTTCCAAAAATAGAGCTATCGTATCAATTATTATATCAAACACTTTATTTTTTATTGAAATCACTTTTAAAACACACTTTTTATATGCCTCCGGTGAATGCAGCTACACAGATTTGTGTTAACAAATGAAAGACAGCCGTTTGACAGTGAAACTACCTTTCCCAAAAACGTGTCGATAAGGAAACGTTTCCGGCGGATTCCACGATAGCAGTAGAAAGTGAAAGGGAATCGAATAGGTGAAGTGAAACTCAATTCCGACGGATTCCACGATAGGGGTGAATGTGACAGGAATAGTTCAAATAAATTAATTTTAAATCAGTCAAAAAGTATGTATACAGGCAAAGCTCGATTTGCGCAAATGCTAGAATTTTGCTCAAGGTAAAATCTTTGCACTACCGCTTTGTGTGCACATTGTTCGAAAATAGAGCCTTTAGAGCAATTTCGAAATTGATTTGAGCATTTATACTAATCGAAAAATACTATCGTACTTTCCTTTAGTAACTGCATACATATCATTGAAATGCATCATTGGTACAAATCAATAAAATGGTGTTTTCATTTGTTTGACAAGTCAGTTATAGCTATCATTACAAAATTGCTGTCAGTGGAGGGTCCTGTCAATGAAAACAAGCACAACAACGAACAATAATTGGTAACAAAAAGTCTAGGTTTTGAGGTTAAAGTTGATCGTTGAAAGCAAAACTGACAGATGAGAAACACATCAGTGAAACGATTGTGCTCCAAATTAGAGAAACGAAAATCAGCTGTTAATTGAAATCGATTTCAATCAGTATTATAAAAAAATGGAAAAATTTTAATAAGAATTAAATAATTTTTTTTTGTAAAAAAATTCCATAATTGATTAACTTTATTTTGATAGCAATTTATGCCAATATTTTTGACTTAATTGTCTTAAAATCGGAAATCAAAATGTTCAATTATGCATTACAGTGCTACCTCAATAAAAGCAACTACTACTAGAAATTTGGGCAGTTGCTTTTATTGAGTTTGTTGCAATAATCGAGTAAAAAATTGTAGGTGCCAAAAATGAGGCAAAAAGAAACGTTAAAAAACTCAGAATAGTAAAAAAAAGGTGGCTTGCAGACTGAAACTGATAATTTAATTCATATTAAAAATACATACAAAAATTGTTTTTAAAAAATTGGGGACTTTTTGATTCACAACTGACTCTAGTAAGTTTTGCATATAAAGGGTCCGCCAAATAACTTTTTTTTTTTGAAAATGCTATAAAAAAACTACTGAATATTTTCTCAAATTTCTTTTTTTATTTGAAAGTACAATCCTTCTGGTTAATAATGGAAAATAATTTCATTCAAATGGCTGCCTCGGCGGGCCATGCAGTAGCCTACACGATCGGTCCAATTTTTAAGCACATTATCGATTGTGTGCAGCTGTATTTCACCAATGGCTTCACGAATATTGTCCTTTAAAGCGTCAATTGTCTCTGGCATGTCGGCGTAACACTTATCTTTTACGGCACCCCACAAATAATAGTCCAACGGTGTCAAATCGCAGCGGTGGCCAAACGACATCAGCTCTGCGGCTGATAATGCGATCTTCAAAAACAGGGCGCAAAACATCGAGTGTAGCTTCGGCTGTGTGGCACGTAGCGCCGTCCTGTTGAAACCAAATGTTGCCAATATCCTCTTCAATTTTTGTGAACAAAAATTCGTTCAACATGGCCCGATAACGATCGCCATTGACTGTAACGACCACTCCTTGCTCATTTTCGAAGAAAAATGGCCCAATTATGCCTCTGGACCAAAATCCGCACCAAACAGTGACTCGTTTTGGGTATACGCACTGTTTTTGGCTTTTCACGCTTTGGTTTATCGATGAGGATGCCAGTTTATTTCACTTTTTTCACAAGATAACGAACATACGGAGCTGACGGTGCTTCTCTTCTTCCAAAATCCGTACGCAATTTTCGCACACATTCTGCAACATTACCATGATTTTCAAAGTAATGTCGCAATATTTCCCAGCGTTGTTCAAGCGTATACAGAACCATATTCGTTCAGCGGAAGGATAAAACTAATTATCTGTCAAATCAGACATGAGCTAAGTGTTACCATTCGCGAAGTAAGCACTAGTTGAAAAAAAAAAGTTAGATGGCGGACCCTTTACATAGTAGCAAATGTTTAGTGATTGAATTGCTGCCCCTGCTTTAACTTTTGGCAGTGGGAGATTCTTCAACTGCATTTTCGTCATCACTTTCGATTTCTTCTGATCCCGAATTGCTGCAAGTCGGTTCTAGATCGGTTTCCTTTTCGGCAATCCAATCGTTTATGCCCTCGAAACACTCAATAGGGAATAGCTCTCGAAACAAATCATTAATCGATGATATTACATCAAGTAACAAACATTTGCATAAAAAGTACAACAAATAGTTGTAAAGTAACTGCTGAGACAGAGCAAAAATAAACAAGAAGGAAAATATACAAATAGCGAACGAAATAAGAGTTCAGGAAACAATAGTCCCTTTTATAGAGTCACCTTTTTTTGGACGAGTTGCAATTACTGAGTACCTACAATGATAAGATTTAAGGTGTTGCTTTTATCGAGGGTTGCGTTCATTGAAATATATGTATATGTAGCTATAATTATCCCTTTAATAATCCGTTATTTTAGGTAACAAAATAACTTTTCACAAAATCTTTTTTAACGTCGAATGTCAAAATTTAAACAAATAAAAATTTGGATGATTATTTTAAGATTGCGTCTAATAATCGAAATTTTCTGTAAATAAGAGCGTTTTAAAGTTCCATTTCATAATATGTCAACATAATTTTTCTAAAATTCTATAGGTACCTATTTTTTTCGAAGAATTTCGCCCAATTTGAAGCTCATTTTCTAACAAAAGTTGACACTAAATTCTTTATTCTAGTTCTAAAATTGTTCATTGGCCGATTTTTCAACTAACAATTTCGGCATAACCGAAAAATTAGGCATCGGCATGGTGAGTGTAGGTATTATAGTATCTACCCGGCCATTTATAAACGGCTTCCGGATATGACAGCTTCAATGTAGTAGTTTTACAATTTGCTCTAATAGCATTTTGGAGCGGACCACAAGAGCGAAAACTTCAGTTAGTTAGGTATTGTATGATTTTATCTCTTAACATAATAATTGTTATAGGAATGGCAGATGAATGATTTGTGGAACTATCTAGATATGCAAATTCGAAAATATTTCATAACCAGCATTTATGCTGATTGGAAAAAATCCTGCAGAATTTACCGAAACCGGAAGCAAAAAAATAATTACTAATTGAAAGTTAGATATTCAGCTAGGTTCCAGAAAACGAGTGAAATCGAAATTGCAAATCGAGTGAATTCGTTTTCAGTGTTCTGAATTTCGAGCGATTCGGAAACTCCGCAATTTTTTCGAAATCACAATTTCACTTTGTCTTAATTCCGAAAATTTTGAAATCGAAATCGAATACAGTGAAATGTAGAACACAAAAATTAATTTCCGATTTCATTTCGAGTGAAAGTGAAATGTGGAACCTAGCAGATTAACTTTGCGTACGGTACGATTTTTTTTCTTGCTGCATCTACCCAGCAACTTTTAAAATGTATACAGCTACATATTTCATATGAGGATCAGGATACAATCCATTAGTCAAAACGAAATGTTACAAAAATGCAATGTACATTTTCCTTTGACGTCCACATTTTGCATGGGGAGATTATGTGGCTCCAATAGCTTTTAGTGAATTTTCCAAACAGCTTTGGTAGAATTTTGTGTACCTACCTATATTCTAAATAAATCTCTGAAATAATAAAATATGTAGATATTATGTATGTAGTTTAAAAAAAAATCAAATAAAAAATTCGTTTGAATTTTTACATGTTTACACTGTTCAGAATAAATTCAGGGATTACTTTCATATGTACTTTCATTTACATTTACGGCTGTAAACTGCAAAATATGGGGTTAAACATGTGAGTGCAAATAAAGTGGGAGAACTTAATCGCTACGGCACTTAGTGAATGCTGTTTATATTAAGGTGAACTATGCATGATATGGATGAAAAAGTGGTGAAATTGGCTGCCATTTTCTAGGAAGAAAATTTGATTTCAAAGTTGGTACTAAAATTCATATGCATAATTTATTTGCAATTTTTGAGAAAAACTGATGGCTGAATCTAATTTAGAATATCAACTATGTATTTAAAAAAAATGTTAGAGGGTTTTTTTTTTTAAATTATGCAATCAAAATGGTAACAAATATAATTAGTCCAATATTTGAGTTCAAATGTTCTGTTCTTCAATTGCTTAGACGAAAACTGAGTTAAGTGTTGATCATTTTAATATTTTGTACCTATAATTTAAATTTTGTGTCGAAATCAAAGATCAGCCTTTTGAGGTACGAGCAGTTTTTTAAAGTACCGATTCGCAATATCAGTTTTGGTTTACATTTTAAGCAAATGTGTTGACGTAGATTTCAGTCAACTTTAACAAAACTAGCAATCAAAAAGACAAAGACACTTTACGTAGCCTGATTAAATTAAATTGGATTTTATATTAACGCAATGAAATGAAGTTAGTGGGGGTTCGCTTATGCGATCTGTGAGTGAAGAGAAAATTGTATTAGTTGGTTTAAGTTTCTAATCGCTCATAGATGGCATTAACAAAATGCTATTGAAACAGAAAGAGAAGTTTAAGTATCTCCGGGCCGGGTCTTACTCCCGAGTGACGGAAGGAGCAATGCTGAGTTTTCCTGTGGTCATGTTGCGTCAATTTTGAGCTTGATCATTCTGTTATTAGGAAGACTGAACTTAGTGTCAAAGCTATGTTGTCAGTGTTTAATTCAGTATTTGTTCTAACTCTTAGCTATGGTCATACGATTTGGGTAATGACCGAAAGAATAACAACGCGGGTACAAGCTGCCAAAATGAGATTTCTCCGTTGCGTGGCTGGTGTGACCCGTAGAGATTGTATAGGAAATACCAGAATACCTGAGGAACTCAAACTCCAGTAGTTACTTCTGCGGACGGAGAGGACGCAGCCATATTAAACATTGCTACGTTAATTTAAATGCCAAATTTGGCTTAAATCGATAGATCAGTTTTTGTAAAACCAAATTTTACGTCCCGTTTTAGCCTGCTCGGCTTAAGGAGCAAGCTGACTAGAGGAGCGAGACCCTTTTTTTAGTTCCCCTATCATTGTAATGTCAGAATTGATAGAGTCCGAAATATTATAAATCTTTTATACGGCAACAAATATGACCACGATAATACACCCACAAACGAGGGAAACGAGAGACGGGATAGCCCTAAGCTAGTGCAGTGAGCGAAATTTAAATCGAAGAGGTTTTTATTTTGAATCTATGTATGTATTTCTATGATCAAGCAATGGGACTAGTGATTGCTGACAGGTTATTATTAGTTATGTAGGTTTTAAGACCCTTTAAAATGAACGCGCGTTGACTTACGTCATGTCAAATTCTATATACAAAATTTCACAAGACTAGTATCGATCTCGCGCGTAGCAAAAAATTAAATTTAAGGTTTTGGTCTCTGCCAGTTTAGCAACTAAATTTTGACTTAAGGTGGCGCTATAGTCCGGGGTGGTCCGGGCCTCAACCAACAAGCATCTCCAGCCAGCACGATCTTTAGCCAGTTGTCTCCAGTTTCGCACGCTACATTGGTTAAGGTCCCCTTCCACTTTATTTATTTAATGTTTTTCTCTCGCATATTACATTTTGACAGCTGACTTTGACAACGAATTGAATTGAATCCTGCGATTCTGCGAGCGGTGCTCAGTTCAATAATGAATTCGCCAAACATTTTCTTGATTCCACCTGATAGTGAGTCTGTGATTTTCCACTATACAATCATAGATGTCGTTGATGAGACACTCCTGTAGACCGCTTTAGTCATATGTACTTAAGACTCGGTTATCCATTTACCCCCATGCTGCGTTGGCTTAAACTATTTCTGTATTTTCTCTTTTAATCTTCAATCGATTCAAATCGTATTTCGTTGTTTTCCTCTTGATGAACGAATAGCAAATTCCTAACGAAAACTATATACTAATCCAATTTGAAGAATTGTAAAGTAGAGTAGAGTAGGTAGATACTTCTAGAAGAACTATGTATGCTTTGAACTTCTTTAAATAATGCAGTCGTATGTGACAGATACACATAAGTAAATATGTACAACTTTTGTTTTCTAAATGAGCGTACGCCATTAAGAGCGTACTTAACGCTTTTGTAATCAAAAAGCGACTAGTGTATATGTACGCTGCATTATTCTTTGCTTATCCTTATGTATGTTTCTTTTTTGTTTTCAGAATTTTTATTTAACTGGCCACATAAATAAAAAAGAAAGTTATCATTAAAATGGCTTCGACAACAGGAGGACAAGACTCCAAAGTTCCCCGCATTATGGTCTTTAGGCCAACATGGGAGGAATTCAAAGATTTCCCAAAATACGTTGCCTACATGGAATCACAAGGTGCACACAAAGCCGGACTCGCTAAAGTAAATTTTGTTTTACAAAATAAATAACCAAAACAAAAACTAAAACTAAAATGGGTATTTATTTTTGTAGGTTGTACCACCACCCGAATGGATACCAAGGAAAAGTGGTTACGAGGACTTGGATGCTCTCAATATAACTATTCCCGCGCCAATTTGTCAAGTTGTCACTGGTAAACAGGGACTCTACCAACAGATCAACATCCAAAAGAAACCACTCACAGTTAAGCAATTTTCCGAGTTGGCAAACACAGAACGTTATCAACCACCAAAGCACTTTGATTTCGAGGATCTTGAACGCAAGTATTGGAAAAATATTACCTACGTGGCTCCGATTTATGGTGCAGATGTTAGCGGCAGTATTACAGATCCCGAAATGGATGTAAGCACACATAGTTGGGCGGTTTTAATCGTTGATTTTATGCAAAACATTTTTGTTTTTATTTTTTAGAGTTGGAACATCAACCGATTGGGAACGATCCTAGATTTTGTGAATGAAGACTATGGCATCCAAATAGATGGTGTTAACACAGCATACCTATATTTCGGAATGTGGAAAACAACATTTGCCTGGCACACCGAAGACATGGACTTGTATTCCATTAATTATTTGCATTTTGGTGCAGCCAAAACGTGGTACGTAGTTCCACCAGAGCATGGCAGAAAATTAGAAAAAGTGGCCAACAGTTACTTCCCTGCAAGCTATCAGAATTGTAACGCATATCTACGGCATAAAATGACACTGATAAGCCCGCAAATTCTCAAACAGCACGAAATTCCCGTCAATAAGGTATACGAAGAGTGAGCTTATTACAAACAGTTAATACATGAATGACTTCTTTTAGATTACTCAAGAAGCTGGGGAGATAATGATCACATTTCCGTTTGGTTATCATGCTGGTTTCAATCACGGCTTCAACTGCGCTGAATCGACAAATTTCGCAATGGAACGTTGGATTGAATATGGCAAACGTGCTACACAGTGTACCTGCAGGTAAATAATATATTCAAGCCGCCAAAAACAGCTAATAAAATATGTTTTATTTCGCCCAGCAATGATATGGTTAAAATATCCATGGACACATTTGTCAAACGCTTCCAGCCGGATCGCTATCAAGCGTGGTTAGAGGGCACCGACATCGGCCAACATCCGGAAGATCCACCAAATGCACTGACAGCGGCACCACCGCCAACTCAATTAGACGTTCTGTGCAATAAGAAGTAAGTCTTTGTACTTTGATTTGATTCCATAGCGACTCGTTATTAAATGCATTTTCTTTCTTTATCCTCTCACACACGGCTACCCCATAGAAATGGGGATGTACCTGTACAATTATTCCAAAGAATGAAGAAACAATGTAATCCTACCAAGAAGAAATCATTTAAAGAGCGCAACCCCGATCTGGATCTCGACGAGATCCAATTAAACCCCAATATACCGGATGACGTGAAGGCTGTCCTCAAAGAGAGTGTCCTTACACTCGAAATTGAAGATGAAGACGAGGTACCTGCTGTTGTCGAGCAGCCTAATCAGATGAGCACCATGTGTCCGGCAATTTTGAAAACCAAGAAAGAACTGTTGGATTATATAGACGATGGTTCAGGTAAGTAATGTTTTGACTTGCTCGTTTGTTGTAGCTGTTCATTTTGTGCTTCTCAGTGTTGTTTGTGTGTGTGTATATAGTTAGAAGTGTGCTCTTTTTGAAAGACGTTGTTTGTACCTAAATCACAATTCTTTGGGTATAGTATTGTTCGAAGTTTTGTTCAGCCGAATGTTGCCAAACAAAGTATTGTGATTCAGGCAAGCGGTCAGTAGGACTTAGTATTTGTTTGTTAAGTTTGTTGTACGACGAGTGTTCGTTAGAAGGACTTTGCTATTCAATAATAATCCAATAATTGGCGGCAAGAGTGATTCTTTATTCAAAATTGGCGCTGGTGTCTTTTTTTAAAATTGCTTACTAATTGAAAAATGCCTGTACTAAATCAGAATTGTGGCTGTCTATCATTTATCAAAATAAAAATAAAAAAACTCATTGGTGGTGGTAAAAAAATGTATAGGTCAGGAATGGTAGAAGTAAACAAACTTTTGGGTCAAAGTGTCGTATGATGTTTACGCTTGTGCTTGTAAAGGATGAACACGAGGTTGGAGAGTAGGTAAATCTGCTGAAAATCGCTTTGAATAGCCTTCAATGATCGCCACTCTGCAATCTAGCGCAAATCGATTATACTCCTACCCCAAAAAATGTACAAACTCAGGAAGGAGACTTTGTTTCGTTTCTGCCTCTTCTTATCGAAACAGGGTTAAAGTCGGTGAATGAAGAAGGCGACTATTGATCTGGAACGATTTCTGATTGTTTCTATGTTTTACTTAGTTATTCCTTAAATAGAAGAGAAGAGTTCGTGTTAGATTTGTTAGGTCTCATCAGTATCGCATTTCTCAGTTTCTCACTGGCATAGAAAACTCTATTTCTAATTATTATCCTTGTATACGTGAAACCAGGACTCAGGTAATTGTAATACCTGCTGTTTGTGCAGTAGGGAAATAGGCGAAGGTCACACGAGCTGCCTTTTCCGCGCTCCCTTTTGTTCGTGTGCCATGAGTTTACTCTATCTTAAACAATAAGGAACCATGAGTTACTTTCGGACGAGCGAATTTTCGTTTCAAATTCCAACCTGTAGTCAAGGCGATCGGTCTTTATAACTTGGATAAGAGTGTACAAAGAGAGTTTGTCGTTTGATTGTCACGACGCTCTCAGAAGAAACATAACAATAACAACGTCACAATTTAGATGAAATCTTAAAGTTGCCTGCAAATTACTCAATGGCATATACTACCAGCATGTTGAATGTCGAGCGATATTTGATCATCATGTCTTATCTGTTCACTCATTAGACCTATGAAACATTTTATGCACATCATACTCGCTGCATTGAGATGATTGATATAGAAAACTTTCACCCAAATAGATGATGTTTCTATAACAAGCTTTGTTTGAAACGTAAAGCCATTACCATTTGTTAGCTGTAACCCAAACTAATAAATTTAAGCGCAACTAACCCACGCAATATGTATACATATTAACAAAATACACTGTGAAACGAAGCCCAAGATACAAATAGTGTCTAATGTTCTGTTTTTTTCTGTTTGCCATAAGCAAAAAACATTTATAGAGAGAGCTTATGTTTCGAGTAAACTTCTATAACATTTCTCTGTTCTTCGTTCTAGAATTTGACGATGATGAGGAAGCATTCAAAAAGCGTAAACAAAAACGAAAGTCTGACGCTGAATACGACGACGATTGGTATGAAAGTAAGCGCCGATCTAATTCCCGCGGCAAGGGACGTAGTCCTAAGGGCAAAGAATCACCAGCGGAGGGCACAGTGAAAATTAAAAAAGAACGTCTCTCTACGGAGAAGATAGAAAAGACACCTAAAAAAACGCCACGAAAGACACCAACAAGAAAGAAGAAGGAGAACAATGGTACGTGAAGTATGCTAAGTGCAACTTCTACAAGAACAATCATTCTATCAGTATCTCCTTCTCTAGATTCGCCAAGCTCCGTACCATCATCTACATCTCTAAAACCAGCCGATAGCGAAGTCCTTCGTAAACTCAACGAACATTTGATGAAAAATCTAAGTCCTACTCTTCAGTTCATAGATCATCCCATTAAATTCGAAGGGAAAATTCCAATAATAAAAAAATCTCCTTCATCAGAGCGTCTCAATCAATTGAGTGAATATCAGTTTCACCAGCAACAACAGCATTCAGCATTATCATCGCCGCCATCCACTTTGTGTGTGAATTTCAATACAACATCTCCGAACAGTTCAGCTGGCAATGCATCTGCAGCAGCTGTTTTCAACAATTCTAGTCATCACAATGGATCACTGAATACTACCATTGTGTACAAAGCCATCGGAGGTGGAACAACAACATTGTCACCGATTCCAGTCGCAATGCATACTACTACTCCAAATAAAATGTGCACAACCACGGATGGTGCTGCATTGCATATAAAGAGTGAAATTATGGACAGTGATGGCAGTGCTGATGCCAGTTCGGAGTTGATAAATTCGAACGCTAGTCAGAATGATGGTACAGGAGCAGCAACACAAGGTAAGCACAGTCCACTCATTTAAACCAACAACAAAAAAAAATATTGTTCTTGTCAATTTGATTTTTGTTTGAATTAGATTTTATTTATTATCTCTTTCTATCTGATTTTTCTATAATTTATTTAAATTTATTTTATTTTGCTTTTTTTTTACCATTGTCGCAAAAATTTTGCACAATTTCGTCCGTTCATCTGAGATTTAGTTTAATTTTTTTTTAATCTCATTCATCTTAATAAATTTTATATAATTATACGAAAAAACATGGTAATAAGGTGGTAAAGAGGATAACTAGCTTCCTTTGTGTTTACTAATTATTATGTTTTTCATTGGCTAACGGTTCGTGTTGTTTCTTTTGCAATGACATTTATTCCTTGGGGATTTGCTTGGATTATTTACGTTTGGTATTTGATATTGTTTTTGTCTTTAGTTTTTTACCAACTAAACATTTAATAATAATTGTTTCAGTTTTATTTTTCTACTTGTTTTTGTATACACAACAAATGTGTGACGTGGTTGTCGCAGATACTAATCGTACATCATTATATTGCGTAAGTCACAAATGTATTAATTTAACCGCAAATAATTTTTAGTAGCACGCGTTTTCTTGGTTAGTTTACGTCACTGTGCAGTATGTGATGTCTTATAGTGCAAATGTGCAATGATGTGCTTGTGTCTTGTTTATAGGTAGTGAGAGTTTAGGTCAGTGTTTTTATAGACTGCTTTTCTTATGAAGATATCTGTCCATTTGACATACAGAAGTGATCCTGTTTACAAAGTGACAATTACCTTTCACGCAGCTGCGATATATGTAATATTCATTGCGCGGTACAAGTAATCATTTCCAGGTTAATGTTGATTTCCATTGGGTCTTTATCATTTTGCTCTCAGATCTCGGATTTTGTCAGCCCAATGGAACATGAAATGGGATTACTTTTTTGTTTGCATTTGTGTTGGTGTGTTATTTGACAGTCAGCAGTCAGCTATTTATTAAATGCAATTTGTGTTTAAAAATGTCACTTGTTTTGGTGTTAGAATGTGTGAACCGAGATTCGCAAAAGTGAATCTGAAAAAAGTGTTTTTTTTTTTCCGCCCAATGGAAAACGAATTTGACAGACAGATGATTTCTAGAGCAGAAAAACTGCTCTGAATCTGAAAAAAGTGCTTTTTCTTGCCCAATGGAAATCGACATAAGTTTTACGAACTTACTCACAGTAGCAAATTATTGTACAATTGTGACTTCTGAATATCGGTAAGGCCCATTGTGTTCTATGAATCTTGCTTCCGGTGTTGTGTGTTTCAATATTAACTCAAGTATTTGTCGGTGTAGGGAACTCCTATTCTATGGACATACCTACCTAACAAGCAGTGACCCGTTAAAGCTCCCACTTCTTTCTATTTATAGGAAGAAATCTACACGTTTTTATGACATCTAGTTTCCGCTAAAGTTGTCTCGATGTTATACAGTTGTCGGAACTCACATCCTATACAACTTAACCTAACTTAACCCATACACTCATACAGGTGTCAATACTATTTTATATTTTGTTAAGTACTTTTAAAGCCTTATTCGAGGCACTGCTGCATAGTCTTGACAAAGATTGCAATGTTTCACCGTTTTTAAGGTTTTGTTGGTCATTTTATATGGACCTAGACATTTTTTGTCCCCTATCTTTTTGTTAGAGTACAGTATATGTTTTTCACGTGTTATGTTGCACGTACGACTGCTCCACTCGCGTTGATGACAATGGCACCTGGTCTTCGCCTGTTGTTTGAGCTTTTACTTTTTTCTGCATGGTTTTGTTGCTTGGTGGAGTGGACCTAACAAAACCTGCAATGTTTATGCTTGTATGCGTTTATTAGAACTGATATTACATTTGGTCTGTAACCCTGGCCAACACACTATGATTCCGTAGAGCAGAATGGGTCTGACGTCTGACCACCGATTTAAAACTGAAATGAAATACATAGATACGTATGTATGCGACAAATGAAAACAGTAATAGAGTTGGCTTTACAGTGATTTTAAGAATAGCCTTCCCCATGCCATTGTTGCAATATCCAAACGCACAATTTTGAAACACGAGCAACCGATTTAATTGAGGTATGCCCTCAGCCTTCATAATATACCTACACTCATTTGTTTTGTGTACAAAAACTCGACCAATAACCAAACTAATTTCCCTATTTTTAATCTTCAATGTTTTGTTTGTATATTTCTTTTTTTCATGCGTGACACACCTCAACCACAGCCCCACCATTAATTGCTTATTTTTGCTAATTTTTATTTTAATGAGTTGTTAATATTTTTTGCGGCTATATCGATATCCAAATATTCCATAAATTATATTTGTGTAATTCTCTTCGTAGTCCATCGAAGACATCAAAAAAGCTTCCGCTACCACTACTACAAAGCCCATTGTTCAAGACACAATGCATATAATTCAAGATATCAAAACTACTACCATTATTATCCCCCAAGAAATTATAACAATTATACTCGTCGCTATTAAAAGAAAAGTTGATTTTCATACAAAAAAAAAAAAAAAATACTCAAAATAAAATTACTTTAGTTTTATCTAAGATTAAAAAGGAAAATACGAGCTAGTTTTCTTGATTTTATTTCCATTGTTTATATATCATTTTCTGCATTAATTTTATTTTTATTATTTTGTTTTTTTTTTTTTTTTTTACTTTTACTTTTGTTTTCATAAATTTTGAAGAACAATATCGTTTTGAATTTATTTCTGTATTATTTTACTTGCAATTTAAAAATTGATTTGAACTTTTTTTCTATAAACAAAAAACAACAAAATAAAAGAATATTATCTGTGAAGTAGTTTTTAATTTTATTTTTCTAATCCCTAACGTCTCTCTCTATATATATGTGTGTGTATATATGAATCTTTCTAAATGAAACACAAACAAACGAAACTAAAAAAAAATAAAACGAAATTAAAAATAAAGAGGTTTACATGGTCACCACTGAAAATAACACAACGTTCATCATAAATCAACAACCGCAGGAAATCACACTGTCAAATATGACGTGCGATGATACTACGCAATATACTAGCGAAACTTCGCCTTCTACTACTAACACAGGGAATACAGTCCAGCCCGACCTCAATAGTATCCCAGAGAATTATTCAGCAAAAGTTTTCTACAGCCTCAAGCATAAACGCAAACGAAAGCTACGCAACGAGCCCAACGAGCAGTCCGAGTACTTGGAGAAAATGTCTGTGCGCGGTCTAGATATCCAACGATATGAGCATGTGGTCGATGGAGTCGCCTATTGTGGGGTTTGTGCCAAAAAGGAGATTTTCAAAACCTTCAAAAATAAATACAGTTTCCAAAGACACGCCTACCTTTTCCATGAGGGCGACAATCGAAAAATATTCGCCTGTCCGGTGTGCAGTAAAGAGTTCTCGCGCCCGGACAAGATGAAAATGCATAAAAAAGAGAAGCACAGCGAGGTGGTCGATTTGGAAGAACAACTGAAGGCAGCCGCAGCTGATGAGGAAAAACCAGCAGTTACTAAGACACCCGTCCGAAGAAAGCGATTGAGCAAGGCTCAGAAATTGCAACAACAGCTACAGTTGCAGGAGCAAGAGCAAGAACAGCAACAACAGTCACAAAGTGACAACAACCAAACGACAACAACCATAACAACAATCATCGATGCAAATCCTGACAACAATAACAGTAGTCAGGGCTTAAGCAACTTGAGCACTTCCCATCAGCTGCAAACAATCGATTTGAGCAACATGATTCTACCTAGTCAACTTCAAATAAGTACCGCAGAACTTTTGCAACACCATCAGCAGCAACAACAGCAACAGCAGCAGCAACAATTGCAAAATGCAACGATACTATATAACCAAATAGATTTGAATAACGCGCTGCTGCAGAATCAGTTGCATGCGAACAACATCATAATACAAACTCCGATGTCCACCCCCAATGGCAACCTGCTCCCAGTGCAAACGATTCAAACCCATAACAACCTCGATGGCAGTATGTTCCATCATCAGCCACAGCTAAACCAATCCTCATCGCAGCCACACATCCAAATAAAGAATTCTCAACACGTGATGACATCGATACCATTGAGCACCACCTCGACAACAACGCTCTCATCTGCGACATCTAATTCTAGTCACCATCTCCTGCAACGTCAACATCAGCTCCATCATCACAACAACAACAACGACAATACCCACCACCACCAACAGCAACTCGATAGTCAGCAACAGCATCATCAGCAGCAGCAGCACCATCAAATGGACATGACTTCTCTGACGAAGCTCGAAAATGTATCATACTTGCCGGCCACGAATGAGAACAATCATGTGATTGGGACCGTTCAGAGTTACCAAATCATCACCCCAGACGGCTTGCATGCCTATCAGCCAAAACTAATAAATGCGAATGAAATCGAGCTGTGTCCTTTTACCACAACATCGGGCGGCGGCGGCTACACATTCGCCACTACGTCGACAAGTCAAAGCAATAACAATACCGGCAGTCACTCGGACCAGCCTCAGTTTATGGACATTAAGAACGAGTTGCTGATCAAGGGCGAACCGTTCATGGACACTACAGGACTCTATCACTTGCCATTTTCACCGAATTCGATGATAAACGCTGTCAGCGATGTGAATGGCTCATCAATGCTGGAAACCAAAGAGATTAGGTAAAGAAAACACTAACTAATTGTTATTGTAAATTTTGTTGTATATGTATCTCGATTAGTTAGCAATTGTGTGGTAGAATTCTGAAAGTTTTCGTATGTAAGTAGCGCGCCATAGGTTAGGACAGTTTTAGTTTTTTTTTTTTTTTTGTATTATACCTATTTGTTTTTAGTTTGTGTGTTTTTGACTATACTTATGTATTGATTTCCACTGGATTTGAATATTATTTGAAGCACAATTTGCATATATGATTTTTGGCTGAAGGAATAAATGTCGCGTCAAAAATTGCCGCTATAATTGTACGCGTGAAAATTGTTTGATAAAAATGCCATTGCGGTGACAGCTGCATGAGAACCTCGCATCCTCGCATTGTTAGCTTTAGTTCCGCAGTAACAGTAATGCCAGCTTGCACTCGGCTCTAGTACTTGCATGATCAGGTCGATGTTGCTGTTACGAGTGCTGTCTCCACCGGGCATCGACCACTGCATTGGGATTGAAAATGGAACTTCCCGCCAGTTCATTATTCTTGCGTCTCCCTCAGTCTTCAGGGAGCGCCTCGGTTACGTGCATACTCTTTGGTCGTCGATTGTTGGCAACAACGGTTTTTTGGAAGAAATTGAAATTCAGGAATAACCACTTCACCGCTCAACGTTATGATACGTTACTGACTGGGTTAGATCTTGCAGCTCCATGTATTTAATATACAAAATAATAAAATAAGGAACTCTAAATTTCTCTTAAGACAGACGAGTTACGGATTTAGTGATAAGAAGTTTATGTAATCATGCAATCGTAGCTTTATGGATATGTCGAAAGATGGTAAACAAATTGCCGCCAACTTGTTTCGGTGACCAATCGATGATAGCATGCATCTTCCTCGAAATGTGGTTAAATAATGTATACGCGGCCTGAATCTTAGGCTAAGTAAATAACCTCCGACAAATTCAACATTTTTTCTACAAAGTCGATAATTTCACTCACTTGTCTTTAGTGACACTTTCCTCTGGCAATTATCTTTCATGCTCTTTTTGTTCTACGTTGTAAAAGCGATATTTTTTGACTGTCTTCAGCTATTTTTTTTAATAACGTCGCTCACAACCGAGCAAGCAAGTCACGAAACAAAAACAATTTCCGCCACATATTGATGAGTCGTGTATCGGGATACCTCTCGACAAATGCTAAAGGGCTTAACGTTCGAAATGCATGCGCCGAACTTTATAGAAGTAACTATCACGACCATGAATGATTTGGCTGTATATAAGTTGCGATGTGCCCTACGACAGAAATGTCGAGGCTTAAGTCGCATATTTAAAAACGTTCGAGTATAGTTGTGCCCTTTGGTTTACCTCAGTTGTTCCGACTTATTTTGCCTTGTCATTGTGATTTTCGCATATTCTGCGTTTGCTCTGCTTTTCCTTTTTCACGGGCGAAAGTAAAAAGCTGCTCGTTGTTTACCGGTGCACTGCTTAAAACCGTTCCTCTTTTTAGCACATCAAATCCGTTGATAGCAATTCAATGTCACTCGTTGTTTTGTTAGTTCTTCGATTTTTATACACTGGCGATTAGCATAACTTCGTTTTCTGTACAAGCAAATGCACTTTGAAGATTCGAAGATCCCAAGTGCGCGGCGGATCGATTTGAAAGCGATTTCAACGATCTTCGCTTTGTTATTCTCAACAATGAAGGGCGAAAATGATATTTCCAGTGCTTTTCAGTTTCTTCCAATCTGACTTCAAATTGACATTAATTTTTCCAAAAATTTGACAGCTTTTTCCCGTCACAGGAATTAAGTTTATTTTTTATCCGCAAACAATCCGCCAGCAATCTGTCACCTGGTTTTTTGTTCATATTCAATTGGAACCTGTCCGAGACCATACACGTTATGCCTTTTGACGTACTTGATCTTCACTGTTAGCCTTTGTAACATTTATTTCTTCGAATTCAGTGAAAAGCATATCAAACTAGAAAATATATTTTCTTTACGTATACATATTAGTTTTACGTCCGTTAGTTATGTAGAATTTTGGAGCTAAGATCGATTTTAATTTTATTGTATTTTTATTTGCTATATGAATTTGATATTTTGTAAACAATATTATATATTATTATAATTGATTTTAATACGCTATTTATTATCCTTTTGTTGCCTTCTTGTTAACATTGAGGCGTGTTTAACATTTTTAAAGTTAAATGTACGAATTTTTTCATAGAATATTGTACACTAAAAACTTGACGTGCCTTAATTGTATTAATAAATCGTATTTAAATTAAATTTACATTTGCATGTTCAGTAAAAACTTGTCTTAAATCTTAGTTTACACCACAAAGTATGAAAAATAAAACCAAAGAATTGGCGTTCTTAAATCAGAAAAGTTTTTATTGAAATAGTTTAACTGTTGTATGTTTATTTTTACACTTAAAACAATTTATGTGTTGCATGCTTTTCACTAGTCGTATATATAATACAAACATACATTTTTGTATTGCATGATAATTAAAACATGAACACTACATAATTACAAAAAACAATACGATTTTAAAAGAAGAACGAAATAGAAGTTGACATTTTATAAAAAAAAATATATAAATAAGCTTGTCTAAAGTTACACCCAAACTTAACAAACAAACAGCTACATTGTTTACAAGTCCAAGAAAAGGGACAACGAAATACACATTTATTACTATTCATATAAGAGCGAACAGATGTTGATATTTCATTTTAGATGAATACTTGTCTTAGCAATTCGCGAATTTCAGCTGCCAGTTTCAGGTTGCAATTTATATATTGAGGAAAATTTCGAACGAATTTTTAGGTCTATGTCGCAAACAGATCGCAAAAAAGGCTCTGTAAATGGATCAACTGTCAAAAGACATTTGCGCTTGCAGTTTGTCTGAATTTTTCCGACTTTCCTTTGTAATTGGCTTTCTCTTTTAGGATCGTAACGAACAAACGAAATAAAAGGATTGCACAAATCCATCGTTCGAATAGTGAGCTTTGGTCGTGAGTGCGTACAAAAATCGAATGCAAAAGAACACTTGTTTTTTCCCGAATTTTCCAATCTTTCAGTCAACATTTCCAATTTTTCTCGCCAAAAAAAAATCTTATTCAGACTATTAGGAATAGGAACATTTATATTTATATATATGTATGTACCTAGATTAACTATTGTAATAGCTTTACATACACAAGATTCCTTTGAAAACTAAACTAAAATTATGAAAAAAACAATAATTTTCGATATGTTATGGCTTTATTAGAACAAGCATACATTCCAATTATTTATGAAATACGATTTCACTCATGTGGCTCTCTCGGCTGATTTCTCAGGATCGCATCCTATCAACCCAATTTTCCAAGACTGTTTCTAGCCCTATCTCACGAATTGCTTGGACGATATTCGCATCCTACAAAAAAAAAAATCTTACGGGGTCAAATCGCATCTCCGATGCGGTCAATTGACATTGTCAAAGTGACTAATTATACTATTACCGAACTTTACCGAAAAATTGTGTTTCCAACAGCATTTTCGAAAAAAAGGCAAAAATACTGAAATTTTAAATAAGTTTGCAATATAAATACATAAATACGAAAGTTGGCCAAGCGTAAAACTATTCATTTCGTTCTGCAGATGTATGATACTGACTGAAAGAGAGAGGGTGAGAGGGAAAGACCTGTCAGTGTCAAAATAACGCGTGATTCAAAAAGAAACTTGTATTTGGAACCAATTCAACCAATTTTCAAGTTTGATCCTTGCTATTTCATGACAACCATTTCCTTCTAAGGCCAATATTACTCAGATGATATAATTTTCGAATCTCAGATAGCGAATATCGAACGCAACAACGCAATAAAATTGTGGCGGAAAATACGGAGTTGTCAATTTGACACCAGTTAGTTTGGAATATTAGACCGATAGAATGCTCATCGTAAAAAACATTCAAGAAGGAACTATTCATGAAACCGTTTTCGAACATAATCACCCTTATTCCGAGTGGCGTTTACGACGATTTATAAAACGCTAATTTGAATTTGGAATTACGAGTGGCGTTTTTGAGTCGTTGAACGCCATTTGTCACTGAACGGCATGTGGAACCTATTGGCGTACGATGAACGTCATGTGAGAAACTTCACTGCCATTCTGTAAGGCGTTGAACGCCACAAAACGACAAGAAAAACGACGATTGCTGTCGTTAACAAATTAGTGAACGCCAAGTAATGAAAATCGACTGAAAATTGAACTTCTTGAATTGTTATTTTATTCAATTTAATTAGATTATTTTCAAGGGTTATAAGTACCAAACCAGAAACAATTTAATGGAATTTAATTAATTGGCAAAGGGATTTTAAAAGTCTTAAATGATGGCCCAGCCTAGACCACCATCAAGAAATGGAAAAGATTGGCAGAAAGTTGTTGTGAGCATCACTTTAAAACATTTTTTATAAATGTAGGCTGTGATCGTCTCGTCCTTAATTAAAATGTTTTCCTGCACCATTCTGGTAGCTACCCTCAGTCAAGAATCTCGTAGTCGCAGCAAATTATATCGCCTGCACAGACGGCGACCATGTAGGTACTTTCCACGAGCTTACCTTTTATTTCGTCCAATGAAGATTTCCTTACATTCTAAAAAACATTATGGAATCCGAAAATAATTAAACTGAGAATTCCTTTCGAAAAAGATAAACAACAAAACACTGATACAACCAACAACAATTTATCTGTCAGCACTGATTAGCTCGTTTGGATCGTATGTGGAATGTGAACTACTTACCGACGACGTCGTACCCTGTCGTGGAAGTTAGGGAATAAGTCTTCCAAAATGAAACGCCTCCAATAACGACAAACGTCGTGAAAGTAAAACGCCACTCGGAATAGGGCTGAATGAATTTAATGAATTTAGTTTCAAACTCATTTCATGTCGCTATTCTTCAAAAAAAAAAAAAAAAAAAAAAAAAACTATTGCTCTTAAAATGAACACTCTTTACAACCTCCCTATTAACCATTTATATTTTGTTATAATAGAAGAGCGTTTGTATCGATCGATAATAATAATAATAATAATAATAATTAATATTAAAACAAAAACCAGCCGAATTAACAATAATAACGAATTTAAATTATATAACATGCAACGCTAGCAAATAATGTAAAACAAAAATTCCTCACTGCAATATACTCTGCTTAAGTACACCGAGCCCTTCATAAATAGGTATTAAAGTATTGTTTTGTAATAATTGAAACTTTGATTTGATACCCGATTGGGCAGAATATCATTTTGTTTGCACTTCTGTATTATTTTTTAAAGTAATTTGATTTTTTATTATTTTTTTTAATTTGTAAACAAAATTGTAGATTTTTTGTGAAGTAAAATATAAATTGAGAAAAAAAAACTTTGTTAAATTGATTAAAAATATTTTGGACTTAATCATTTGTTTATTTCTATATATTATTTTTTAAACACAAAAAACAACAACAACTTTTTGCAGCTACGATATATCGGAGGCGGTGTTATTAGCACTCTGAGACTCACAAATATTACAATTATAATTGGAATTATAACTCGAAAAATGACTGAAAACAATCACATTTTTAAACATGTAAATAAATAATAAAGTTGGTCAGAGGGACAAGTGAAGTTGTCTTTCAAAAACAGATATTTTTATTATATGTTAAGCCCAACCCCAAAAACTATATACAAACTCTGAGGTATGTGGATTTTCATTTTTCCTTACACACAACACATTTTTTTTTTTTAATTTTTTTGTTTGTCAAATGCATGCTTGGTTATATTCATTTTTTTTTACTAACAATATTATGTTGCATTATGATGGTAGCTTGTATGTGTCATTATCTAAACAATTTACTAATCCAATCATTATAACACCTAACTTAATTAATTTCAACCGTTTTCAGATAAAAAAAATTGTTTTTTTTTTATATTGAACAGAAATAGTAGTGTGCACAATTTTTGCGATTTATTTTTTGTCAGATTATTGATTTTATAATTTGTTTTTATTATTCAAGTGTAATTTTTATAAAAACTAAAGTTATGTATGCTGGAGCAAATAAGTTAGTTTATAGGTTTTACACGGAGACTAAATTTATCAATCGAATATTGTTCAGTTTTACAAATAGGCCTGTTTTAATGAATTTGAATAAAGCAAAGTATAAGCTTCAACACACAATTACAAGAAATACTCTCTACGTCTACATGACACTTCTGAAATTCACACTGTGTGTATAAGTATAGTATATCCCAAGGAGATGTTGCTTGGGATCAGCTATATTCAGAGTGCTAGGGGAAATAATATAGTTCGTATTGACACCATACGTAAGAGCGAGCAGGTGAGATATGTTTTCAATGAAGCAGATAACTTGATGTAAAAATGAGAAACAAGGGCCATAGGGCATGGGTCTCATGTAAGTGCATAATATTTCCTATTGATCTAATCATTTGGTCGTTTACGGACCTAGAAGTCTTAGCTGGGAAGTGCTTTGTGTTTAGTCCGGTGAAGTATGAGCGTTGTAATTTTGTATGTCCGTCTAGTTGTATCATAGGAAAAGAGAAAATACCGATAACAAGGTGTCGATTGGCGCTCAATACACTCGATCTACGTCCAATTTAAGCGGCTACACACTTATGTCGTTTTCCATTGGGCAAAGAAGCGTCCGAAATCAAGAAAAACAGTTCTGAAAAAATACTCTTAATAAAATTGTGTTGTTCGTGTGGCTTAAAAGATTATTTTTATTATAATTTTATTATAAACGGATCTTATAATGAGTGCTGTGCTAGTTGCGGCACAGGAGAAATAAAAAAAATAAAAAGACGAAGGCTGAGAGATAATATCAAATCCTTTGGAAATTGCAGATGCTTCGCAAGTTATAAAAGCTAAAAACGAAAGTTTAATTTTGTCAATTATTAGTCGTTTAATAGAGGTTCATTTCATACTACCGTCTAAATGTGTATTTCTAATGTTGTTGAACCACACCTTCAACAACATTCAATTCCTGACACTTTGCAGCTAGCCGCAGTTTAGCGTTTTTGCCGCTCCATAAAATGAATAAATATTCCCTCCTGCGCAGTATATGTTGTAAACGAATTCCCGAAATATAAGGAGTTTGCGTTAGGCGTCTTAAACTTAATGGTTGAACTCAATCTTGGTCCGAAATTATTCCTTGTGAGTTATATTCATCAAAAAATAATAATTAAGATATCAATCTAAATTTTCTAGAAAATGATTTTATTAATTTGTCTGTACGTAAAACTTCGTGTGTTTAACTTCCAGCTCACCTTTCCTGCTTATCTACGCAAAAAAAGTAAAACTGGCAGAATAAGGGTTCTGTAGAACAGGCGTTATTACGAATTTCACTCAGGATATTTATAAATCAAATCATTCGAGAAATAGAGGCCCAAACCCACCGAAAATGTACAAATGTACTGCACAATTGGAATGACACGGTGGGCTACTAGGAACCAACCGAGGCAGGCAATTGAACAAAATTATATTTCATAAATTTGAAGGTCTACTCTTTTCATTAAAGTACATACCAAATTTAGAAAAGATTCAACACTGCTCCATATAGTACTACATATTTCTTATAAGATCTGTCTGTTTCAATTTCCAGTTTCCTATGCCGCTTCGACATATCGAAAAAGAAAGAGCACAAAGTAATACAAAACATTAGATGTTCCAAAAAAAAAAACAATTCTACTTGGTCCTTTTTACTTTAAGGTACATCCTTTACCATTCTAAAACCGAAAGATATGATAACATTGCCAATTTAGACGATAGTTCGAGCCAAACTTGCAATGAACGAGAAAGTTTAGTGCGACTCAGTCGTGCACTTTTTTCCTAACGAGCAGAGTTTTCTTTAATTATTTAATGCCATTTAACACAAAATCCAATCATTCTCTGGGTCTTTCCAATGCGGTAATACATAATTTAAATTACCACTCCCTACAGTTTAATAACACCACGACATTGAGGACGTAGAAATGCTCATTGAATTACATTGTCGGGACTTTTTTTGTCTGTATCCTTAATTTCTTTTAAGAAATTTTGATTGGTCTTACATCTAAGAACACCATACATCGCACAAAGCTTTTTGAAACAAAATTTGTCACTTAACCACTTACCATTTTAACTGTCAAACCACTTTTAATACTGCCAAATGGTTTGATAATAAAACCTTGCACCCTTGCACAGTCTGACAGAACATCTAATGTTCTTTCCTGTTAAATGCTGTCAAACGCCTGCCTATGATAGTCAAATATTTGACAAAGAAAATGTAACAATTACACTATCTTGCAATGAAGAGTGTCAAATAGTTGACCATTTTTAAAATAATCTAATACATTCGAGTTTTTACAATCCCACAATAAGTCCTTTGATTCATATCGCACACACAATTTAACGTCAAATTTTATTTTGCGATTTTAAATATGTAATTCTAAATACAATACATATTTAAAATCGCAAATCCTAACGACATCTCCGTGTAAAACCTAAAAACATATTAGAAAGTACGTAATATATCTATAGCATAACAAACATTAACTAATAACACTGTTTCTTATGTTTTACTTAATCTTTTTGTCTTTTCTTCCACTAGATCTCCCAATAGATCTAAAAAACGTCGCTCAGCGATCAAACATTAGCTTAGTACACAGCCAATTACATGAGCATTTTGTGAGCAGGTTTACAGAATTTCTAAAAACTTACCAAGGTGAAATGGCTCTATCTGAACGATCTCAAAATTTGCCTACAGATAGCATTAGCGCAGACAGCCCAGCAGCCAACGAGAACAGCAGCAGCAATAATCAACAACCTTCAAAGACACAAACCTTACGACAATTTCGTATTCCAAAAGTACCAAAAGAATACCGTCAACCTCGAGTTGTACCATGCTCGGTGTCAATCGAAAGGATTCCATCGCCAATTGTTACAGCTATACAACACAATAGCCTGCACCTACCAACAGAGGAGAAAACATTCTTAAAACCCATGGATGTTGAAACAAACTTGCCGGAAATACAAAATCAGTCCGAATCCGATTCTTATCCAATGGAGACTGACAACAGTCGAGAGATGCCCGTCGATTTGAGTCAGTATTCCCTACAATCACAACAACTACTGTCGTCGTTTACAAAAGAAGAAGCGAGTCTAGAAAATATCTCAACAGCAGCGCCATTGCTGGTTAATACTGATCAACTACCTCATAATATATTAGAGCCAACGCCGCAGACGCATGAAATTGACAACCACAATGGCAACGGCGGCGGCGGCGATTCGACTACCAGTGGCAGTAATCCTGAAATCGATAACATCAGCAATAGTGGCAGTGCAGTGGGTAACAACAGTTGTATGTCGCCACTTTCCGTTTGATTTTTATTTATGTATTTAAAATGTTTTTTATTTGATTTTGGTAAGCTTTAAGAAAAACTTTAAAACGTCAAAACAACGCCGTACGTCAAAGGGAATAATAAAAAAAATATATATAGCAATCACAGCAAGCAAACAATAGATGCAGAGGAGCAAAGAATATATCCATCTCACAAAAGAATGTGTAGTTTGAAAAAAAAGTCTTGGGTCGGGAGCAGTTTTATTAAGTCTCCGTTCATTATGTTTTATCGTGTTATTTGTTTGAAGTAGGCACTATGACGAGGAATTTTAGCATATTTGTCTCTCTATAAATGCATTTTTGATTTTTGCATGATCGTTCAATACATGATCATAAATCAATGGACGTCATGTCTAAGCGAAACAGGTACATTTTAAGTGAGTAGAGAAGAAAATTTCATCTCTTTTTTTACTCATATAAAATCTACCTGTTTCGCTGGGCATGACTTTCATCTAAGAATGTGGCTTGTTTTTCTAAACGAACATTTTGTTATATGTACTATTTTCTTTACCAATGTTACAAATTTTCACTTCCAGATTTCAGTAGGTTCACATCACACGATTGTGAGATACGTTACTGTATTATGGATATTTTGTTAGTCGTAGTACATACTTTTTTTTTTGCATTATTATGTGTTAACAAATAAGATTTTAACTGATTTTATTATACTTATAAGGTTTTTATTCGACAGGACCATTTTTTTATAGTAAAGGTTACCCCAAAAACATAAAAACTTTAATTTATTTATAAAATTAAAAATTTTACAAATTGTTTTAAATCTGATATATTTTATCATGTCTTTTAAAAATAACCAACTTAACGCATGCTCCAGTTTGAGCACTAGCCTAACTAGCAGCAGTTTTTGTACTTTTTTGTTTTAAATATGTGCTGCCAAAATTCGAAGAACTTAAACAAGTGCCACATTTTTGTTAATGCATGTTTTGTTTTTAAATTTTTTTTTTGATAAAATGACTCCAGTTTAGATTTTACAAAAACTTAAGACATAACGCTAAATTCACCTCAACCGGCGATTGATTTTTATTTAGCTCTCTTGTGTTCGCTTATCTGATAATTTATAATGTGTTTCAATTATATTTAAAAATAAAGCTATGAGCGCTCAGCTTAGTTATCAGTTTAGGCTGCTGTTATAGCTATCAGGAAAATGCATCCGTAAAAAAATTGTTTCACTTTGTTGGAGCACTTAAACTCAATCTTGGTCTTAAAATGTTGCTTTTGAATTATAAAACTAATTCGTCAAAAAAAATTAAGCAGTTGATCTTTAAATTTTCTAAAAAAGGAATTTCTTTATTTTTCCGTACGAAACATTTTTTTTTTTTTCAACTTCTGAAGCCTTACATTCATGAAATTAAAAATTACAAATGCAAATTTTCTGACACTTTGCCGCTCCACAAACATATTATTGGGCCTTACCAATAATCATTTTTAACTTTCAACTTAAATATTTTGACGGTCACAATAGATAATTTTATATGGAAATTTTTGCCATTGTGACTTCGTAAAAGTTAGCCTGGACACTAAAAAGTATTATTAGTACCGCGGAATGACAAGGAAAGGTCTAACCTTTGTTGTGCCCTCATTCAAGGTGTTCCGAATTGCAATGTCAATGCGAACGATAACACCAACACAAAGCGTAACCCAGGCTGCACAGGTGTAATTCGTACATTATGCCGACTCATCACTCCAAGTGCAACTAACTTGGTTATGCGAATACAGGCCACGGTGGAGTATGAGGTCGGCGTAAATATATGAATATGACGAAATGCTTGACACTGCAATCCGGAAGATTAATCCCGGAAAACAGATGGTTTGATGGTTAGAATAAGTTAATATGAGAAGTAGATGATAAGCTAGAAATTTCGAAGTTAAGTTAAGGTAACAGTACAGTGTAGTGCGTTTGAGTGTTTAGTTAAAGTTTGATTAAAAGTGAAAAGTAAAACAAAAGTTAATGTTGTGTTTAATTCACGAAAAGGAACACATCATATGAATGGGGCTGTACAGGTGTAATTCGTATGACTGTGTTACGCTTTGTTTTGGTGTTATCGTTCGCATTGACATTGCAATTCGGAACAGCTTGAATGAGGGCACAAAACCTTGCGCAGTACTTATAACTATTTTTAATGTAGAGATTATATTTCAGACAATAGTTTTTCATACCTACATCATTTTTTATAGAGACCTTCAATATATTTAAGTGGAAGATTAAAAGTAGCCATAAGAGCCCATGATATAAAAAAAAAATTCAAAAGTTTTTATAGTAAAATTAGACGGATTACACCGACATCGAGACCGACATTTATGGTTGCGACGTATGTGCGCAGAACAATAGCAAAAGCAACGCGATTATGACGCGATCGTTAACACAAAAAAACGTCACGAACAAAATGTTTTTCTTTCGATTATGTCTCTTAATACGTACATGCAAATAAAACGTGTAATAATGTGAACTCAATGTCGCATTCTTATATTTCCTTCTTTCATGCTTAAGGAAACGATCATGATTTTAGATTTAAGGAAACTTACGTCAATATTTTTATAGAAAATATTATAATGAACTCCTTCAATGTAAAGTCCAAAATAAAAGTCATTGGGCCGTAGGTACTAATAGTGATACTACACCTTAAATTCATTGTAGATGTGGGTAACAAAAAATAAATTTATATGGAAAATTTCGTCATTGTGATTTCGTAAAATTTGGCTTGGACATTAAAAATGATTATTATTAGTACCGCGCATTATTTATACCGCGTGGTGGTAATGATAATAGTCATTTTTAGTGGCCAGGGCCACGCAATATTGCAAAAATGTTCATATTGAATTTGCTTTGTGACCTTCAATCAACTTTAATTATATATTCGGCCCTAGCGAGGTATCCGTCGGAACGGAAATTTCTCCGCAACGCATATTCCGTCGGAGACTCAAATTACATTCGAGGTACCTATCCGACTTCGGAAAGAAAAATTAAAATGCGACAACGCATGATATGACATGATGTTGTTTCGTGCTACATCGGGGTTTTCCTATTAAGTGCTTGTTTTTTCGTTTGTTTTTGCCCTGGAAACAAAAATTAAAGCAACAAATACAACCAATTACTTTGATAAAATGTTTTTTTCTTTATTGCTTTCATATATCAACACTTCACTGCAATTCTTAAACAAATTCCGCAACTAATTCCTGACGGAGCATATCGGAAGAAAATTCGTATGAAACTGTCAAAAATATGAATAAAAACGCACTTCATCGCACTGAAACGCAAAACGCCAGTGTGCGTTGCATATTTGTCGGAACAAAGTTCCGAAAAGCTGTTCCGACGTATACCTCGAAGCAAAAATCCTCCGATTCGTATGAAATCGGAGAAATTTCCGTTCCGACGGATACCTCGCTAGGGCCGATTAATAAACGCTGCGTAAAAGTTGTCAACCAGTTTACCAAGCGGTCTTTGTCAAATTTGTATAATGATATCTGACGTTAACTAAATTTTAACCGACAATATTTTTCATTTAATATGTATAACAAATAATAATAGACCCAAATGTGTATAACGACGACGATAGCTTTATACCAAAATTCCTTAAGTACGGTTTATGATCCCGAGAGAGGGTTGTAACACGACAATTTCAATACAAATTACATCACAGTTTCTCTCCACATCTACACCAAAAAATTAGTTTCTACTTGCTCACACAATGGTCCGGGGATTGGTCTATAAGTGCTCCAGGATTTGGAATCCCCTTTTAAGAAAAAAAAAACCGCTTATTAAGTCTTTGGCAGCGTTTATTAATATAAGGGTCAGAATTTAAAGCGAACGTAGCGATACGACCCACGAAAATAATGGTAGATGAAATGTTTGATGGGTTCAGTTCTTTTGTAGATGATTTGTATGAGTTATATGAAGATGTTCTATATCGATTATTTTTTTGTGCGCATCTCGCAATTAGAATCCCCAAAGCCAGAGAGTCTATGCCTGCTTCAGTAAGCCTTCACCTTATGTCATTGTTTGCTTGTGATTGTTATTCTTACAAGACTTTAAATAAATAGAACAATTATTATACTAGAAAAGTAAATAACATAAAACGTCTAAACAGTTAAGCTACAACTAAACACAAATGCATATACTGTTAAACACATTGTGAACATAAATTCTCAGAAAAGAAAATTTGAATACCTATTTAAAAAGACAAACACTGTAATCTGTTGGGATACTCTTTTTTGATTTGACAACTAATTAAAATGTCTATTTATGCTTATTGTTAAAAGGAAGACAAAGGAAGTTATTGCAAGTTCCTTTTCATTCGAAAAAGGCAACTTGTAACAATGTGATGTGGTAGATATAAAATAAATAAAAAAAAAAATAAGAAAGAAAGGCGTTACGACAACACAACAGAAAAAAAAATTATAGAATTGAAATTATACTTAAGTCATTTAACGAAAAAAAAAAAAAAAAAAAAAAAACATAAAAAGAACTATTCAATTTCTACATTTGGAAAGATTATATACAAAAAATTATAAAATGTATTAAATTTATTAAGTATACCATTTTAGTATAAGTGATTGACTACAATTAAAGCCTACGATTAGTAATTTATTTTTAAATTATTTATAAATATTATACATTATCACATTTTTTGAAAATTTTTAAACTGCAAAAATCTTGGCATTCAATAATATAATTAAGCGGTGTGTAGTTCTTAGAAAACGTCAAATTGTAAATTTTATTTATTTACTCATAGTATGAAGAAGAAAATGAAAGCCATTTGAAAACTATAATTTCACCATAATTCTTCTTCTTTCTCTCCCCCAAATCTGTCCTCATATACATATAATCTTTGTGTAATTTTATTTTTATTTAGCATAATTTATTTATCCTAATTGTTAGACATAAGGTAATACAAAGTAAAGAAATCTACGTAGAGGTACTCTTTTGTTCTCGAACGTTAAACATTGATAATAAAAAAAAAAAGTAAAATATATGATATAGATGAGTTTTTGAATATAACAATGTTTATCCAATTCAATTATATATCAAGAACGAAAGTAATATATTAAATACACAACACTGTAAGATACAAATTAACAATTTAACAATAAATGAAAAAAGCGATTATTTCATAAATTTTATAACAATGTGTCTTATTTGCGTTTCGCATAGATTATTTTTTTTTTATGATTGAAGGTTGCAACCTAGCGCAGAAGAAGGAGTTACGCACGTCAACAGGTCCGTATAGACACCCTAGGCCTAGCTTCTCACAACCATTGGTTTGTGTGACTCTCGGATGTTTGTCAGGCGTTCGGCGAGAGGTGGCACAGTGGAAAAAATCCTAAGAGATGTAATTTGTATTTCTTCATCGCATAGTAACCACTGAGCCACTGCTCATGTCACTGTCATTGTAATTATTCATTGATATAGTAAATTACAGGGGCAAATTCGGACTCCCTATGAGTTGCACTTCGACCTATTCGATTCCCTTTCACTTTCTACTGCTATCGTGGAATCCGCCGGAAACGTCTACTTAACAACAGGTTTTGGAAAAGGCTGTCTTTTATTTGTGAATAAAAATGTGTGTAGCTGCATTCGTCGAAGGCAAATGAAAAAAGCATTACTGGAGTCGAGGCCAACTCAAATTTAAAAATTTGTGATGACAATCGTACACTCCAACAATTTATTCATTTCATAAATATGTTTATGATTTGAAAATAGTTTGATTAAAAAGAAAAAAGTTTCTTTTAAAATTGATTAAAATAAAAAAAATTAAATTGTTTAATATTCACCCCTATCGTGGAATCCGTCGGAATTGAGTTTCACTTCACCTATTCGATTCCCTTTCACTTTCTACTGCTATCGTGGAATCCGCCGGAAACGTTTCCTTATCGACACGTTTTTGGGAAAGGTAGTTTCACTGTCAAGCGGCTGTCTTTCATTTGTTAACACAAATCTGTGTAGCTGCATTCACCGGAGGCATATAAAAAGTGTGTTTTAAAAGTGATTTCAATAAAAAATAAAGTGTTTGATATAATAATTGATACGATAGCTCCATTTTTGGAAGCATAAGAGGAAGAACGAAATGAGCGGTGTTCTCAGAGAAGAGTACGAGACAGGTTAAGAGGAGCAGTGAATGATTTCATGGAGCTACCGGATGAAATGTGTTTTTAAAATGTTTTTTTTTGTTTTAATAAAGTTCAATATTGCACAGATTTATTACAAATGTTCGGCTTAATAACGCAGCTTTTTTACATGTACATTTTCTTAAAAAAAATTCTCACGATCTGCAGCAAGTAAGAAAACCTATGAAATCCGCAATGATTTTGTTGCGGCTAAGAAATGTAATTTTGTTCGGGAAAAATTCGATTTGAACGTTTTCAACGATACAGTGAAACTCATTCACATTACCCACACGGGGAACTGTTCACTTTGCGGATTCGACGATACCAAAATGTTTTTTTCCGTGAATAATTCCCCCCGGCGGATTCCACGATAGGGGTGATTATAATAATAATAAATACGATAGTTCTATTTTTGGAAGCAGAAGAGGAAGAACGAGATGAGCGGTGTTCCCAGAGAAGAATACGAGACAGGTTAAGATGAGCAGTGAATGATTTCATGGAACTTCCGCATGAAATGTGTTTTAAGAAAGATAATTTTTTAGTTTTAATAAAGTTCAATATTTGACAGATTTTCGGCTTAATAAAGAAGATTTTTTATATGTACAAGCAAGCAAGAAAACCTATGAAATCCCCAATGATTTTGATGCGCGTGAGAGATGTAATTTTGTTCGGGAAAAATGAACGTTTTCAAGGATTGCGAATTTGACGATACCGAAATTTATTTTTCCGTGAATAATTTTTTTTCGGCGGCGGTTTCCCTCCATAGAGGTTAATGTTGACATGTACTAGTTCTGGAAAATGATGCTAATGATGGCCTTTACTGTTTGGGGTGGACCATCGCCTCAATTGACATACAGGCTGCGTCTTCCGTTTGTTTTCGATTTCGGCGCTATAAGTAGGTAATAACAATCTTGACGTTGTAATTCGAGGACTTAGACAACTTCTCGATAGGATCGTAAAACGCTACATTGGTTGCCTAAATCTCTAAAGGGATTTTGAAAAAGGAGATTTCATCACCAATCCCATTTCCTTGTGTGGAGTTGTGAGCACAAATCAGCGCGATGTTTTCAAATTATTTGACCCTGGCTCAGAACGAAACCCCATTCAAAGAGTTAACATTCGCCCTTATTCCCGTTGGCGTATATCGTATACGACTCATGTGTCGTGTCGTTGTAAAAACGATATTCGGATTTTTTTTTCCAACTTTTGTTAGGTTAAGCCTATAACTATTTATCTATTTCTTTCACAATGAGAATTTCCTTAGGTGCGCATGAACTCTTTTAAAGCCCCAATCCGAATAAACAAAAAGCGATCAAGGGATGCAAAACCTAGTTCGGACTAAACTCAAACTAACAAGCCTCTCCAGTTAGCAGAGCCGAGCTATACAAAGTCCTACCTAATAAAGACAAGAAGAGGCACAAGTCTTTTGCGGACATGTAGAGTAGAAGCAACAGCCGTTGTTATCACGGTTTCTAATGTGCAAATTCTGCTGGTGATATTGGAATACCATCACTATAATGCGTCAAGGGACAACATTCAACTGGACCTCAGTGCTATCACCAATATTATAGGTGGTGATTTAATAAATACCTCAGGGGTCTCCGTTTATCGTACAAATTCCCATTTCCACTGACTGGTTATTTTTTCCCAACCGCGAAGGACTTTTCCAAGATCACCATCGACATTAAAGATTACTTTCTGGCATCATCGAATTTCGTAAGCATCCTATAAGATTTCCAGAATTACCCTTTCCTTGCGCATGTAGTTCGAATTCGACTGAATTGAAGAATCGTTTTGAAACGTCCAGAGCTGGATCTTGAGAACATGTTAAGAAACCCTAGACGACTGATTCGCATTTTCCTGGCAAGGTCGGTGTCGTCGTACACCTTGTAGAATTCGCTGATAAATCTCTTCGAAGTCCAGTCAACACAAAATGGGACCGGAACTTGAGTACACGAATAATATGTTTCAAAAAGCGACCAGACCTCTTTTGGAAGATCAATGTATCGATGACGGAGACTACAGTAGTTGACTGATATAAGAAAGTATTATATCGTCGCTGTTTAAGAAAACCGGCATAACTCAAAAAAACACGATTTTTCAGGAGAGCGGTTTAAAGTTTTTGAGTCAGAAAATTTTACACAAATCTATTTCTTTTAAATGTTTACAATTTTTTTCTTCGGAAATGTGTATTTGATTTGCATAGTTCCATATTTTATGTAATCAAAAATAAAAAGGATAAGGAAAATAGATAATGTTAGGCATACAAATTTTAGGCATTTTCTAGCCGCTTCCAAATTATGTCACTTTTCCCGAAAAAATGCATGATATTAAGATAATCTTTTTATCACTTTGAAGTTAGTTCATCGTGGAGGTTGAAAAAATAATAACGTTAAAATATTATTGCTGTTAGGAAATGAAAATGATTAAAGATTCTTTAAAAAAAAAAGGTATTGCAAGTTTAATATTTTGTGAAAAATATTTTAACTATATTTTCAAAATTACCTATAGCTAAAGCTGATTTTTTTTAAAGATTTGTGAGAAAGTATTTTTAGGAAGAATGGCTTTCTTTCTTTAAGGTGGCGCTACAGTCCGGGGTGGACCTGGGCCTCAACCAACAAGCGTCTCCAGCCAGCACGATCTTTGGCCAGCTGCCTCCAGTTTCGCACGCTAAGTTGGTTGAGGTCCCCTTCCACTTGCGTGCGCCACCTGAGTCGCGGTGTTCCTCTACTGCGCCGTCCCTCCGGTGTGGATTCGAAGATATTCCGGGCCGGAGCATTCACGTCCATTCGCTCTACATGACCCAGCCACCGCAGTCGTTGGACCTTCACTCTTCTGGCTAGGTCGATGTCGCTGTACAGCCCGTCGTTGTATCTCCTCCTCCATTCACCGTCTATGCAGACGGGACCGAAAATTACTCGAAGAATTTTTCTCTCAAAGCAGCCAAGAGTAGCCTCATCCACTTTTGATAGAGTCCATGCCTCTGCACCATAAAGTAGGACAGGGATGATTAGGGTCTTATAAAGGGTCACTTTAGTTGTTCGAGAGAGGGCTTTGCTACTCAATTGCTTTCTTAGCCCAAAGAAACAGCGATTGGCAAGAGTTATTCTTCGTTTAATCTCAGCGCTGGTGTCATTGTCTGAGTTCATAGCGGAGCCTAGGTAGACAAAGTCCTTTACCACTTCAAAGTTATATCTGTCTATAGTGACGTTCTGTCCAAGACGTCGGTGTTGGGTGTCCTTTCTTGATGACAGCATATACTTTGTCTTGCCCTCATTGACCGCCAAACCCATTTTCGCCGCTTCCGTCTCAATGCCCACGAACGCGCCAGTGACATCACGCTGCGTTCTGCCGATTATGTCGATGTCGTCGGCGTAGGCGAGTAGGTGGACGGACTTTTGAAAGATAGTGCCTCTGGTGTTAGCGTTTGAGTTTTGCACTATTCTTTCAAGAACGATGTTGAAGAAGTCACATGACAGCGCATCGCCTTGTCTAAATCCTTTTTTGACATCGAAGGTCTCGGTGAGTTCTTTACCGACCTTGATGGAGCAGCGTGCATTCTCCATTGTCATCCTGCACAAACGGACGAGTTTGGCAGGGATGCCAAAACTAGACATTGCTCTGTATAGCTCGTCTCTATAAATGCTGTCATAGGCGGCTTTAAAATCGATGAAAAGATGGTGGGTATCGATTTGGACTTCCTGGGTTTTTTCCAAGATCTGCCGCAGTGTGAATATTTGGTCGATGGTAGACTTTCCTGGCCTGAAGCCACACTGATAGGGACCAATCAGGTTGTTGACGAAAGGCTTCAGGCGTTCACACAACACGGCAGATAGGATCTTGTAGGCGATGTTAAGAAGACTAATCCCTCTGTAGTTGGCGCAGTTCAGAGGGTCTCCTTTCTTGAGGATCGGGCAAACAATGCTGAGGTTCCATTCATCGGGCATACTTTCCTCCGACCATATTTTACAGATGAGTTGGTGCATGCTCCTAACCAAGTCATCGCCTGCCGCTTTGAATAGTTCGGCGGTTAGGCCATCTGCTCCAGCGGCTTTGTTGGACTTAAGCTTAGATATAGCTATCTTGACTTCGTCCAGGTCGGGTGGGCGGAATTGTTGGTCTTCATCGTCCAGGTTGAATGGTTCATTCTGCCTGACAGCGGGATTTAGTTCGTCATCGCCGTTAAACAGTCTGCAGAAGTAATGAATGGCATAAATCATAAAAGTGTCACTTCAAAACAGAGGTTTTTAAGAAAAGTGGCACAATTCGTTTTAATACATAGGAAAAGGTGTGGAACAGTACTTACTTTATTATAAAAGTTGGCACAACTACAAATAACCCGTTTTTCAAGAAACTTTTGTTTACTTTTTTGCGCACAACACAAAATTATGCCGCTTTTCCACATAAACATGCACGGAAATGAGGTAAAGTAAAAATTGTCACATTACCCATCTGGCGGTATTCTGAAGCACTAGAGTTATGCCGATTTTACGGAAAGAAAAAGAATTTTTTTCTTAGTCGATTGGCATACATAACTCAAAAATCGAGTTTTTTGAGTTATGCCGGTTTTCTTAAACAGCGACGATATATGAAAAACACGCTTATAAGAACACATAAAGCACATATTTTAAGAAACACGTTTATAAAAAAACACTGGCGCACACTAAAGTGGTGTGATGTTGTGACCAAGTGTCAGGTGGCATCGCTTAAACCTGTGTTAACAAATCAATGTAGACGAGCACATCAAAGCAGAGTGGAATATTGCCGGTGGCGTCATGCCAGTCTGGTGGCACTTTGTCTTGAACAAGTTTAATTTTCGAGTGGATTTTGAATTTGCTCAAACAAAATTATGAGTGTTTAACTGTATATTTTGTTATATTCAGATCTTAACTTAAGATGTTGTGTGCTCATTTAAGTAAATACATATACATTCAAATAACTTTTATATCAATGTTGAGAAATCTTGATTTCTATCATAAATTTTATTTATCCGTTTATTTTACGAGTACAATATAAGAAAACACTGATAAAAGAAAGAAATTCTTTGGATATAAGGATTTTCTTTTATCCGTCATCTACTGTACTCCAGCTCAAAAGAGCGAGGTATTTGTCAGAAATGTCTGCCCCTATTGTAGAACCCAACTCAAATTGTCTCTATTCAACTCAACTTTTTCACAACCAAACTAATTAACAAATCATAGACAACCACCGCCATTTTTGTTGTGTTTTGGCAGACAACTTTTCTATCAAGGTTCTGTATGACAATTCCAAATTTTGAATTACAACCAAGAGACAACTCAACTGTAGTTGTAGTTGTCTTACACAATAGGGGCATTCACCTCCCGGCAACATGTGCAATTTCCCACATTTTTCGATCAGATGTAAATCGGCCTTAACGAGGTATCCGTCGGAACGTAGAATTCTCCGCAACTTCGGAGACTCAAATTACATTCGAAGTATCCGTTTTCGGAAAGAATAATTAAAATGCGACGACGCATTGATTTGACATTATGCTGTTTCGTGCTACATCGGGGGAACAAAGTTCCGATGGATACCTCGCTAGGGCCGAAAGAATAAGTACAAGAGGCAACTAAATAAAACGGACACATCACAAGGCTTTGTCGTGGAAATACTACCGGCGACACAATTATTAGTGATGAAATGTTCATCATTCCAGAGGAAGTCACAGATATCATCTTAAACGGCAACTGTAAGATAATTGTCTGGAACTGACCAAGTTTCTAATTCGATGCTCAAGAAGTTACCACATTCCTAATAACCATCATATTTAATAATTGTTTAAACAACAGTTTCTCTTAATTTGGTCTACGATTTTAGAGAGAAACAATCCCGATTCCCGACATTTCACTTTGAATCCAGTGCGAAGCATTCAACCAAATTGTTGAAGCTACAAAGCGACATCATCATTTCCATGCTTGCTGGACATCGAGCATGCCTTTGACAGCGTCTGGATTTTTAAGCTAATAGAACGAATTCTATTTCCCTAAAAATTTTGCTGAGATGAGTTAATGATTTTTTAGCAACTAGAATGTTTTATAAATACAGGTACATGACGCAAATCAACTCAGGAGTAACTTGGAGGATCAAGACTCTTCTAGCTTGGGGAAATCAAGTCGTCAATCGTTGGCATTAAAATGTGTTTGTATGTATTTCGCAGGTAATCATGTTGCTTGTGGTAACAAAAACCACTTGTCGCGTTTAATAAAATAAAACTAACTCACATTTTATAAGTTTCTCATATTTCTGTATATTAATTTTTATTACTATTTGTTTTTGTCAGTATTTTTCTTCTTTTTACATTTTTTTTTATGTTTCTGCATCCTTTTCGTTTAAAACATTTTTTTTATGGATAAATAAACATCCATACAAAAATTACATTACTAAATGACCTTAACATACTATGTATATAACTATATATATTATATATATTTCTGTTAATAATTATAATTATCTTTTATTTTAGTTATGCATTATTACGTTAAATTAACGGCTGAAAACTTTCGTATTCGGTTCTTGATGTCTCACAACAATTGATTTTACATTACGCTTCGAAAAAAATCGTGCAAGTTATTAACTACTACTAACTTCTCTTCTTCCATATTTTGTACAAGTTGAATAATAATAAAAAAGAAAACAAAAAAAATTAAATTACTCCTCCTCCTTCATCTTAAAATGGAAACTTAAGAACAAAAAAAAATAAGAATAATCATCATTGTACGCTGCGTCAACCGAGTCAAAAAGTTGTATATAACAAGAAAATTGTTAACTTCTCTGGTCTTTTACACGATATAAACTTAATTATTTAATAAGATACTAAAGACGGGCATTCATTTCAGTTAAAAAAAAAAATAAAAATAAGAAGAAAAAAAAAATTAAATTATTACTACATTCGTTTCTGTCCCGGTTTTTATTTATTTATTTATTTTACATATTAGTATCGCCACCATTTTGATGGTTTCGAGCTGACTTTCGTCTGGTCATCACCCTCGTTGGCTGACTATTGCTGTTCTCGTCGTCGCTTCGATCAACCGAAACCCCTCCAATGCGCGAGTCATCTTCATTCAAATCGATCGACAACACTGATGATGAGCGACGAGTCTTCTTTTTCGTTTTTTTTACTACCGTGTTACGCGTTGTTGCACCATTTGTGCTGCCACATTCACTTGAATCACTGTCATAGTTACGTTTACGAGCGGATAATCGCGTTTTGACCGTAACACTACCACCACCACCACCGACTGTACTATTGCTATTACTGCTTGCATCGATGATAAGATCGTCACTGTTCGCGGACACCGGTTGTGTAAGCTCAGTATCATTGCCGTTACCGTCATTCGAAACAGATCCGTTAAAAAACTCACTATTATTTGCACTACCCAAAGTTTTATTGGCATTGTTACTGCTGTTGTTGGGATTTTGCGTCCTTAGACACGAATTTTCATCGATTGTCTCGAGCATATTAAAGTTATTAGCGCCGGCCATGAATTTTGAATTAGTTGCATTTATGTTTGATGGTTGAGAATAATCGTCGACCGAACTAATTTCTTTGACTGTTCCACCGCCGTTCATAGAGCGGTGCTGCTGCTGTTGTTGTTGTTGCTGGGCGGATGGTGATAATACAGCTGCGGTGTCGGTAGGTTCATCAGTGATACCATTTTTGAGTTGATAGTTTTCCTTTTCCAAGAATTGGATGCGATCGCGAGTGGTTTTCAATTCTTGTTGTAGGAATAAAATCGTGCTTTGCATGCCTTCGACGTCCTCGTCAAGTTCTTGAAGGAAGTCATCTAGCTCTGAAAAGAAACATGAGTGACAATGTTAAAAGTATTCGTAATTTTGTGGGACTGGTTGTCAAATAATCTTTTCGAAGTGGCATGCGTAATATTGCGAGGAACTTTCTGTAGTCAATGGGTTCCACGCCAAAATATTCCGCATGATAAAATGAAACTTAGCATACAACCAACTTTGCAGCTAGTCGAAATTCCACAGTTTGCTGTTCCAAAATGTAAATAAATAAATAGTAACAGGTCAACCCTAGGTCTAGATTCTCACACATTCACACATTTGAGTTTTTATTTTTAGGACGACTGGAAGGGACATACAATTTTATGCCTGAACGGCTGAATTGAGAAGCTTTTCCATCACATTTATACTCTCGGATGCTTGTCAGACGTTCGTGAGAGGTGGCTTAGTGGAAAAAACCTTAAGATGCAATTTGTGTTTTTCCGGGGATCGAACCTGGGATCCCTCGCACAGTAGTCCAGCACAATAACCACTAAGCAACTGCACCCACTGCGTTAAAAAATGGAAGTTTGGGGGATATAAAGTTCTTTCATGCAAAAAAAATGCTCAGAACACGAGTGGCTGCGAGAATTTTCGCCGTTTCTGCGCGATTTTCCACTCTGATTTTTTGGGTGATCTTTAAAAGAGTTTTGGGTCTGTTTTGAATAATTTTTGAATTTCTTTTCTTCTGCAATTTGACCCTAAATAATTTTTTTGGGTTTGGCAGATGTCACTGTTTTTTGGTGGTGTTACCCGAACAATGTAGGTTCAACAAACCTGACAAATATTAGTATTCAGTCATCCTGATATACTATAAACAGAAAAGGGCAGTACCAAAGTGTTCCAATACAGAGAAAATGAAAATCAGAGGCCAGCAACGCTTTCTAGTTCACAATAATATTGTCCGATCAATGTAAGCCCGATCTGTAGTTTCACTGCCCACAAACCGAGGGCGAATCTAGAGTGCTCAAGACGTCTTATAGCCATACGCTGTGCTTTCAGTCAGCGCGCACTTCTTTTATGTCAAAAATTGTCATAACTTGTCTGACTTTCTAAATGATTCTGCTTAATCATTGTTATTCAAAAAGAGCTAAAGGGTTTTTCAACAGGGCCGCTACAAAAGTAGAGCGACAGGGACAGCAAACGACGCCGAATATCTTGCCGCTCTTTTGACATTTCTCTTCAGTAAGGTTTGCCATTTCATGATGGAAAGATATACGAGCCAACAACGAGTCGAAATTATTAAAATTTACTACCGAAATTCGGAGTCAGTGGCCTCAACGTTAAGAGCGCTACGTCCAATTTATGGTCGTCATAATCGTCCTAGCAGATCAACAATTGAGCGTCTAGTGGAAAAATTTGAATCCACCTCCTCGGTCGTGCGACTTGACGCCGTTAGACTATTTCCTGTGGGGCTACGTCAAGTCTATGGTCTATGCCAACAAGCCAGCGACGATTGATGAACTTCGTACGAATATCGAATTGCAGCAGTAGGTATCGGCCGATTTATGCTTGAAAACCGTCGAAAATTGGGTTCAGCGTCTGGACTTCTGCAAGCGTGCCCGTGGTGGCCATGCAAAAGAAATCGAGTTCCATACATAATGGCATCGAACGTACTTTCACAGGAATAAAGAATTTCATTGATATCCAAAACCGTTTTTGTTTTATGTATTTAAAAAAACTTTTGTAGCGCTCTTATTGAAAAACCCTGTATAAACAATCAATACGATCATTAAACAATTATATTTACCTGATTGAGATTTTTTCACTTCTTCAGCGAAGCTTTTCTGCATGGCCAATTCGGTTTCCAACTTTGCTAATCGCCCGTTGGACGTCATCTTGCCGAGTTCTTCATTTTCCTGGAAATGTATTTAGCCACTGTAGTTATTAGTATTAGTTAATGAGCAACCTTGTCTTACCTGATACAAAAGTCGACACTTTGCCATCAGCCGTTTTCCCGTATTAGAATCCGGAGTAAATTTCCACGCCGACAATTCTTGCTGTGTGTCTTCGAGTTTCGCTTTGGTTGCCTGCAACTCTTTTTTGAGCTTATCAAAGAGTAAATTAACAGCCGGATCGAGAAGGGCAGACCGCAATGCAGCCGGGCCGGGTGCTTGTGCGGCCTTATATTCAGCAATTTGACTCTGTAAAAATAAACAACATGACAGTCCGCTTGGGGAACTAACAAAACCTGATGGTTACTTACAACATAGTCTTGAAATTCTTGTTCTTTGTTGGCAAGCCTTCGCATAAGGATTTTCTCTCGTCGTTGCGCATCAGTAAATTGCTGCTGAAGTCGGCTCTGTTCGACTTTGAGACTGAGTATTTCTTCTGTGAATTTATCAGAGAGAAACAAGTTAGATTGTGTATTGATTGTCTATTGATTTTTTTTTCTTTTTTTTGTATATAAATAAGATTAAAATACATCTTTAACCATAAACTTATTCGAAATCATACCAATAAAAGAAACGAGTTTAATTTCTTTAGAATTGTGTGCGAGAGAGACTCAAATCGTCCATCCACGTTTTTCTTGTCAATCCTCGTCTTGGGATGCAAGGTGCACATCGTACGATTGGACGAGTTTAGCGATTATTTGAGTAAGAGTAGTTTAACCGAGAAAATTGCCGAGACTCATAAGTGGGCGGAGCGACACAAAAATAAATCACTTTATATATTTTCTTTTCAATTTCGATTGGAAAAACATTTTTTTTATCGCTTTTACACTTTGTAGGGAAAGATTTTCTTTACTACTCTTAAATAAAACTTTAAGGATTTCTTTACGGATTGCAAACTAATTTTTTTTAGCACATCACTATATTTCACTGTTATTTTTTTGTAATCTTTCCCTTGCACAGTTTTTTCTTTTTACTTTTCATATATATTTTTTTTCTTTTACATATTTTAAGGATTTCACTTGCTATTATTTAAAAAAAAAATATATTGTTGCACAGAAATGAAGCTTACTTTTAGGGAATAGCACGCTTATTTATTTATTAAATGGTTTGTCTCAATGCAAATATATGTTTAACTAATCCAATCACCGACGTTGACAATTCAAATATGCAGCTAATAGGGTTAACCAATTGAATTTTACAAAACCTATATTTTATTATGGAAAATACTTTTCGAAATGATTACAATGAGCCCCACCCGAGCAAGAGTTAATCTTAAAATATTATGATCAGACGTGCTTGACGAAAAAAAGAAGGATAAATGTCTATGCGACAAAGCACCATTCTACCACCATTCTTTACTGTTCGTATTGGTGAAAGAAGAGGATCCCTCGATCTAACTAACTGTTAGATGTGCACGGCATGTAGCAAGCCACATTCGCATGTAGCTCTGACGTCAACAGAGAGTGAACAAAGAGAGTTTGTACACGGCATCGGCATGTAACCATTGGGACCATACGCTGACGTAAAAAATGACGTCAGTGATACATACTTATGTGGCTTGGTACATGCCGCGTATAGCACCTTAAGGATAATTTTGAATATGCGAAAAGGTATAGGTATTTGCTGTTCCCTATATATAATGTATGTATACATTTTACAATTTTTTTATTTATTTTTATATCTATTTTTATTCATTGGAAAACAACGAAAAAAATTATGACAACGAAAGAAAGTGTAAAACAGATAGGGGATAGAAAATAACTATATATGTACATATTTTACAAGTGCTTTTACAGTAGCTACCGCTTAAAGCGAACCCGGTTACTTAAATACTTTCCAACCGAGGTTCTTTTATTCCTTTTTTTATTTTCTCAACTTTTTTTTTGCATATTACTATTATGAACTTATTTAGGCGATCCGTTCGAGTTCGCCATAAGCAGACAGCGTACATATTCGAGCCCTAACCGCAAGTTTAACGTAAGCGACTTGTTGAATTTTACAGGAGTCGTTGTTTTTTGTGTTTTTTTCTGTACATTATAAGAAATCGAACCCGATTTCTGCATTCAATCGCATGTAAAATGTCTCACAAAATGTCTTCATGCCCAAATTTTTTATATGGCACGATGGGTAGTAATGTTATCTGTCGAATGGCATTATAAACACGATTTCCGAAAAATTGTCGTTTACGATAAACATGCGGATAGGGCTCGAATTAGTAATCGTTAAAAGATACTTTCCAGAAACTCCATTTCAGGTAAGGGTTTAACCCAGCTGTTCGGTTAATAATAATAATCTGTATTTTAAGTTGTATTGTGTTTGTCGATAATGTTTCCTGTAATGCGTGAACCGATTTTGATTCTTGAAATTTTCCATGAAAGGTGACGTTAATACCATGGTTTATAAGGGTATACGGTCTTTGTAGGTGTATTAGTTCATGTTTTATAGGGGCGTGGCACCTCCCATACAAAATATGCATTCAAAATCGTATACATATCTCGAAAACCACTAAATCGATTGAATTTAAATTTACACACAGTCTTATGTATTGGCGCAGGAGTATTCCTGTGAACGTACCAGTGTGGCTTCTGGCCCGCCAGATCGGCTATAGACTAAATTTTCACACTAGGGAAAATCCTGGAAAAAACAAACGAATTTCAAGTCGAAACTCAACTCCTATTCATCGACTTCAAAGCCGCGTATGAGAGCATACATAGTCAGGAGCTCTATATGGCGATGGGCGAATTCGGAATCCCGGCAAAACTGATTGAGCTGTGTGACATGACGCTGCAACGTGAAGTTTGGAAATATGTAGTTCCTTCGAACTATTCCAAACATGCACCGGATTTCGGCAAGGAGACGTGGTATCATGCGACTTCTTAAATCTTGTACTGAAGCAGATAGTGCGCACGCCAGGTGTCAACACGGACGTTTTTTTTTGGCAGTAATGCTTTTCAGGATCTGTTTTAGTTTTGTATAGCTATAAAAGCAATACAAACAGAAACAGAATTTGGTACAAAACAAAAGATCTTTCTGTTCCCGCTTGGCATCCAAAATAGAAAATGTAAAAGAAAATAATATCGTGCTAAAACAAAATTCAGACTTTAGGAAAGGACATTCAACAGATTAAAAAGGAAAAAGAAAATAGCTAGACGACGGATATAAAAGTAGTTGCAATTTTCGTGGATCTAAGAGGAGCATTTGAAACTACTGAATAAACTAGAAAAGTATAGGATCAGAGAGGTAGAGAACAAATGCAGAGTTGCTACTTTTTTTTTTTTTAATTTCAACTTTTCCCTGACCAAAATGTATAACATTTATGAAAAAAAATATTTAGTTAATTCGTTTTTTTTTTTTTTTATTTTGAAGAAAAAGGATATTAGAAAATAATAATGAATCTTGGTATTTAATTTTGTATTATATCTTGTGTTGTCTTGTTGTTCCAAAAAGGAGGTTTTTTTTTCTCCAAAAGGAGGGTGAAAGAAGGATTAATATATTTAATTATAAGGAACATTTTTAAATTAAATTGCAATTGAAAAATTCTGAATACGAAATACACTGTCTGTATCTTATTCTGAGTCCACTTCCTCAAATTCATGTTTGACTGTCACTAGCCACATTTTATTTTGTTTGGCGCGACATTTATTCACATTGCTTTTTAAGCCCGTATGTAAATTGCGCTAAATAATAATCCTCAGATAATTTTCTGACACTATTGTGGTGGAGAAAGACTTTTCAGCTGTCAAAAAAGTATCCTGCTCCGGGAGCAAAGTGATAAAATTAGGCTTATAATATTAGGCTAATTTGTTGACGTTTTTTTTTTTACTTGAATGTAACACTGAATTTCAATCAATTATAAATTTCTATTTTAAGATTGGAGTTGGGTAAACTTCTACACTTTCATAAGTTCAAAATTTGAATTGATTTTTCGTTGAAAAAATTTATATTAAAATTTCGATAGGAAAGGAGGATGATTGGAGGGTAAAAAGAGGATTTAGGGCTAGAAAGGAGGTTTGGAGGTTTTAACATTTTTTGTTTAAAAAAGGAGGATAGATGGGATGGTTATGTATGGCCAGAACAGTGCCTAACTCAAATAGAGAATGTGACCCATTTGAGAAGAATGCAAAGGCTGCAAAATTTTATACCGAATTGAAAAGTTTACTAAGGACAGCTCTTTGTAAAAGTTAGTGCAACAAAAAATACCGTATATACCTTGTGCCCATTGATCTCGAAAAATAAAAACTCACACAAACGAAAATTTGTGAGAAGCTAGGCTTAGGGTGGCTATGAACGTGTTGCATTAAATTGTGTTCTTCCGAGGGTTGAACCTAAGACACTTCACTCAATAGTTCAGCACACAAATTACTGAAACACTACGTTCACATAAGGTCGAAGTCGTTTATTTGGGTTTTTATTGGCTTTGACGCAGGCAAAGGGGTCACCGATAATTCTAGTTAAGGACTGATCCACTGAGTACACGGTTGATAGGTTTACTTTTGTGGCATTCATAATAATTATCAAATGCTTGAAAGTTAAATTTTTTCCGATCGATTCGACAAGTTTAACGAGCCAACAAAACGAAAAAAAGTGTTTCCAGAGTTTAGGGGCTAAAATTTCGAAAGTGCTTTTCGGATAGAAATGTGCCGAAAAACACTTTTATTTGTACTCGGACACACAATTTACCGGCACGAGTACGATAACTACGGCGCCAAAAATTGATAACGGTATTTTGTAGAGGGGTTAAATACAAGCATTTTTTACTATGGGGGGGGGGTCAATCTGGCTTCGTTTAGGCGGGAGGGGCAATTTAAAGAAATTAATACTTAAAATGAAAAAAAAAAAAAAAAAAAATTGACAAACAATGGCAACACTTACAATAAAGGACTTTATGAATTTTGTAAGCCAGGAATCTGTTCTTTGATATTACTATTTTTAAATCAAGTTATAGCTGTTAATAGTTTTTGAAAAAAATACTTTCAAACTTGAAATTTAAGGAAAAATATTAAAAAAAAAAGTTTTATGCTGATTTTTTCAATATTGAGTAAATATATACTTAATTTGTTTGTAGTTTTTACTGCCTAAATCAATTCTTAATCGAACACTGAAAACCAGATTGATTTATGTCTTCTAATTTTTGAGAGAATTGAAAATTACTTTTATATGTCGCTCCGCTTAGAGTACAAATTGCTACCCTTGCGCCTTGAAATGCCTATGGGGGGGCATGCCCCCCTGCAACCCCCCTGCTTGGGGTCACTGTTGGATTTTGGGATGGGTGCAAGGCTGAGTATATGCAAACTTATTATATTAGTTTACCCAATATCAATAACATTCTTCAGATACAGTCTCTGGCCAGAAATTTCACATTGGTAGACAAAACTTTGCTGATTTGCATTTTAGACAATTTAGAACGGATTCCTGGCTTTGAAAAATACTATAGTTCGTTGTGGTAAGTGTTGCCATTGTTTTTTAATATTTTATTTTTTTTAATTACCCCTCCCGTCTAACCCTTAGCGAGATAGACCCCCCCTCTTATAGTAAAAAATGTTTGTATTTAACTCCTCTACATAAATCCGTCATTATTTTCCATCGCCAGAATTATTTTACTCACCCCAATTTTTGTCCTAAAATTTCAAGTTTGAAATTGTTTTTTTTTTTTCAAAAACTAGGTATTTAAGGGAATAACTTGATTTAAAAACCAGTAAGACAATTATCTTCGACTATGCCGAAGCTCAAATACCCGGTACTATATTAGGCGTATTTTTTGGGAAGTGAGTATAACAAAATCAAAAGTGAGTATAACCGTTTTGCATGTAAAACCAAAAGTGGGTATAACAAAACCAAAAGTGAGTATACCAGTTTTGCATGTAAAAGTAAAAGTGAACTAGCTATAGATTTCCAAAAAATACGCCTATTATTGTAAAATAAAAAAATATTTTAGTATTAAAAACTTATATACAATTTGTATGGGAGGTATGGGTAGTTTTTATTCGATCAAGCTCCTTTTTTGTCAAAAAATTTTAAATATTATTAAAACAATACGTGCAAAGTTTAAACTTGCTATCTTTACTGTAGCTATTTAAATTTAATTTTTAACATAAAAAGCTATATAAATCTGATACTTTTGTTTAGGTAGTAGTAGAAGTTTTCATCCGATCTTGCTCATCTTCGAACTTAGCCTCAGTCTGGTGGATAAAAGCTTACGTACCAAATTTCAAGTCGATAGCTCTTAAATTACGGCCGTAATCGTGCGGACAGACAGACGGACAGACGGACATCGCTAGATCGACTAAGAAAGTGATGCTGATCAATAATATATATATGTAGTTTGTCATACCTACAACGCCTCCTTATGGGCGTTACAAATGGAATGACAAAGTGAATATACCCTCACCACAGTGTGGTACCGGATATAATAATATGAAAGAACAAATTCTGGGCTTTCTAAAATGATATAGTCTTTTATTATAAGTGTTGCCATTGTTTTTGTAATGTATTTTTTTCCATATAAAGTATCATATTCTTTAAATTACCCCTCCCGTCTAAACGGAGTAAGATAGACCCCCCCCCTCCCATAGTAAAAAGTGCTTGTATTTAACTCCTCTACAAAATACCGTTATCAATTTTTGGCGCCGTAGTTATCGTACTCACCCCAATTTACCAAACTTTTAAATTTCTTTTTTTTTTTTGCACTGGTACATTTTGTTAACAAAATGTTGGTAAAATTAAAAATAAATGAAGGAAAATTATCCCTGACTGCTTTCGAAATTCCTAAATCTCCCTGACCAAATTGTTGTTCCCTGACTTTCCCTGACATTGGCTGACTTTCCAGGTGAGTGACAACCATATCTATGTTAAAGTGGTTTGAAATCGTCAAATATGAAATGCTATTGTTCTGCCAAATTTTGATTATGTATTGCGGAACAATTTTATACATGTTCAATATTGAGACAAAAAATATACCTCAAGTTCCATAAAACAAAGCAAAGTGTGCATTATTATATAGTACAATATCTACACTTCTTCATCAAATTATGTTAAAAGCGAAATACCGCCCTACAACTTAAGAACAGGTCGTGAGAGATTCAAAACACCCGTGCACAGAAAAGGTGAATGTAATTTACTTAAGTTTTAAAAGACTCACTATCGATCATATGAAAACTTGTTTTATGTACTAGCTAAATTTTAAATTGAAATTGTTAAGTAATCTTTTTTTTAAGCTAAAAACTTTACAAATAAAATGTTATATAAATCAATTTTTATAACTGTTATATAAATCAAATTAATAAACACCATATAAAATAAATTTTGGTAAATTATATCAACGGGAATTCGTTATTCGTTGTAACCACTTTTGCTCGTTTCGGTTTAATAAGTGCGAACATAGGTATGTTGTTCTTATTTTTGTGCAGAACTTACAATTAACAGGAAGGCTATGTAAATCGGGCTTTAAATGTTTAAATAAATCCCACGAGTACAAATACGAATGAAGGGAAATAGAAAATCGAAAACGCTGTAATTTTTGAATGGAAATCTTCACATGGCATTCGTTACAACGGTTGGGGTAAGATAATACAAATATGTACTACCTTCAAGATCGGTACATGGCAACCTTTTTTAATTATTTAAAAAACACCCAGATCGAACAAGAACTCTACCTCTTGGGTGGATGTTCATAATATTATGCATTTTTTGTCTAGCCGGTGCTACTTGTATTAATGTTTCGCAATTTTGCATTTTAGACAAACCATAAATATAAAATCTCCATTGCAAGTAATTTCTGTGACATATTTGCTAGTTAGGTAAACAAATAAACTAATACAATATTCGCGGCACATTTTTGTATAAATACTTCGTAATTACCACTAAATTTGAAGAGCATATTCGAAACGTTTGCTCTTGCAAATATCACAAACAGAAACAATTTCGCGCTCAAGTAATCACTTCACCGTTCATTTTTGCATATCCTTAGCATTTTTTTTATAAATAAAAACAAAAATTTACTCTCATATTTACAAGGAAAACAATGGATAGACAAAAGATACTTTTTTTTTTATTTTCTTTTACACTTGAAGGGCATATGCATTCTTTTACTTTTTTCACTTATTTCTTCTTTTTTTTTTTTGCTTGCACTGTCCACCCGGTCACCTACGAGAAAGAACCGAAAATATTGATTTCTACCAAGCGCCGGACATTAATTACTTTTTTATATGCTTTCATTTTCAGACAAAACACTTGTATCTTGATTTTTTTTCGGTTTCTTTTTTTCGGCCTTAAACCTGGAGTCTCGAGCAACAACGAAATACTAAATACTCGTAAGAAATGTAAGTAGGTAATTTTGAAAATTAAAATAGAACAATGGTGTATAGAAATATTCTTTGATTCTAACCGCACATTTGTGTTTATATATTCTACGTCTTTTTTTTTTTTTTTTGAGAGAGAAAGAAAAACTAAAGACAAAAATTCGAGAATGTTTGTCTTGCAACAAAAATACAATTTCTTTTAGAAAATGTTTTGATATTAGTTTTTTTTTTTGTTTTTGATTTTAAGAGTTTATTTTTTGCTTTAGATACCTTCCAACAAACGTCGATGCTGGGCTGTGTAACTTGTTTCTGTTGCTGATGCTAGTGCTGATGAGTTGTTGATGGTGATTTGTGGCGAAGCTGGAGGTAGAATACTAGGATTACTACCTCCATCGGTGGCGATGGTATTAGCTGCTGATGTTGCGAATGATGGCGCTGTCTTTAATTTATGTAAGATATGATTCTCATCATCATTACTGTCTGGTATATTATGATCACCACCAGCAGTACCACCACACGTCTTTAAAATTGTCTTCTGTTCATCAAGAGTCATAGTGGCGGCGACGACACTCATTTTGCGCAAAACAACACCAAAAATATTTTTCTTTCAATTTTGTTTAATTTTTTTGTTTTGTTATTTCAAAAAAATCCCTTTTTTCATTAAGTGGTTAGTCTACAGAGAAAGAATATAACAGCTTTCATTAGGGCATGTTTAATGGAAATTATTTTCGGAAATATAAGGAAATAAAAACGAAAAAATGTTGGGTAGAAAAAGTAAGGAAAATGCCAACAGTACACGCACTTCTTTATTTTTTTCCTATACTCTGGTCTGGTTCTATGCTGAGAAATGAATGGCGGCGGCTAAATTTTTCTAATGGACATTTAACGCACTTGGAACGGAGCGGAAGACGAATATAAAGTCGCAAAATAATGTACGGATACTTGCAAAGATTTAAGTAATATTTTTTCTAATAAGGATGCACTTTTATTGTGTAAAATCGAACCACAACTTTACAAGTTAAAAACTTCTGGCATACGAAAAAATTCAATATGGACGCTTTGCCATCAGTGGACGTGCAAGAAAGAGAGAAACCGATCTGTCGATGCTATTTTTGAATGGCATTGCCATGCGAAGCTATAGAAATTTGAACATGCCCGCGGGTGACCCGGTTTGCTGCTTTGCACTACATCTAGTGGGTTTTTTGTGAATGAATGAATATCTCGAATTTTTGAAGGGCGGTATTTTCAACGTACAGATGTTTTCTGTGACACTTATATAACTACAACGCACTCCATATCAAAATTATTTAGGGATTTAACTAACGTTTGTAGAAAAAAAATTAAAGAACAGCTAAAATTTATTTTCTTCTTGCCGTCTTTCTGAACAAGTTAATTTCTAAATATCAATCTTATATAAAATGATAACTCGTAATGTTTCTCTTCATTTTCTTGTGTAAAATCAATCCTCAGATATTTGTTGGAATGATTTATTTGCATTATTTTTTATATTTTCATTTTCACTCCATGAAAATCCATACGAAATGACAGCCATTGGGAGAAAAGTATGTAGTTACATTTCACATTTCATTTAAAACTACAAAGTGGTAGAAATAAGATGAACCAAATAAAAAGTGGCTAGAAACATTAGAACGAATATTATGTTCGCTTAATTTGGCAGTACAACGTGCAGAGTTATTTTTGCTTTAAAATGTTCTCCATTTAAAAATATGTATGTTCATAAATTGTTATAGTGGATTTACATTACCGCGACACTCAGTTTTGCATGACTTGCATGAGAAATCCGTTTCCTACAGTCAAGGCTAATGATCTGTAAGAGTGAGAACACAAATCTCCATAAAAAAGTTATGGCGGCCTAAATTCAACTGATGTAAGAGTGAGACCACAATTAGGCTTGTGGTCTCACTCTTACATATCATTAGCCTCGACTGTAGAAAAACGGATCTTTCTCTCTGAAGTCATGCAAAATTGCGTGGTGTGGTGATGTAAATCCCGCATTAACTTTGAAGCTGTGTGTGATGTGTACACCGATTTGTTTCTCTTGGACTGCCAAAACTAAGCTACGGAATTTTTCGCAAGCTTTAATTTTTTGGAGAATTTTTGAACAGTGGCAACAAATTTAGCTTGAACTGGGTACTAATCAGCTTAACTGGTTACTTAATTTTATTAATTTTATCTTTGGCCACATTTTTTTATTGTGTCTTAAATTTTAGTATACCTTCCAGCTTATAATTAGGCCGCAATGATCAACAGAGGCAGCGCGCTGAGGCCACTTCCAAATTGAACAATTCGATTTTGTGAATTGACATCGCTACTGCATTATCTCACTTCGGGTTTGAACAATTCGGTTTTGTGAATTGACATGCTACTGCATTATCTCACTTCGGTTTGGATTATTCAAATGTCATAATTTCATGTGTCACTTTTGTTTTGTTGCTGTCAAAACAAAACCCACATTTTTTAAACCATTTGCCGTGACAAAATAAAATTATGGAACAACAAATATCTGTAAACAAACGACAAAAAAATCTAGCTCGTCATGAACTAGAAAATCTTACAAGAGAAGAACTCATCGACAAAATAATTCAACTTCAAGCACATAACTTCCAACTCAAGAATATTTTGCAAAAGAAACTAGATGAACATTCTGTTGATAGAGTTGTTCCAGATTCTGATGAGCTTGTAAATCCCAAAGGAAATAAACGAAAGTTTGATTTCACAAAGTGAGAGTTTACCGAAACGAATCAAAGCCTGTCCTTTACCATTTTTTTTTGCCACAGATGCCATAAGCGACATGTACTGCTTAAATTTCTTTATTTTGGTTGGGACTATCATGGATTAGCAGTTCAGGAGGACTCCAATGCAACTATTGGTAAGCTTTGTATGCTCAAGAAATAATAACAAAATGATTTACATTACCTCATTAAGAGTACCACATGTTCAAAGCGCTAACCAGGACTTGTCTGATTGAATCACGTGCAACATCCAATTATCATCGCTGTGGTCGAACAGATAAAGAAGTCAGTGCATTTTGCCAGGTGATATCAATAGATTTGCGAAGCAAATTCCCCGAAGACCAGCAATTGACTGCGGATGCAATCAAAAATGATATCGACTATTGTGGGTTATTGAACAAAGTCCTTCCAAAGAATATCCAATGCATTGCATGGATGCCATTGCGCTGCAAGGAGTATAGTGCGCGATTCGACTGTAAAAGTCGAACGTATCGATATTTTTTCCCCATTGGCGATCTAAACCTTGAAGCTATGCGTGCTGGCTGCGAGTTATTGAGCAACCTTCGAGGTGCTGACTTTAGAAATCTTTGCAAAATGGATGTTCACAATGGTGTTATGAACTACAAAAGGCACATCTATTCGGCTACGATACAGGAATGTCCAAACCAGGGAGAAGAGGAAAGCTATAGAATGTGCTATTTGGAAATAAAGGCGAATTCATTTCTTTGGCACCAGATTCGTTGCATTATGGCAGTACTTTTGCTCATTGGAGAGGGAAATGAGGACCCCGATGTGATCCAGGAGTTATTAAACATTGATTCCAATCCTTGGTAAGCTACATAGTTTGAAGTTTCTATCAACATACTTATGGTCAATGTTCGTTTTTGTAAAGCAAACCGCAATATACCCCTGCGGCTGCAATACCACTTAACCTATACGATTGTGAATTCCGACAAAATTCAGTAAAATATAAAAGTGACGCGCTGCAGGACGACGATGCTCAAACAGAGCCTATTGAGGAAAGTGTTGACATGCTCCCCGATACTACCGATTGGGTTTACAACGAGGAAAACTTGATGCAACTCATTCAGACCATTCAAGGCGAATGGACGCAGTTTAGTGTCAAGTAAGTTGTGCAGGGTATTCAATTATGGCAGTTGTAATTAAAATTACACTTACTTTCAGATCGACCATGATTAGGAATGTTCTTAGCAGTCTGGAAGAGATGTGTAAGCAACTGTACGGCGATTGTACAATCAAAGGACATGTGAATGTGCTTCAAGAATGTGTTCGACGAAAACAGTATCAGAAGTTGATGACAAGAAAGCGATGCGGTAAGCTATACGTGAATTACCGTGTTCGTTTTTTGCATATTTAAGGTGGTTCTAACAATTTGCTCCATTGGACATTGGACAGAATTAGAATTTTGGTTTTTATTTCGTCTCTCATATTTATTTATTGTTGGCTAGTGTTTGATAAAGACTCGCAGTTTTAAGCGACTGGCTGTACAAGTGCTGGTTTTCATTGCCTTTGGTTTTCAATATTGGTAGTTCGTGCAAAGGACGTGTGTTGGTTCCCCTTAGAACGAGAGGTTTTTTGCTGGGGTGTGGCAATGTCCCATGCGCACAAGTAGTCTAATAAGACAAGACAAGCTGGTCAAGCTTCGAAATATTATTCCCAACAGATCACTTCATCTAGAATGTTAACGAATGCTTAAAATACTCAAATGGAATGAAAGGTCATAGAATTTCTACTAGCTCTGTAAGCCAATTGAAGCGTTTTTTCCTAACCACCACTTCATCTAGGACTCATGAAAGAAGCTATTGTAAATGCGTATATATGCTCATTACGGAAGATGAAACTAACTCCATCGTATGTTATGTGGCTGTCTTGAAATATAAATAAATGAATGGAAAAGAACATTGCCAGAAATTCTGAGTGTGACGTTAAAATTACGGCATTATTAGCGAGCTGTAAGTGGAGGACATTGCAATAGACCCACAAGTGGTAGCAGTGATTTGGGATTAACTATCCCATCTTCATACACTCCACAATTAAATATTTTAAAAATAATAAAGGTTTGCCAGCTACAGTCCTCAATTTTGGAACAGAATCATCTTCAGTGATGAAGCTCATTATCATCTTGATGGGTTCGCTAATTATCAAAATTGTCGCATTTGGAGTTCAGAAAACCCAGAATTGCCATCCAGATCTTGCGATTTAACGCCATTGGACTTTTTTTTCTTTGGGGTTTTTTGAAAGTTAAAGGTATGCAAACAAGCCCACGACCACCAACGCCTTGAAAGAGGAAATTGGGAGGTGTATTAATGAAATTCAGTCACATTTAAGCAATTTATCCGATGTGCTATTCCATACATAAGTCCAAAATGTATACTCTATGAATCAATAAAAAATTTAATGTTAAGCTTAAAAATCTGTATTTTTTATCAAAATTACATTTTGCGTAAATTATGGGACACCCTTTATTTGTGGGTACTTTAAAAAAAGTTCACATTTGTTTCTATATCTTTTCAGAAAGCCTTGAAAATCGCATTGAACACTTTGTCAAGAAACAGCGTCTTATTGTTAAAGATAATGGCACGTAACCAGTACCACCAATCACTACAGAAAAAAAAAAAAAACACAATTGACTACTAGGACATCAAGTGTCCGTATCCATATAACTGCTACAACTTACTATGTAATTGAATTTCATGTTGAAAAATAAGCGTCAAACTAAATTTTAATAAACGACAACCAAAAAATCTCAATAAGTTTTTTTATTTTTATTTTATTTCAACATCAATAACTCTTTTTAGTTACAACACAAAATATTTCTTCAAATAATATTAATCCTAGACAGTCATTAGAATTCTAATACGTACGTGATTAGATATCAAAAATATATAAACGTTTTCTATAGAAAAAAAATGTATATACAAAATGAATAACAACTTACAATAGGCTTACAAGTATTTTACCAAAAATTGCATGGTAAGCGCAAAAATAAACGTGTCTTTGCTAAATTTAAGTGAAAATATTATTTTTTGTTCAACTAAGTTAACGCTCTTATCTGTGCCAATTCTTAATTAAAAAATAGAAATAACAAAAGAAAATATACCTGCAGGTTTCATTAAATTTTTTGTCATAAAGAAATCTGCACTTAGAGATAATTTTACACATTATAATCTTACTGTCGAAATGAACATGCACATTATACAACTAAACTAAAACTACAACTTTGCAGACTAATTTACACCCAAAAAAGACTTAAGTATTTCTATTTCTTAATTAAAAGAGACTGGATAATATTTATTCCTTTTTTTAGGTACATTTTTATGTGTTAGACATTTATTATTAAATTAATTCCTTAATTTATGTATTTATACAAATGTTTAAAATAGGTATGGTTACGTACAAAGAATGTGATCACACTGTAGTAGTTTACATTTTCATGTACGCGATCGTTTTTCCTTGTACGTAAACGCACCTAATTTGCACTTTTTACAAAGTATATAGACTTTCTTAAAATAAAGTTTTCTCTTCGTTTAATTAATTTCCAATGGATTTAGCCTTGTGGAATCTAATGATGGGAACAAAAAAAAAAAAAAAATTAATTAGTAATGTTAGAATATAAATAAAGTTTTAGGTACCTACCTTCGCTTTAGGACCTTGAGAACAATGGCACCTTCACGAACATTTTTGAACAGACTTATGGTCTCAGCGTGACTCATACCTTGAACAGATATGCTGTTGATTTCGACAATTTCATCACCTAGAATAAAGTAAGCAAGCGATTTAGAAGGTTTTTTCATACTAGTTGCAGCTGAAGGTACAAAAGGACTAGGCCAAATCGTTGAGAAGCCATGCTTGCTCTAATTTCAACCAGAATATAATATCTCTGGATCTCACGTCGAATGGGTAAACATTATAAGACGTTCACATGAGTGGGTTAGGAGTCCCCATATAACATACTCAAATCCTTCCTGTAACGATTAAGACAACAACTCACCAGCCTGCAAGGTTCCATCATCATCAGCTTGCCCAGAAGGGAAAACTGTTTTCACAAAAATTCCCATATTGCCTTTGGGTGAGTCACGTCCTCCCACAATACTGAAACCTAAGGATTTCATACCGTGTCCTTTGTAGAAGGTCACTGTTTTCATTTGACATCTGTGGAGTCCTTAAAATGAAATAAATAAAACATATAAAATCAGAGTCGAAAATCATTCTTTCAATGCAAAGACCGCCGCCACCATACAAATTTATTATGCAAAAACAGACTTATGTACACGCATTCATTCCCATAAAAGTATGCAATTAATCACAGACTTAAATTATAGCTAACATAAAGATGATATTTTGGCATGCTTTCTCATTCTTACCTCATACAAAAATTATGCCTATATGTTGAATAAGAGTGAACAGAATATTATAACGAGTATGTTTTTCGGTACGATCAGATACGAGACAACTCAGTAACCTTAATATTTCCCAAGTGTAGTTAACTTCAAACAATTAGCGCACTCCGTTAACGGAAACATGTTTTAAGGCCTAAGATATGTTTTTTCTATGTTTTCCAATAAAGGTTTTGGAACTAAGATATAATTTTTTTCTTTTTGAGCCATTTATGGCTGTTGAATTGACTTCTTGCGTGTTCGAAGACTGAGCTGCTTAGAGCTATATTCAATCCCCGAAAAAAAAACATAAATTACGTATATCTTAAGGTTTTTTCCACTGCACCACCTCTCGCGAACGCAGTGCTAGAAGAGCTTCTCATTTCAGACGTCCAAACTAGATATAAAATTGTACGTCCCTTCCTTTTGTCACAAAAATAAAAACTCACACAAACCAATGGTTGTGAAAACTAGTCCAGGATTCGGGGTGCCAACAATACTGTTGCGTTAACTATTTATTTATTTATTTTATTTGCAAAATGCCCGCAAAGATAAAATAACGTAAAACATTTTAGCAGACTGTACCCTTTGCGCTAAATCTTAACAACATTTCGGACTGTACAAAAATGTCGCTAATTTTTTGTAGATCTGGCATCATATTTTCGTAAATTAAACTTTGACGAAAACTCCCAATGCTCGCAACGCAATTCAGTGCCTGGGTACCTAATAAATAAGCCATCACATATTGATATTACAGTTTTGCTTCATATGTAGGTATATCGCCGTGCCGGCGGCGATTATGTTACAGAAATCAGAAAATCTAGCACTTGGCTCACACCGATTTTTAGGACTCATGGAAACGAGTGACAGTTTTTTCATTTACAAGACAGGTAAAAACTGACTTCATTTGCACTAAAGACTAAAGAACGGCTAGAAGAACCACTCATCTCCAAGTCACAGCACGCACACGCATATCTTAAAGGAAGATCGACATAAGAGACAGACCTTTCCAAAGATAGAACAGCTTTCAATAAACACACTAAAGCAGTTCTACAGTCCATTACGTAGATTTCAAACCATCTGAGTCATTGCAACATTGCACTGTTTCTATGATTAGTAACAGAATGATTTAGACAACACTAGGAAACAAATCAAGATTATCAGACATGTATCCCAAGACTCGGAGTTGTTTCAAACCTGTTGTGGCTTTCGTGGCCTAAGCAACTCTCCCTATCATCCGGTGCTAGGTATCTGGGAAAGTCTCTGGATCCCAAGCTCAACTGAAAACATAACATCATGCATACCTTCCTATGCCTGTAGTAATAGAACTTTCAACAAATGATGAAGCCTGCAGAATTGGATGCTTATGTGGCTCTAAGAAAAGCCTATAACAAAACCAAATTTAACAAGATTGAAAGACCGGCACCACAGGCATTTCACGGTCAACACCATCGTCAACTTCTAATGCGATGGTGGATGTTAAAAAAGCGAAAACAATGGCGTTCATTTCGCCCTCCAATACTTTGCTGTACCTTAAAATAAATTAGCAGTTGTGCATATTTTTCATAAACTAGACCGAGTTTGTATAAAATCATAGCAGAAATTTATTTTTTAAAGATTTTAATCTCAAAATATCAGCTTGACGCTACAGGAAGTGAATTTGTATCCCTTCTATATTTCAATTTATCTGCCGCGTTCCATTGACCGTTGATATGACATAGTAATAAAAATTCAAATTGGTTCTAATGTCACTTTGCCGCTGGCGCTAAAGATCTAGCGGCAGCGTTCCTCCATCAGGGATATTTATGTGCTAAACCTCTAGCGGTCAACGCGGCCATTGTTCCTTGAACCAATTAATAACCATTGAGATGTTTGTCATTTAAGTGGACTGTGGACTGTGGTTAGCCACTAGTGTAAGTCGGTTAAACTTAACTAGGGCCCTACACACGATCAATGTTACTTGACAAGTATCATTGACGATTTTTTTCATCAAGTAACATTGATGATAAATCGCCTACACACGTATCAATGAATATTGACAATGATTTTGCATAAATTATGTTCAGTCGTTTCAAATGTATGAATGAAGATGGATTATACTATTATACATATTTTTTATCTGCTTGAACTGCTTGCAACCAGCGTATGTATCAATATTAAATGAAAATAAATCGAAAAGGTATAAAAAAAGATGTTATCTACTAAAACGACAGTTTTATGGAGATTCTTAATTTTGAAGGACTGGAAGTGTATTAAGCCATATGAGCGCCTCATTAACACACGATTTGTAGCTAGGTACTGGCAGAAGCCTAGAGCACATAACACTCATATCATTTTAGAGACCTGACGTGCAATTGTCGACCATTTTCGTAAATTGGACATATTTTCACCAACATTACCATTTAAAAAATGACAACATTGACAAGTAACATTGATGCACCCTACGCACGATCAATTAAAATTGTCAATTAAAATTGACGAAAACCAAAACAATTTTGGTTTCCATCAATGTATCAATGTTACTTGACGAGAACATTGAAGAGCATACAAACGATCAATGTTACTTGAATGGTGAGTCATTCAAGTAACATTGACAAGTAACATTAATCGTGTGTAGAGCCCTTATGACTACTTTTGTGTCAAACATTTTGAGTACCCCACCCACCACCTACTACATATTTTTAAATGTGAATTGCACCTACGCACTGACTTGCTAGTATTTGTGTTGCAAAAGCAAGGATTATGTTCAAATATTTATTTCGCTATTTTTGTTGAACATTGAATTGAGAATGTATTATTTAGCTCAACAAAGAAAGTTAAAATGCATTTTGATAACACTGCTCTTTGACGTTTATTTTTGCTTGCTTTAATGCGTTGTCTGTAAATAAATTTACAACGTAGTAGATTTTTAGAGGCGAGCACCTTTCCCTAGTGCTTACAATGTACAGTACATAAATGGAATTACATTGATCACAGTTATTGCAATGACAAACCAAAAACTAAACTACATATTAGCAAAACTATTATCTATGTTTATATCACCAGTAAATTTATGTAATGTATATACCTATCATTTATTAAAGTACCTACGTAGTGAGCCATTTTTTTCTCTTGAAATTGGATTGGTTGCAGTCTCTTCCTCCCAGAAGCCGGCATCTATTTCTACGTCAGTATCTTCCGATGAACTCATTTTTTAAATAAACAAATGTTTTTTTTTTATGTTACTTAAATAAACAAACCGCAAGAAATATCGCAGGTAAAGTATCTACTTCAATGGCGAATCAAAAATCAATGATCCTAATGAAAACAAATATTCCAGTGTTATGGACAATAATTATTTTGAATGAAGAAGTGCAGGGATGAATGTATTCTGAATATTTTCAAGGCTAACTGGATGTGGAATTTCCCAGTGTTTGTATTGCACCTGTTGACGCAAGTATAGACCAAAAACTAAACAGTTGATTTAACTTCACAATCAAATGGATCGATTTTCCAAAAGAGTTGGAAAGCGTGGTGAGTTTTATTTGACGTTAATGCTGATGTTGATGTGCAAGCCCTAAAAAGTTAGAAAATCGGAAAAGGGTGACATTGCAAGCAGCTCTGCACTTTGCTCTTGCAGAAAGCCAAAAAAGCTAAGCAGTAAGAGTTTTTCTTAAAAAGTTTTCCTAATATAGTCATGAATATGGTCAAACAGTCCGTATAAAGGTTTTATTGAATGATGTATCGTAAAACCTAAAAAGTGGTAATACTGTGTGGCCTGTCATGGTAGCACGATTGACACGACTTCAACGTCATGACAAATGACTGATTTGTAATGGCTGTTTGATTTCATTGTCGATGCTGTTGGAACTGAATGAGCGACATTTTTTTGACAGCATGTCACATAGTTACAATGTCCCAGTGATTAGTCAATTTCTGTGAAGTCAGGATATCAATAATTCACAATGTTTCATGTGTATTCGTAGTCTTCACTCTCCAAGGAGCTAAGCGCGTCGCTGAGTCTGAATGCAGCCGCGAAAGATGCAATTACTTTTAGATGTCATTAACAAAAAGTACTACGAACAAAACAAACAGACTAAAATATCGTGGTATCCAAATACGCATTTGATATAACGTTGAACATTTCAGGAGAATCTTTAAAATTCGATACGAGGTTGAGGGGTCGAGTTAGTTTTCCCATCTATTTGTAACTACTTTCCCAAATCGACACCTTCAATGAGTACTACTCCAACTTCTACGGAATCTGTTTTCTTCCCCCGGTAAAAAAATATCAATTACTTACCATCACTAGATGACCGGACATCCGTTGTCGGCTCATTCTTAAGTGTTAGTGTTGCTGTTGTCGTCTTTGCAGTTTCGAATTCTTTTCGGTTTATCAAACTGTCAGACATAACAAATTGAGTATCTGCTTTCTGTTGTGGTTGTGGTTTTTTACAATGATTAATTATGATATCACAATGATTGTTATTGTTACTTTCAACGCTGATAGTAGTTGTTAGAGAACCTCGATTCGATTTTGTACTGTTATTAGTTAAACTTAGTTCTGAATTTGTTATGGATTCTTTGGGTGAGTCTGTTGAACGATTAGTTCCGCTATCGCTGTCACTCTTCGCCGGCTGAACGAACAAACTCAACCGACTAGAGCTCAGGCGAGAGTGAGAAAATCGAAGTGATCGGTAATTCGAATTCGAATAGTTTATCGAATTTCGAGAATAATGTGTACGGCACGGAAGTTGGCCACTATCACCGACTTCCGTTTGATTTGTTTCCCTAGGCGCTTCAATATGCAGCCGATGTACATTTTCAGAACTTTTACATATAGCTGACACTGAGGCAGGCTTAGAAACATGGTTAGTATTTGGACTACTATTGCGTTTGGCGGTGGTAGCTCTCAGCAATTGCGCATAATCAGAATGCTGGAGAGCTTCAGTTCGTTTTCGACTGAGAAGTTGCCACTTCTCATCGTCACTGATTGTATTGGTTATTGTTGTTACGCGATTAGCATAGACGGGTGTATACTCGGACGTACTGTAAAGTGGGGTAAGTTCCAGGTTACGTGATGTTCGAACACGCGGTATGCGTTCCATTTCATCGGCAACACTGCCGATTGCGCTACGGGGCGTTGAACATCTTGTTTGCGGGAGATTTTGAGAAGTCATCGTTGAACCCATCACAGATCTTGCATCATCATCTTCTTCGAGGGCTACCTGAAGACTACTCAGATCGTAGCTGTTGATGCTGTCTGTGCTATGTGTACGATGACAGTAGGATAAACGTTTTCGCGCTCGGATATAGTAGTCGTCGGTTTCGCTTGACTGCATTAGCCGATCATTGCAATTTATTTTTATTTTCGTACAAAAATCGGTCACTGTTGCAACTTCATCATGGGCAATGACCAGATCAATGCAATTATCCACGAAGGTTGAGAGGAGTTTCTGTACTTGATCGAAGGATTGAATACCACGCAGATGATTTCCATTGACGTTGACAATTTCATCACCCAGTCGGAGTCGTCCATCTCTGTAAGAAAATGAGAAAACAATAATGTATTGGGGTGTAATGTAACTTATTAAAATAGTTGTACAAAAAAAAACTACTAAGATTGCGTTTTTGGGGCTTAATATGTATCGAAAACGTATCTATCAGTCACTGGGGCGTATGTGCAACGTTTTCGCATGTGAACACTGGCTCAAGAAAAAATTAATATTCCAGAATATCGGGCCAATTCTAACTATCAGTAAACACTTTTGGAGATAATTTGAATGAATGTGTACATTATAGATCACTTATATAAAAAGATATATTGCCCAACTTTTTTTTATAAAAATGTCTACATTGAAGAAATGTATTCTGAAGAAAAATAGATACAAGACAAGAACTGCGACTGATCAAGTTGCGAAATATTAAGAAGCACACCTCATCGTAGCAACAAAGTGCAATTGGAAACGTTTTCGGAGAGACAGGAGAAGTGAGGTCCTCAACGCGCGAGGTGCAAATTGATGATCTCACTAAAAGGTGAGATCTTCAAAGCCTTGTCCAAATAGTTTAAGAAAGTGCGAGGCATACAGACCTAATCCATTACGTCTATGGCGAAAGTGTAGGGATGCAAACTTGAGTTATTAACTTCCGTATAAACGCTGATGTCAAAAGGGTTCTGGAGGTTGGACAAATAAAAAGTAGAATAGCGGTATGCGGAAAAAGTTGTGTCACTATACGATTTTGTAGACGCCCTAACCTAACGTAACATCGAGCATAGGCGTGTAAAATCACGGTTGAGAGTAGTTTAGACTATGAGAAGTGCGAACAGAAAGACCATTTATTAAATAAATACCAACTCAAGGATCCAGGATGGCTCATAAATTAGATGGAAATACACAAAGTCTACCTTCTAAGCAGTGGTCAAAGAAAAGGCAACAACTACATTAAAGCAAGAAATAAAAATCATTGCAATAGAACGTAGAATACAAAGCGGCCCAGACTCTTCTGGTAAAATCCGTCAAAGAACTAAGAGCCGTAGTAGCTGAACACAGAATTTCAGAAAATATTGAATTAGTTGGCGACAATACAAGTAAGGAAGGAATATGGACATGGACATGTTATGGGTAAAATGGAACATAAGTAGGACAGCAAGCTTACTACACTCACTCAAAATATGGCTATAAGGTAAATAAAATTGCCAGCTAAGCCAATTTGGTGAATGGGCCGCAGGGGGCAGCTAGAAACTTGTTCGTTCCTTGATATCACTCTAGCTAGCAGAGGTAGCATCAGCACGGTTCACAAGAACGGTAGACAACAGCTCGGTGGTTATAAAAATTAATTTGCATTTTAATGAGCACGTATATACCAATTGTGACAACCAAGCTGTAGTATGTGAGCTAAGGCCACAAACGAACACTAACCACAAGAAACATTCCATCATTAAATATGGACATACAGATAAACCCTTTAGCTAAAAAGCTCTTCTGTGAAGTTATAAGTGAATGAAGGAGGTTCATGCAATTTGGTCATCCTTGGGTCCTCTCAGGGTGAACAGCAATGCGCACCCGATGAAAGTAAACGTGAACAAATCTGAAGTATCTCATCAGGAGTGATGAAAGGAGCAATGCTGAGTTTTCCTGTAGGATTGGTCAGCCTGAGTTAAGTTTGAGGCAGCTTGGTCATTCTGTTATTAGGAGGACTGAACTTGGTGTCAAAGCTATGTTGTCAGTCTTTATAGTTCAGTCTATGAGATTTTGGTAATGATCAAAAGAATAAGATCGCGGATACGAGCTGAAGAAATGAGATTCCTCCGTTGTATCGCTGGCTGGTGTGACCCGTAGTGATCGTATAAGAAACACCAGAATACGTGAGGAATTCAAATTCGAACAGCTACTTCTCCGGGTGGAGCCATGCTTCAGTGGCTTGGTCATGTTGAACGCATATCCCCAACCAGGATCACAAGACGTGCTATGGAATCTGTACCATCAGACAGGCGCGTGTCCTCTATGTATAGTGTACACCCAGGATTAGATGGGTAGATCAAGTCCATAATCTCTCCTCTATACGCGTATGGGGATTGCCCTTGATGGTTTTGAGTATAGAGAGCTATGGAGGGTCGACTTGAGCAACCTACAACCGCGACTCACTTAATGGATAAACGGGCCGAAAATGAATGAAGAGGGATTCAAGATTCACTATTGCTAAAGAATATTAAGAATTAAACAATCGAAGGACATAAGGCGGCATAGGAAAAATGTGCAGAGCTGCTGATGAAAATTTTCGCAGCACTGTTCTCGAAAAAATCGACATAAAAAAATAAAAATGACCGGATTCAGATAGCCCTGAAGGCAGCAATAAGGTCTAACCCTGCAATTCTTGTTAATACAATGGAGGCATGTCCTCAGGAAAAACCAACTAAGCATGATAACATTTACTCAACCTTGAAACTACCTATAGAAACCCTGCTATTTGCTGCCAATATGTAAGACTATCTCTCAGATGTCCACGCAGTAGCTGAGTAATGCAAGGGGCATCGCATTTGTGAAAAGATCACATGAGTGAATTAGTCTTCAAAAGTGCTGATGAATTTTTATCAGTCGAGGTGCAAGATCGTTCGCCTTGTAAAGTTCATTTGCGAGCATTGATTTAGTGATTTTCACAATCAGACAACTTTGTCGTTGTTCGTCTGTCAGTTAAATGATAAACAGAATAAGAGTTTAAAAAAGCCCGCCTATATCCTACAGATTCCAGCTTCGATGTGCAATCGAACAATTTACAAAGTCTACGTCTTCTCTCAATTTATTTGTTTCACTGACAGTCTACAACCTTACCTCTGATAAATCTGATCAACATCTAATAGAACACAATATAAAAAAATCAAACCAAGGAGCTATTACTCATATAAAACAGTAAAACTTACTTATGGGCAATTCCGTATGTGTCAATTTCCACGATCAAATATCGAAACTGCTGCTCATTTGCACTCGTCAGCACCGTCTTCGGCGACAACACCAATCCAATGAAATCACCTTCACACAGTCTTTCCAATTTGACTTGTCGAAAGCGCCGTCGTATCGTCTCAGTTTCATAATCATAATTATATCCACCCATTGATACCGGCCCGCTGCCATCGTTTCCACTGGTAACTGTCGACGATGCCATACCGCCACTGCCGATCCTTATCGAATTCATCGACACCAGACTATTCCGTTTCGTAGACGCATCATCAATTTGACCACGACCACCATCACTGTCGTAACCCGATTCATTTGAACTCAGGCAACTACTTAATCTTTGGTAAAGTGGTTCCCAGTCCTTTGACGAAATACTATTATTTCGAGAGACGTCACCCTGTGGGGAGCAATTACTTATCGCACTATCATCCGACGAATAGCGTTTTATGACGCCACTCCGATAAATCACCTTCTGTTGGTGATTTGGACTAGTGCTGGTCAGCGAGACGGTGTCACCGTCTCGTCCGCCATTTGTAATTGCCGGCGACGACATGATGTTGTGTTCTGTGGTGCGATTATGAAGTTTTGTCAACGATTGTTTCATTACGGAACCTCCGTTCTCCTCGGGCAGGACCGATAAACGGGACCGAAGGAAAGCGTAGGGGAAGTTTCCACGACGTGGCTGTTCGCTAGAGTTAGCGATTCCCGCCTTGGCGATATCGTCACAGCTTGACGATTTCAGAGTTGATGGACCAATGGTTGAGTTTTTATGAAGAGTTTTCTTACTGTTGGCCAAATTGAGTCCTTCGGAGGGATCATCACATTTGATATAGGAACAGGTGCTCAATTGGCTGGTTGAACTACTGCGGTAAAGTTGAGGTTCGGAGGCTTTAACTAGGTTATGGGATTTGTGGTTAAGCATTCCTGTCGAACCGATTCGATGGAAGAATGATTTGAGAGCTTTTTGTCGGTCCTTTGTAAGGGATGCGCTTTTACTGGGAGTATTGTGCGGGGTAGAGTTAGCTGAGTCTTTTAAAGATTTTTTCGACGATTGCTGATTATCCTGTTGATGTGATTTGATTGTTTCTATTGGTCCGGATTTGCATTTTTTCAGAGTACTTGTTGTGTTTGCTGGTGGTGGATAGAATATGCTTTGAAGATCCGGATGGCCTTTCTGTTCACCTCGCTTGAGAATGTCCAGTTTGCGGCTCATTCGTTTGCCCCATGTGAAGACTGAAATGAAAAGAATAAAAGGGAGTATTAAAGCGCGGGTTGGGAATCTTAAAATTTATTATAACAGTGAGTAAAATACACGACAAAGAATACAGTATAACAACAGTCTTAGTACAAATTTAATATAAAGTGACTTTAACTTGAAATAAGATCAACCCTCTCTCTCCTGAGCTCTAAGGGCCTAAAAAGCTATGTAGACATCAAATTGGTTAAATAACGTGTTGAATAAAATTATATAATCGCATGGGAAGTAACTCTTGAATGAAAGGTTGAAAATTCATACCAAGGTGCAAAGGCCTGTTGAGAGGCAACGCTAATGTTCATTCCAATATTAGGCTGTTTGAGAAACAAGAGAGTGATTTAATTTTTCCAACAAGGCCAACCATATATTTACATCCAAATCTAAATATATTCTGGAACTCAAAGTTCCTCTGTCTGTTAAAACGGGCGTTTGGCCGTTTATAACTCGAGAACCATTGATATAACTTAAAAGGTCCTCCTTTAAGTTTATAATACACATAATAATATTTTGTGGCCAGGTTACAGTAAATATTTTGCTATTTTAATAGGTATGTATTGAATAGATCAATAGAGTAATGAAATTCCGTCGGTTCATGTGAAAGCACATCACTATGAGCTAAACGATATTGTACTAGATTATAAGTTAGCATATTTGAAACCAAATGAATATTTTTTATGTAAGATGGCGCTATCTCGTCGAGGTAAAACTTATTTTGAAAAGCGAATAAAATCCATCCTGAAACTAAAATTCACTGTTTCACCTCAGCCATCGGCGATACCCAATTAAAACCCAGCGGCTAGGAGCTACCCGAACGCATCCGAACACCGGCATTAAAATGGAATTACACAGGACTAAAGCTAAGTACACACGATTGTAAGATCTTACAATATTGTCAGATCTGTCAGTGCTCTGACAATGACTGACAATGAGCTTACAATAGCCAACTACCTTACAATACAAAATTGTCCGTTCAGATGGCTGTAAGATTTTGTCCCAAAGTCTGACAATATAATTGTCAGATGGATGTCTTACAATGGTCTGACAATGACTTTTCTGACAACGTTGTCAGGTTGAAAATTGGGTGTTCACACGGTTGGAAGATATTTGAATATGAAAAATTGGTCGATCTGTTGTCAGACATTGTCAGATAAATTCAAATTCTTGTGGGTTGTTTTTTGTAGTACGAATAATGGAACAAAATATTGTACTTGCGAGATTTTAACTGCCTACGTGTTAGAAGACTGCGACGATGATGAATTGATACAAAAACGACGTAAACTTTTGAAGAAGGATTGGGTGGCCCGTTGTCAGAAGGAAGGATTCTACACCTAATAGCAAGCTGAGGAGCCGAAACTTTATCGCAATTTTTTGCGAATGTACTCAATACAATCCAATGAAATTCTAGCTTTGGTTACTCCACACATCAAGACAGTAATATGCGCGCGTTCATCCAGGAAATCGAGACGGTTTCATTGGCAACTTGACCCAACTTTTTTTTTCCTTTATTACCTCTACCTCTTACTTTACAACACGGCTTCTTTGGGTAGTTTATACTTTGCGCATCCAACAACCCCATTCATTCTTTCTTTCTTCCTGTACAATTTTTTTTTCGACTTTTGCAATTCCAATTCCCAAAGTTGTTCATATCAATATCTTCTGAATTATTTTCCATCGTTTAAAAGCAAACTTCGATTTCGCTCGTAAACCACTGGTTATATTGTCTGACAATGAAGAAATTGTAAGCTATTGTCAGCTTCCATAAATAACGACATCTGACAATATCCAATGAGTCTTACAATTGTCTGACAATAATAAAAATTGTGTGTTCAGACTTGTTCAGACGATCGTCAGCAACCTGACGATTTGATTGTCAGATGGATGTCTTACAATAGGCTGACAATGACATTTCTGACAATATTGTAAGATCTGACAATCGTGTGTACTTAGCTTAACTCTATAACAGCTTATCAGAATGGTTAGATGTCAACACGATACGCAATTTGTTCAAATGGTGCATTTATAAGCACAAGATTTCGTCAAAATTGGACAAAGGGGCGTGGCACCGCCCATACAAAAAAAACCTTCAAAATCTTATATCTGGAAAACCACCAAATCGATTGAGTTCAAATTTACAGACAAACTTAGGTATTGGTACAGTAGTATTCCTGTGAAGATTGGTACAAATTGGAGAGATGGGCGTGGCGCCTCCCATACAAAAAACATCTTCTATGGAGTAAAGCTCTTTGACTCGATAGACGCTGGGCCGATTTTTATGATTCTTTTTTTGTTTTGTTCCCGAAAATCGATTTGTTAGCATTTTACGATAGGTGGCGTTGAGATTGTCTTGCCGTCTGGTTGCCAACAAAACGGAGTTATGTCGAGTCCAGCTAGTTATGTAATATATAACAGCAGCGCTTAACTCATTTCCTCTGTGAATTCGCGGCACTAATGGACAGTGTTACAGAGTGGGTTGCGTCCTCAAGAACACCCTCACTCCTGTCTTTCCAAAGGTCTTCTTCTGCATTTTCCTTATTTAGTTTCGTTGAGTGTAGTTATTCATTTTAATTCGTACGATGGTAGAAAGGGATTGTCTATCTTTTTGTATGAGTCTATTCGATTCTGGATGATACTAGATCGCAGATTTTTTTGATGACACAAGTTTTCATGGAGGTTCATCTAGCGTGTCGCCTTTCTTTTGGCTTTTTTCTGCTTCAAACTTGAATGTACAAGTCGGGATAGTGAGAGAAGGATCAGCTTGTACTAAAACTGCTGTCGAAACTTATCCTGTGAATTCGCCCGCTTTCTTATTGCTTAAAATGCCTTCATGTCCAATGTCAAATGAGAATGGAAAAGAACCTCTTGACCTATTCACAACAGCATTTCACAAGCATTTCGATTTTGTTCTTGTTGCGTACTGGTAGTCGCACTTACCAGTTCCTGTTGTCATTGTCACTGCCAACACCTCTGCTTGGAAAACTGGAAGACGTATAAATCATAATATGCTCAACAATTCGATGCCTGGACTCTACACTACTTGTGTTCATTTTTATAAGTCCACTTTTCCATTTTTCCCTGTTGGGATAGTCGCTCGCGAACAGTCTTAAAAAGTCTACGATTAGACGCTGTTCCTTATGGGCCATCAAAGGACTTTAGGGCTCCGTTAATTTTTCGCCGAGTAACGGAACGTTGCCAGTAGTACAAAATCGTCAGTGGTTCCGCCGCTTCATTAAGTGGTGTCCTGAGGAGTACAAGTATATGCTTAACATTGGTAAAAGCTCCTTCAATATCTAAGAATACTATACAGCTACAGAATCTCTCTACGTATTAATTTTCGTAGTATTTTTGGTGCAGTTATCGTAGTGTGGCTGGGTGGTACATCGAATCTAAACAAAATTCAGTTCAGATTCATTCGGGGTCCTTGATATAAAATCTGGTTAGGAATTTCTTCAGTCTCGAGGTTTTTGTTATTTACCCGTTATTTAATTACAGACCTTCCGCAACCATGGGTGCTGGGATTTTAAAATTGCATTCTTAAAGTTTCTCTATCCAATTTTGTATAGCATCCAGTCAGTCCGATTTTACTTACTTACTTAGGTGGCTCTACAGTACGGGTCGAACCGAGGCCTCAACTAACAAGCCTCTCCTGTTACCCCGGTCCTTAGCTAACTGCCTCCAGTTGCGTACTCCTAGTCGGTTGAGGTCGCGATATATCTTCATCCGCTATAGATAGTGTCCAAGCTGGAATGATCAAGGTCTTATACATAATCTCCTTAGTAGTTCGGGATAGGGATCTACTACTCAGTTGCCTTCTTAGCCCAAAGAAACAGCGATTGGCAAGAGTTATTCTTCGTTTAATTTCTTCTGAGATGTTGTCAGATTTTATCCGATTTTACCTGGTTTTTCATATTTAGAAGTCTTCTTGCTTCCTTTCGACATTTTAGTTTTCCATTTAAATGTACGATACTTCATGCAATTGCAGCACCAGCTAATGGAATCAGGGCGTGGAACTGCAAATGCGTCATTTCAGTTTAAGTTAAATAATGCAAACTTATGAGCCCGCCAGACTATATTCTCCCGAAATTTCAACATGAGTGTTAATCCCAAATAAATTAACTTTAATATTTATCAAATGTTGGCCAATGTCTCAAACAAAACTATAAGCTACTCACATGTCGTCAGATCATTTCCCAAACAATCGTTTTTTTTTTTCTATTACTAACCCATTAAATCACATCGCATTATGTATTCAATATTCAAATTAATTGATATCGCCCACATAAATAATTCAAAGATTTCAGACGAACAACTTAAATAAATGGATAAACGCCTAGGGCCTTGACATCTGTATTTATGCGGCGGACAGATATGGGATTTCTGCAATGATGTGTCATCTCAACTTATTTAAGATCACAACTGCAACAAAAAAAATCCTCAATAAATATTTTAATTTTGATATTTATTACTTCCTCGCATTCGACAAGTTCACAATATGAATACTTCTGACAACATTATTATCAAATACAAATCGAAGTGCAATTTGTACAATTGCGAGTGGTATGCTAAATGCAACCCACTGGATAAGAATTCTCATTCTCAATTTCTATGACTGCGCCCGAACGGGTGTAATAAACCTCAAGAATTATGATCTTTTGTGGCAGACATAGCCCATATGCAAAGGAGAGAAATAATGTATCCGCTAATCTTTTGAATGTGATCAACTTCAGGAACATATCAAAATATCATAACTTAAATAATTTCCTTCGAGTGTGGGTGTACAAAAATTCCAGCTATATATGGCTATTGAGCGAATGTAAGTTTTACTAATATCCAAAGTGCGGCGAATTAGTTTCCTTAGGTGTCCAGTCAGATCAGAGGGTGATTCAAAGATATTGATTTGGCACATTTGAAATTAAAGGCCTCATTGATAGGTATTCCTTACAAAATTACTTTCAGCACAGAAAAATGTCAAATCACAAAAATCGAGAGAGAAATCTCTCAATTTCCAGAGAAGTACCTGAACGGTTTTTTTACAAAAAGATTAAGGAATGTCATTTCGACATTCGTAAAATAAACGTTAATGGCAGAATCTACAAAATAAGTTGGATTTGAATTTTTATAAGCTAAAATACCTATTAAACCTACAATTTTGAATGCCCTGATAAGTTCTAGGAGAACATTCAATTACAACTTCTTCCTCCGACATCGTTGAAGACGAAAAAATAGAGTTTTATTTGTCAAACTTTTGAGCTGTCACTTAGATGACAGTTTTCATTTTTCAGTAAGTCGAAATTCGGCGGACGGCGAGTAGAAAATTACATTCACATTCGCACAGTTTCTTAGCAAATTTTTAATAATTTTATGTTTGCAAAAAGTACCCGAACGAACTTAATATATTTGCTTATTTGAAAATGGCCGCGTTCCATTGACCGCTAGAAAACTAGCGGGATGCAAAACTCCATATAAAAATAGGCTGACATTTAACAATTGCGCTAGCACATATTGTGAAATATCCGTTTCTGGGAAATTTTTCAATCTAGCGCAAAATGAACTGGTAGATTGAAAAAAATAACGAACTGCCAAAACAAATCTATCAAAAGTCTAAAATTAATATAATAAAAAAACAAACAAATGGTTGTTAAATTGGAAATAAAGGCAAGTAAAATCAGAATTCAAACTTCTATGTAATTAATATATGTACATTGTATTACATACATATATATAAATTATAGTGTACTAATTAATATGCGCCATGGATCATGATGGCACAAAATACATTTTGATGCTCATTTTTGATGCTTCATCAGTAATCAAAAGTCAAACTGGTTCTAATGTCACTTTGCAGCTGGCGCTACACATCTAGCCGCAGCGTTCCTCCATCTGGGATATTATGTGCTAGACGTCTAGCGGTCAATGGTACTCGGCCAATGATAAATTAAAAACCTATAATATAATCTGTCATTATTTCATCCCAAATTCGATAGAATTAATATGGCTACATTTTTAGTATTCACTTTAACAGCATTTATTCATTAGATCCCCTTAATAAAGAGATTATCAGTGTCTCCACTAAGTCATGGCCAAATGAGTTAATTTGACTTTAATTTAGATGCCAAAAATGTTTATTTATAAAATTTATTTTGCCATGTAGTAGCTAAGCAATCAATTAGGCAAAATTACTATACAAATCTGGCAGCACTCGCGCTAACTGTCTAAAGTGTCACTTTTGGATACTGACAGTTATCTAAGTTTAATCGGCTATTTATTTTTTCATAAATAAGATTAATGTTTACAGTTTCAAATAAAAATTCGTAGGGCCGGTTTGTTCAGAGCTGGTTGAATCTGCGGTTAGGTTACCATAGATTTAGTTTAACTCTGTGATAACCAAAAAGCGTTTGATCACTTAATTTTGACTTTTGTCACCAAATCATAGATTTGCGACAAACTGTTTCACAGTGTTGTTCCTCTACATGTCGACTTTAATTGTCGACTTTTCAACGTAGACAATCGCGTCGACAATGTCAACAACGTCGACAATGTCGTAAATGTCAACAATATGTCGACAATGTCATCAATACCTTTCAGATCTGTCAATCTGTCATTCATCTGTAAACTTCAATCGAGAAAGTACACTTTTAAGAATTAATTAAAAATTTCTTTTCTTAAAAATTCAAATCCTGTGTATCATAAATATAAAACTTTAAATATGTCTGGTCGACCAAAAAACAAGGCTTTTGAGGATCTTCTAGGTTTTGTTTTGGTGAAAACAAACAACAAATACTCAGCACATTGCACAGTTTGCAGGAAAAATGATACCCGTCTTCGCAGACACAGGTAAATAATAGTGTATTTTAATTTCCATTGATTTACCAAAAAATTAATGACCAACACAAACTATTCTTTTAGATGTCTGTTTCTGTTACAAATATTGGTGAAGGTGACAATCAGAATGCAATGGTTATCAATACTCTTGTGAGTATTTTCTTTTTTTTTGTGTTAAACATCATTAACTTACTTTGTTTTGTTTTTAAATAAATATATACGATATTGAATTAAAAGTTTATATACAAAACTTGCTTCTTTTTTAATGATTTATTAGGAATCACTTTACAGGAAAAATTAAGAAAAACGTTGTTCTAATAATTATCTTCATTGTCTACGTTGTTAACATGGACATGTCGACAATTGGGAATTGTTTACGTTGAGTTGTCTACACGTAGACAATCGTGTAGTCTACATTTTTAGTCTACATGGCACAACACTGCAGTGTTTCAGTTTTCCAGGTTATTTGTCAATTCAGTTGTTAGAATTAATCTATGGTTAAATTTGTTTATTTTTTGTGTACGTTTGTTTTCGGTATTTCTTTTTTGGAAATATAAATTAATATGAGTGTTTTGATCACAAACGTGCACAGCCGCATCGACAAAGCGGGTACGAAGCAAGGTTTATTATTTATGAAATTATTTTTATTATTACGAAGTTTTACAATAATGGGTTCCAGCCTCGTTTACCGCTTAATATGTTCATCAATACATCGACCGTAAGAAAATGTGATCCAAAGGAGCTGCAGCGGAAAATGGGGCATAGTAGCGATAAAGTGGAACATGTACTCTTGTTTTTTGAGGTTATCACAGCTTGCACAGAAGCTGGAGTTCTGGATGGTGCGTGTGGAGTTTGTACCAGCTCATAACTTTAAAAAATTGAAAACGAACGCGCAGCAAAAGTATAGCTCTGTTTGACCCTAGACCGAACTAATGCATTCGGTTAGCCCTACCACTTTCGATACATCACTGAGCTCGCACTGACAATGAAACCTCTGTTCAAAGTGACCACTAGTGCGCCAAGTTGACACTACCTATAGGCAAGAGTTCATTGTTGGGAGTGGGACTCATATAGGGAATGAGACGAATATGTATTCTGCCGCCTACCCCTTTATATTGGCCCTAAGCGGGCTGAGCTTAGTATCAATTGGAACATTACCGCATTATTCTGAGACATACGCCCAAAGCTAAGTAGACATGTCGCACATAATGGACATGACGTAATTAAAATACTTTTTTGAAAAATGTTATAACTGTTTTAGTCGGCTCTCACATTGAGGAAACAATCAATAAGCGACAGGCAATAGGAAACGCGCAATATTATCGCTCACAGTTATTTTATTTTGAATTAAATTAGAGGTCTCACATCAAAGCAACTCAATATCGCTCGAACGAAAAACGTTGCTAATCGCGGCAATAATTATCACTAGCGATACTTAGCGCATTTTGAAAAATAGGTAAAATAAAATTGCGTATTGCTTGTTGACAGTTGCTAGTTGCTTAGTTGCTTATTGCTTGTTGCCTTAATCTGAGCGCCACCTTAAGATATCAAGGAACCTACAGACTTCATTGTAAACCAAGAAATCTCTTAGAACTATTCGACACATTCTGACATGCATGGATCTACAATTCGCAGAGCAAAATACAGGAGAAAACTGTAAGGTTCTGGCGAACGTTTTTTCGTCGGCAATACTACAAACCACAGTACGGGTCCTAAAAATAGCCCAATTGTATAAAAGATAATCGGAGGCAACTACCGATTCAGAGCTCTGAGAGAAAGTACAGATTTTAAAACAACGTCTTAGCGCAAACTGCTGGTTAGTCAATGCGTTGTTTGAATTTAAAGTTCCAACAACTGCATATAACTAGATACGAAAATAATAATTCGTTGACATATTTTTAATGTGAAGATGAACCCACGCCGCGTAGAAACTCAAATATTCAGCTCACAGATTGATCGATATTGTGTCGGGATATTGTTTGGTAATTTTGAGACTCAAAATAACAACTGTAAAAGTGACATGAAAACTAAGGCGTGCGTTGTGCATGAGTTTATTTTTTAAAAAATTGTGTCATGTCATAGTTTTATGCATAGCATAACTAATTTTCGTATCGCTGACCTTCTCCGGCCTTGTAGCGGATAATACATGAAAACTATGCAAGGAAGAAACTGAGAAACTTTACTACGACGACGTTAGCATCCGGAACTAGCTGACAGAAGAATTCAAATTTTGGGGCAGATGAAAAGCGTTGCCACAGACATCGGAACAAGGAAAAAATGTTCAGAAATCCAAATCCAAAGAGTCTCTCTGGGTAAGATGGACTGTCGCAGAGAGGTGCCTGATATGGTGGTCTCTTTTGAACATCTGTCATATGGTCAGAAGCAGTAATAAATGAATAACTGGCGCAAGAGGTTTATGTAGAATCCTTAACCTAGTATAGCTTCTAGCAACCACTTGTTTGCGTGTTTTGTGACTTGTGGAGTGGAAAAAAAAACTTAAGGTGTGATTTGTGTGTTTCTTGAACGGTTTAATCTGAGACTCCTCGTTCAGTTATCCAGCACACTAAACACTCAGCCCCTGCATCCGTAAAGCTGTCAATTACTTAAATAAATTTGCATAAGTGAACGCAAATCTAAATTATCTTTAAGAACACTAAAAAGCCGACTATACAATTTGTTATCGAAAGGTGTAATATTGTAATAACAACATTCATAATGCGCATGTAAGCGCAAGTGACGGGGAACTTAACGAAACTGAACCATAAGACATTGCATTCACGTTCTTACGGACAATTTTCCTTTAGTTCAGCTTTCAGTTTTATTTGTAGCAATGTATATGTCTACCTATGTACATATTTTAAATTAAAAAAAAAAAACATTTTGGCTAAATACTGTTCTTATGGACGTGGCTATAAACGACATAGACTAAGCAGTCTCACAGTCTTAAGGAATATTTTAAAAAAAGTTTCATCGAAATCTGTCCAGTAGTTTTCGAGTTTTTAAGAGCCAAAGAAAATTCCTACAGTTTTATTATATTTATATGTAGGTATTTCATTTTCGCCATTCGTCATCAAACGCTTCAGTGCAGTGTTTTAAATGTATGCCTTCGTCAAATGTCAAATTTGCATATACGATTAAGGGATCAACCAAGGATAATGTGTTCAATCAAACGTTTGCATTTTGCAATGGGTCATTATTCATACAATGGAACATTTACATGGCCACGCATGCAATTTTGTGCACGAAATTTTGGCAACAAATGCTAATAAAGATATAAGAATGAGTATTAAAGTCAACACTTTAAAGTGGGGGATTTATTCGGGGATCGAAGGTGAAACCCATACTTAGAAGTCCAGTTCCCGCACACTAATCACTGAACCACTGCGTGATTGTGAGCAAAGTAATCCCAGTGGATTATTATAATAATGTTTCTCCTCCTAAATTCTTTGCAAAAGTTTGGCATTTGAGTTCAACTTCAATCGTTATAGCTGTTTTTAGCTATGTTAAATTTTCCAATTCGAATGATTTACATGCAAACTCCAACATTCTTACCGCGCTGTCAGATTCTAATCACAATCAACACCTTAACCTTCAAATTACAAAATCGAATCGTTCAAACCTAAAAGTGACAGCTGAAATTTGCGAAGGGTTCAATAGCTTAGTGTGTATGAAATTTCAGCTATTCGCTTGATCCTCAGTTTGCTCGAGTTGAAGACCTCCAAAAAATGAATCTGTTAAATTAAATTAGAAAAAGAAAGTGTGGAATTCATTTTGCACTTATCTAGTTTTCTGACAATAGCCAATAATAATCCAGTTTTTAAAATAATATCCAATTGGAAGGAGTTAATATGGAACACCCTGTGATTTTCTCCGAATCCAACAATTATTGCAACAAACAAAATGTATAAACAAAATTCCACTCAATACGAGTGCATCGAAGCAGATAACGTCTATCCCTTCTATAATGAGCCATACCTATCCTCAATACGGCCTCAACCGTATCGACAAAAGTCATAACTTTAAAATTATTGCAAATTATCGGAAATACACCATAAAGCGGGAATCAGTGTGCGCAACAGCACGTGCCACCATTTCAATCGCCCACCACACTATGGGTGTCGTTTGTAAGGTCATAATATAGAATTCTTGATTCAGAAAAAAAAGAAAACATCCTCGAGACTTACTAGGCAGTTGCGTATTCTTACTATTGTAGGTGTATCATCCGGTTATCATACAAATGCTTGCTGCGTTCGCATTAGACAGAACGACGTCGCATTTCATTTCCAAATGGAAATTTCATTTTTAACACATAATGAAACTGTAATTCGTTTGATGAGGTTTAAAGAGTACCCTATGCAAATGGCAAGCACAAATGTATTGGTTCAGGTATTGCCAAAATGTAATGAAATGCCACAAGTTCTCTCTAATTTCTTCAAAACAACATAATAGAGCCGCAGACGCAATGGGGAGTCCTGTCAAAAATTCTACAAATAGCAATATAGTCACACAATTAGTAGTAACCACTGTCATAGGCCACGTTCATAGAAGTTTGAATTCCCATTTTACACCAAATTGGAAATATTTGACTTCTGTACTTTCACTTTTATTTTGGCAGTTTTTTTTTTATCATTTCTCATTTTGCGCTAGATTGAGAAATTTCCTAAAAAAGGATATTTCAAAAAATGTGCTAGAGCTCTAGCGCAAATGCTGAAATGACAGTTTTTGTATATGGAGTTTGGAACGCGGCTATAGTCAAAGACCAACTTTTTACTGTTTGACAGCTAGTACAAATACACTTTCTTTTAAGAAAATGAAACGGTGGTCCTGTGAAAGTTTGTGCACATTAATTGTTTAAAAAAAGTAGCGCAATGAATGATTGTTACGAGAGAACCAAAGTTTTTGACTATATATCAAAGAACTGCACATGCACAACTGCTTTTATTTGATTCACGTTGACAGATTTTTTGCATGCGGCTTTACCTCCAAGTTCCAACTCAAAAAAATTGTGACAGCCAGCTGTCAGACTTCGTAACCTAGTCCCTAGTGTGTTGTAGTTGTAGCTATATACATGAGATATCCATGATGGCGTTCAAGAATCTACTTTAGTAAGTGTGACAGCTCTCTAACTTCATGTTGCTGAGTTTTCATTGGGCCGAATTGGTCACGTGAAGTTTTCTCAGTTGACGTTTATATCCGCAACACCTACAAATCAAGTCAAGAATATCTCGACTTACTACTAAGTTGACATCTATTTCTGCCAACATGTATCCGGAGAACTCAGTTTAAAATTTACTATTGGGTCGTCGGAGAACATGGGAGAGCGCAGTTTGACATTTCGATTGTCCTGTCGTGTAGAGAACCATCAATCAGAAATTCAGAACCCAGGAGAAAAAAAAAAAATAATTGCCAATAAGTGACATACCGACAATTCAAGTTAGTTTTCGCATTCAGGTAAATATGAGTTTAGACAATTCAAGTCGACTTACGATGACTAGATTCTTGAATGCCGACCATATACTCTTTGCGACAAGCTAAGTTAATATTTAGCTGGACTAGTTTTTGGATAGTAAGTGTGTTCAGAGAAGGAATTAATTTTTTCGTAAAGTTGTCCTGTTAGGCGGCTCTCAGATTGAGGCAACAAGCAATAAGCAACTATAGTTGCTATAGCAACCGCCAATAAGCAATCAGCAACATTTTTCGTTCGAACGATATTTAGTAGCTTTGATGTGAGACCTCTAATTTAATTCAAAGTAAAATAATTGTGAGCGATAATTTTGCGAGTTTCCTATTGCCAGTTGCTTATTGATTGTTACCTCAATGTGAGAGCCGACTTAAAGTGCATATAATGTAATATGTAGTAGATTTGATCTTAAAGAAGAAGATTTAAATCTACAGCAAAATACTGAAGTTAAGCTGGGAGTCTATCATCATTTGCATCTCTACGGTTTTTTGCAAGAGTTTATGTCTTTATTTACTCAGCAGTTAACATTTCTCTACGTTACAAAGTGTGGATAAACAATGGCATACCCTAGTGTGATAAGGTACGCAAACTAGCTGGCACAAATAGGTGCGTGCTTTCAAACCTTTAGGCGTTAAGAAATAATTCCGTCGTCGTTATGTCCAGCCATGCAATTGTGTTGAGGTGTATCGAATTCATATTCTATTGACCATCTGGACAAATGGTTATTGGCTATATCATCCGGTATAAGGTTCCTTTTGTAAAAGTTGTAAAAATGAAATGAGTCAATTTCCTTTGGCTTGTATAACTTTCAAGTAGTGTAATTTGTTTTTTATTTTTTAAAATGTCTGCGAAGCTAAAAAAAAAGCGAAAAATATAGTTCATATATGTACATATGTAGGTATTAATGTTTTTTTTGTATTTTCGGTAATCATTAAGTCCAACGAAAAGATTAGATCCCTACGATACTGCTTCAAGAACAAATTGTGTTAGTTCTTTTTTTTTGACAAATTGTATTTTTAATATGTAGATATTAAAATCATCGGAGGTATAAGATGTTAAGTATTGCGTGTTGCCTCTTGCCATATTCATTAAAGATAAAGGGTGATTTTTTTTTTGCTTTTTGGTTTTTCAGCCTGATTTTTTTGACAGTTCACACGTGATTCGGACACGTGTCAAAGTAAAATATGGCATTATTGGGCCATATTTCTTCAAAGATGATGATGGGAACAACGTTTTGGGACTTTGTTCATTCTTAGTTGGGTCTTAGTTCATAAAAATCATGGGAATTAGTTCATATATAAATCCTAAATTTTCTGGGACTTAGTTCGTTTTGGCTAGTGGGACTTAGTTCCAGTTGGGACTTAGTTCGTAGGGCCAACAACAACACATGCACATAGTCTCACAGCAATTATCGGTTCATGGATCGATTTGGAAAACCCGAAATGCGAGTTGTTTCATTGTCCACGACACGAAACGGAGAGAATCACTCAACGGGTACAATCTGGATGCTCACTCCCGATACTGTCGTAAATTACATGTCTCGGGAAATACAAATTTTTAAGTCGGTAAGAATCCAGGACTACGTGTCGGATCATTAGTGTATCCTATATGCAAGGTCTCCACTAATAATCACAACCAAACATTTCTCAGTGGTATAAAATAATCAATACGAGTAACAATCTATTGTGACATACAATTTATATTTAAGAAGGTTGAAAATGACTTCTAGTAGGGCGCATATTATGGGCTCTTCAGCTTTAAACAAAATCCGTCCGGTTTATGGAATCATTTGACCTTACTTTCAACACTTTTAGTTTCGACTTTCTATTAAGATAGTTCACAATAGGCCTATATCTACAAAAATTTCGCAATTGTGAGTTTCCGTAAATTGAAAGTCGAGAATAGAGTTGTTTTTAGTAAAGCGAATTATTTGTTTTGCATCTAAAACTCTTTCAAAACTTGATACCGTGATTCGAAACTTGATACCGTCTTAACCAATTATGTTTCAAAAGCTCAGTAGGAGCCCTAAATTACATTGCAGCTAGTTTGGCTTCATACGAATACGCCTTTCGTATGTCCTAAAAATCTAATCAGAGGCTGCGTCTCGACAACTTACCTTTTGTAAATACAGTCTTTTGATACTTCTTCGCCTTCTTCTGTACTCCAGTAACCGATATTAGAAACATTTTTTGAAAAACTTCTTTAGGTATGCAAGACATTAATTTATTTTTTTTTTTAATTTTTTCTTTCAATTGGCCACGATTTAGATTTTTAAGCTATCCCTCGATCTCAAAAATGGAAAAATCCTTCTCAAATATACTCCGGGTTTCTTCGTTTTAAATTTGCTCACTTGGAACTGGGAATTGGTGTTTTTCAATTTGCTACAACTACGAATTCTCAAAACAAGCTTATTGAACATTGTCGCGGATTCAACTCCGTAAATATCGCCCGTAATTTTTAATTTGTGTACGTACAGCAAAAAACTGTTTACAACTTTCGCTTTTATTTAATTTTTCTTAAATACAAAGCACACGCATCTGAATACCACGACTGAAAAATGTAAACTGATCAGTTGAAAAACCGAAATAAGCCAAGAGTCAATCTACGCGACATATAGATATTAATTAAATCAGCCCAATACACAGATTGCATATTAAGCTAAAATATAAAAGAAATAAAAAAAAACAAAAAGCACGCTTCGGGTAAACTTTTAGACTAAATTTTGAGTAAAATAAAAATGTAACAGCACACGCTTACCATTATAGGTTGGGTGTATTATTATGGATCGCTGACAGGCGTTTTTTTTTTATTTTTAGCTAAATGAAAGGTTATAGTACGATACGATACAATAATTTGATGATAATTAATTCGAAAGTGTGAAATGATTGCAAATACATTCAATAGTTATGATTGTTGAGATGGCTAATCGTTATAGTTCAAATGCAAATGACCTAAGCGTTGGTATACATTTGCTAGTTGTAAATTGGCTTGTTTAATGTCAATGTCAATACTATAGGATTAAAATAAAGCTTAGGTGTGTTTTTTTTTGTTTCGATGACAGCTTGCACTAAACATGGACATGTCTTTGGTAATAATGGGGAGACAAACAAAGCGAATGCAGTTGGCTGGGATTATTCAGAAAACTGGAGTAAAGTGAAGGTAACTGCCGATGAATATGCAAACGAGGTTAGCCAAGTTGATGGTTTGTGTTTTTGACTCATCTTGATAATATGATTTTGTTCGCAGGTATGGTATTAAAAAAAAGTTGTACCTGGAACGTACCAGTCCTCTTCCTACTAAAAGACGGAAGAAAGCTGCTGATTTCTTACAACATTCGACAGAGTGTGCCATCGCCGGATTGTGTTCATGAAAAACTCGAAATCGCAGACATTGGTAAGGCATCCGTAGGTTCGGGCCCAATGAACCTAGTCAAGGCCTTGTACTACAGGTTCAGCGGCGCATAGTGCTAGTTTCCCTCAAACAATGCACATGGCCATATACGAAATGCAAATATGTTTAATAAAAATAATGTATTTATGTTAAAAAACAATTATGAATTCAAATGCAGGGTGAAGCAGGTTACAAAACAAAAAGAGCTTTTGATGGTTTCATTTATGGAATCAAATCCAGATGTCGCGAAGAGAGTTTGGGTAAAAATATTTATTATTATTATTATTATTAAAAGTAGATAAATAAATTTACAATTAATTTTAAACCGGCACTAGCAACTTGGCTTTCGGCATGGTATAAACATTAATTGGGAAATAGATACAAAATGTTTCAAACTTGGTAGAAACTGTAGAGACGAGGAGGAAGAAGAATTCATTGCTCACCTCCTTTGCACCAGGCCAGCCCTTACCACTTTGTCCAAGGTTATCTTATAGAAAATTACTTATTCGCAGACCTGAGTGACTTGTATCGAAATGCGAGAAACCAAGATTGTCTCCGTTATGACCGGGTTCTAGTTATCGTTCTCTGACCTTACTTATGTGGTTTCACAATGAAGCTAAAAAATTTGGGGTGGGAATAGACAGAGACTGCAATTATGGAAACGATAGCGTTCGATCGTTTTTGTCTTACATAATCTGGCCCCTGCGTGTCTTTCAAGGCGGTCACCTAACCTAACCTAACCTATGGTAGCGTCTGCAGGCATATCCATTTGCAAAGAAGCATCGACGTCAAATAAACAAAAAAGTTCGTTCACCACGAACTAAACATCAACTTTATGAACTACGGCCTTGCGGGGTTCCGCCGAAGAACATCCTCCGAAAAACGCTGCTACACATGACGAAATGCATATACCTACTCTACAAAAACCTCTTCGAATGCTAGAAAGAAGAGCTGACTAGTCTACGATTAGTTGTTGGTCCTATATACGAGAAGGGTTTGAATTCTATTAACCGAAGGTACCAAAATGTATTCCAAAAAGCCGTAATACTTTGACCACATTGAGCGAATGGACACTAACTTTCCAGCCTAGAAGATATTCGATTACGATTACACGAACCTCTGTTTTAAAGAGCAAGCCATCGAGGATGCCAGAGGATTCGGTCTTGATAACTGGAGACAGCGTGCATTACTTTATGAAATTTTAGCAGTTAATTCAGAAAATAGCATTTTCATAATATTGTTTAATATTTCATAAATGTTTAGTCAAAGAGGAGTCGTGGCCCTTCCTGTAGAAGAAAAAGATACTATACTTTTTGGTGAAAGGCTGTAAGATGTTCATGTAGTTCATCAGCAGTTGAGACACAACCGATTTAGTTTTGAGGGCTCCATTTCTGGTTCGCCTAATCTATCGTTTTGGGGTAAGATCGCCTTATTTAATCGTTCCTGACTTCTTTTAGTGGGGGTTTTTTGAAGTCACATCTATGTCAACAAGCCTCAGACTCTTGAAGCCCTCAGAGAGAATATCCATCAAGTATGCGAGGACCTATCGCCGGCAGTTCTGACAAGAGTGATAGAAAACGGCAAAAATCGGGTCTGAATGGTCATTAATTCTGGCGGCGGCCACTTAGCCGACATCATTTTCTCGACTTAATGGAGATAAATTTCAGTCATCAAATAAACATAAAACAAAACCAAAGTTTTTCATTCATAAAAAAAAAATTAACATCGAGTGACAACTTTTGCTGCTATAATTGTTTTTGTTGTGAAAGATGCTGTTCATGCTTTTGATACTGTATTGGGTATTGGTTGAAGAAAATATAAATTTTAGGAAGTCCAAATGCAAGGAAAAGTGAGAATCTAGCTTCGGCTGCATTATGCCCTGTTATTCCTTTCCATATACTTTGTGGTTCATATAATTGTGTAGGTAATTTGCTTTTGAGCACCTAATTATAATGTGATAAAATAAAATTTCCCAGCAAGTCTTTGAACTCCAACATACCCAGTCGCCAGTCCCCTGAACTATTTCTCATCCAGTTTTCGCAAGGCCATCTGCAATTTCCACATTCCAGACATAATTCTCCCAGTCTCCCACCACGCGCACAAGCACACGTGGTATATGTAAGTATTCTTGCAAAAAAATGTGATTACTGCGATTATCGTGTGATTTGGTTTTTCGATCGTGATATCCCTCTCTGCCGAATATCAATAAGTGATCACTGACCTGACTTTTGTTGAGCAACTGTAACGCGTATGCATATCAACGGCACAAAATCCTGTCCATGCCATATGAATAGCTACGCAATGTTGATCTCTGACAGATGATGCATTTTCTCAAGGTGAACATCGCGTGAACTGATTATTTACGTATTCTTGAAGTTTTTTTTTTCCTCACGATATGCGCATGCGCGTCTCTTTGTTTTCAGCGGTTCATGCAAGACGCGAGAGCGCCACCACATTACCCTCGTGTTTCTTTAGTACTAAATTAATTATTATTCGAACTCGCTTTCGAATTTATGCGATTATGCCAAATTAATGTCAAAGACTCGGGGGAATAGTTTGATTTCGTTTTTAATTTTATTTACAACTTGGACTAATCAAAAGACATAAATTCAAATTGCTATGGATGAGTATAGGTATTTGGAATGATTTTTATTTTTTTGTTCGAATAAAAACAGATTTTCGATGTGCATAATGGTCTTTGTTTGATCTTGAGGAGAGATTGTTTAGCCTCAAGGTCTGACGGGTTGAATGACAAATAAAACAAGTAGTAAAAATGTTAATCTGGAAAATTGTAATTCGGGCGCGGTGTGTTCGAATGGAAGCATGAAAGTCTGTGTATGATTTCATGTTGCATTTAAGTAGCTCTTCAGTATAGGCAAGTGGAATATAATTAAAAACTCATTGAGCCAAATTGAACTTGTAAATTGGTGAGGCTTTTTTTTTTCGAATAATCACGCGATAATGTTGATGGCGATGTTACACGTATATTGTAATTCGATTTTATTGCAGCCACCAGTGTGCATGTACGGTGCACATTTCGAAATGGAAAATTGCCAGTTGCAATGCACAATTATGCACAAGAGTAGATACAAAATTGAGTCAATAGATTAATGCAAGCATGGTTTCACTTATGTGTAATTTACATTTGTATGGATTAAAATTATCGATGCATAACTTTACATTGTTTTTGTATATACCTAAAATTAATTTCTACAACTTTCTAGCAACATCAATTTCACTCATTACAGAGCAGCCTTAAAGTTGACCAAAGTCCATCGGGATTGGCATATAAGGTGGTATAATGAAAAACCTAAAGATCTCAGGACAGTATAGCTTCCAGATGTCGAAGTGGCTAAAAAACATCGTGAGTGGTTTGTTTCCAAGATGGGAAGCAACTCTAATAGAAGACGAATCACCAGTAGGTGAAATTCTTATTGCAAGATTCGGTTGGCACTCGGTCCACTAATAGGTAAGCATTATGCCGAATTACGGAGGACCGAGATATAGCTGACCAAAGGCGACTTTTAGCTAGAGTGGTAACATCTGCGATACTGGCGACGTCTAAAATGTGCAATTTTCTGTTTATAAATGCATAAAAAGTGGTTTGTTCGCATTTTTTCTATGCCTTTTGTACAAGAATGCATGATTTCAAGTTTCAATTTCTGTCTAAAATAAGACCCATGTTTTTAGCTTCATTAGGAGATGTCAAGCTTGTGACTGATAGCTGGAGGGTTAATCTGTGGAATTTTGTATTTCCCGGAGAAGAGTTAAAGTTCTGTTTTTAAGGGTTTGCGACCACAATGATTCGCCCGTTCTATAAGCTTGTTAAGTGTATAGTATTGTAGGAGTTACTTTAAGATATTGAGGTGCTTTCCTAACACGAGAATAGCAATGTCATTCGCATAAGAAATCACTTTGCAGCCCTCCAATATCAGGCATGTCAGCATAGTTCATTAACCACAAAGTTTCAGAGAACTTGTAAGGTTAATCCTTTACATATACATAGATATTCTGGGAGATTTCCGCAACAAGGTTCAAGTTGATAATCCGGCTATTGACCAGCAAATTCATCAACTAACTATATACTAAAGTGTTTTTTTTTAGAGGTATACTAATTTAATATAAAATAAACAAATGTTAATGTCTATGATTGCTTTATTTAATAGATAATTTTATGCCATTACTGTTTGAAAATGATTTCGGGCATATGGGCGCCACGGCGAGTTCGACTGAAGCGCAATCGTGAAGTCTAATTTTCGACAACTTAATCGAGCAACTGGGGACAAATATCAGCAATAACATGGCAAATGTTGACTTCCAAATCGCCCAACGGTCTGGTTTATCGGCATAGACTAATGGTCGAGAGGTAGGTAGAAGTGGTGGTTCATGCCTTTGAACTCAGTTAGCACTAGGGTGTGCCCTTTTGTTACCACGCCTCGTGTGACCTATTTTGTGATGATTGTTAAGGATGTGGTCCTTAAAGAAATATGGGCCGATGATCCCACCAGCTCATTAATCCCACCAAACAGTGAGTTTTAATGGATGTAAGGGCGTCTCGGCAAAGGCTTCTCGATTTTCTCCACTCCAAATTCGGCAGTAGATTGCTTACATATCGAATTAAGCAAAAATGGGCCTCATCGGAGAACAACATTTTGCGCTGAGAATGAAAATCACCACAGAATCATATTTTCGGCTCATTCACCGAGCCTACGCGACGCGTGTAATGGCTTTCCGTAAAATCTTCCACAAAGTGGATGAGCATAGCTCCAATTGCTGTGCACGATGGTGAATCGATTCATTCAGCTTCTCCTCAACACTGCGCTCCAATCGTTTACCGCCAGTCAATCAATCGTTCTAAAGCTTTTAGAAGAAATTATGAACGGCTAATTGGTCTGAGGTCTTTTGGACTTACATGAGAACATTTGCCGGCCTTGGGTTTGACAACCACTTCTCTCCATACCTATTAGAGGAATGTGAACCATGTTTAGAGATCTCTTCAGGATTATGGTTTTTGCAATAAAACTTACACAAATCTTTAAACGTCTGATGTCCCGAAAAACGTGAAAATAAATACTGAGCTTTTGATGGAGAGGCTCATTAATTAAAGCCCAGGTCCAACCTAGTTTAGGCGATCACACTCTTAATCTATAATATTAAAAATCAAAACGTTGCAAAATTTAATTGTATAGGTAGTAGGTACCTACAATAATAATTGAGTCAACTATATTATAAAACCTCAGCCGGCTACCTGAACGTTGATCCCCCTTAAACAGAAACTTAAACTACGCTCAAGGTGCCACTATGAAATTGAGCATTATTTGTTGTTTAACCACTTTAAAGTAAATCGCTCTGAAACAAAATCGAAAAGAAAAAAAACTGAACTAGATACAGAAGCATCGACATGAATTTCATCACTGATGCGCAGAATGAATATTCATTACCAATTTCATAGACGATGATGACCTTACCTAAACGATTATAGCCCATTAAAATTAAATACATATACATAATTCTATTTTCATGATACAAATTTCAAACGCATGGCAGATTTACGTCCGGATGTCAACGTCAAGTGAAATGCAAACACCTGTGCAGCGAAAATTTGATTCGCTAAGTACCTCTTTCACAGTTCAATGTGCACAACAAACAACAAAAATTTCTATCTATCGTCATGGCACAGAAAGATACCATAACTTTAGCAAGCCGCTGAACTAGTTCAATGGTATAGATAGTTTTGCATGACTTTCAAGAATAAATGCATAAAGCGCATAATTGCTTTTAATTCTTTCCTCTTATTCGTATCCCATAGAAACTCCTGTTTTCCGTTACAGATGAAGGTATACTTAGTTGAGAAAAATCGTCAACTTGATTTGTCAATAACATTCACTGCGATCTATGTACATATATGTATCGTACAAGTACATCTTTGAGATGTGACGTATTTCCGGCTACATTGCGCCAATAAATCGCTCAAAAGGAAAGCATACTTTTAGGCTAATGGCATGACAGATATTCCACATCTGTGCGGTCAGTGTCTCAGTAGTTGAGTAGTTTATGGTCAATGGCTTTTAATTTTCGAACATAAACGTATTGATCGCTTCACTCTGGTAGATGGTATACCGTAACCTCGCTGAGAAAGAGATTTATATTTAATTTGCAATAAATAAAGATTTGTATCTTAAATTTATTATGCTAATCTTCCGGTTCAGTTTGGTGGACTACGAAGACACAGAAAAGAGGTATCGCACGTGCTGCTGATTCAGATAGAAATGTAATAGTATCGTAAATACTTTTGCCTTCTTCTATATCTGGTGGTTAGATATTTGAAGTGGGCCGCGATATAAATTTGCACGACTACCATAATATTGGAGTACAAGTTCAAATATAGCGAGCGAGAGTTTTTGCAAACACTTTCTTTTGTGATTTCTATTGACATTGTCAGTTGTCACACGTGTGCTGGAGTTCTAAGAATGCAAAAAAAAAGCGACGTCTTTATGGTACCTATGTGTTATGTCAAATCTATTTTTTATTTAATAATTCCAAATTAAACGGACGCCTCTATTGCTGGATGCACTGACATTTTGAGAAGATCACGGTTATTTACACAAAGCTAAAGGTGGGTTTTCACATGCCGGTTGATTGAAAAAGTTTGGCACCTCTCGTTTATGTCATTGAAAGACACCACTGTCAGTTCATTTCCACTTATGTCAATTATTTGTAAAAAATAATAATAATGGTCAGTTCATTGACGATGAAATTTTGACAAGTGTGTTTGTCAATTGACTAAAAGCTACTTATTTCCATTTATGCTGCCAATTTGGAATTGTCATCTCTTTATCAATTGTTAATTTTGGCGCACGTGAACAATTACATCTATAGGTACATAATGTACATAAAACAAATGCCTAACATTCAGGGCTGACTTCGAAGATTTTCAAAAAGTCGCAAAAAAAGGGGATTTGTATACAAAAAGGGGCAATACACTAATCTGCCCACAAATGGTACTAAAAAAACGTAAAACGAGTTAAATTCATTAAAGTTAAAATGGCTTATACGCATATTCCCATCTCGTTCTATCTTATTGTGCCTTGAACATGGATCATGGATGTTATGGCTAAATGGCAATAGGACAATGGCTGATAGAAAAAGGACGCATTCAGATCCCAATGTAACATTTCGTGTCTCATTTCATACAAAAAAGTGTTGTTTTTTTGTTTTTTTTTTTTAAATGGGAAATATTTTTTTCAAAATACAGAAAAGGGGCAAATACGGAAAATTTTGGAAAAGTGGTCTCATTGGGGATAGAAAGAAAAAAAGGGGAAAAATGCAACTTTAGTCGCATAAAGTCAGCCCTGCTAACATTTTCTTTTTTAAAATCAAATGAACAATGAACAAAAAGAAATGAATCGCTCTCTATTCGTGTGTTTTGTTGGTAGAATCTGACATAGGCAGAAGACGAAGAAAGCGGAAATTTTTAAAATACGTAAAATACTGACTTCTAATTTATTTTAAAAAGGGTTAAATCATCATTCATATATTCATATACATTGGATCTTGTAGGTATATCAAAATGTGTCAAACATGATGCCAATTAATTTTCACTGTCAATTAAAGACAAAGTGACATTTTGTATTTTTTTCCACTTATCATGTGGTTTCATTGTCAGTTATTGACAAGCGTTGTTAGTCATTTCATTGACAAGCAAATTTTCGTATTTCCCCTTGCCAATTTTCTAATTAAACACGTTAATTTCAAATCGACAAGTGGAAACCCAGCATAAGTCATATCAAATGAAAACATTATGAGAGAACAATACCCGGATTTAAATGCTTATTCATTGAAGGCCTCCGATCGGATGCTGAAAGAGACAATCGTTCATGGTGATTGCTGTTGACGACGCTTCCAAATTGGCTCCTCAACCATATGGAAAAGATACTGCGCTCCAGTCAGAATAAGCTTCCATAAAACTGTTCGTATATTTTGTAGCCATGTCGTTGGGCAAACTAAAGCAATTCAGGTGGATTTTTACATAAAGGCTCTTGTTGAAATAAGTCTTTAAATCAAAATCGAGCATTCGCCGTTTTTGTGGAGGTTCAGCTCCCCTCGAAAAAACTCAGAAAATCATTAAGTAGGTAAAAAAGGGAACTGACGGACCTACTACACAACAGCGAAGCTACCGATAGGAGATACACACACAATTACATATTCACAAAATAAGTATGAGAAAAGCGTGTTATTTTTTTTGCAAAAGAATAGCGGGCGTTAAACAAAGCGGACCAAAACTCAGAAAGTTGTAAGTAAAAAAAAGAGAAAGGCAACAAATTTGTTCTATATATATTTTATAACCTCACATATTTCGGCTCGGGTTGCTTTAGCTTTGGCTTATGCTCAGAGACTGTGGGCTGCCGACGTTATCGAGCCGTACTTGTTAAAAAATTAAGAAAATCTAAATACCTCGTCAATGGAGTCCGGTACAGAAATTTGTTGTTTCAAAAAGAGCGTTCACATTGTCAGCAGAACCATTGGATTTAGACGGGATAGTGCCAGAGTGACACATACTGATGACAACATTATCTACAAAAATTAGTCTAAAATTGGAGGTCCAGAAAGCAGCACCTAAGTCACTTTTGTTGCTGGCCAAATGTTCGAAATTAATTCCGAAATAAATGTCCTAAGATTACCTATCAAATAAAAATAACGTTGGCAAATTTGCCCAACTTGTGCGTGCTTTATTTCAGTTTAAAATCCAACAACTCTTAAAAAGTACATTCTTTAAAAGTGCAACGTATTTCTATAGCCAGAAGTTGTCCAATTCCAATGCGGATGTTTTTATCACTTATAGACAAATTCAACTGGCACTTGTGCACAATTTTCTAACTTCCAAACTACTTGGTCTGCTCAATTACATTTAAAAGCGAATATGCACTTTTAACTGCTAAAACAAATGAGCTTAAATTAATTTTAAAGAAACCCATGCAAACGAATTCGGTTGTATGTAAACCACGATGTGAGAATGTACAAATATTTTGTCGGAACTCCCTGTCCTGGTCCACCCAGTTGCAGGAGAACAATGCGTATGGCAACTTTTGGAACTCGACTTCGAAGACGCTTCCAAAATAACAGCTCGGATATATTTGCAAGCACAGTGCTATAAAATAAATGCAGTAATAGATAAGAGTCGTTACATTGTCAATGTCAATGTAAAAGGCCAGGTACGTTATGTTGCACGACATATTTATGCCTGTGCATAGTATTTGAAAGAACATTCCAACCGAAAGCACTTTACTCAACACGTGATATAGCCTGAAAGGGAGGAACAACGATTACACATTACAATTCAATTTCTATCGTAAAAATCTACCTGATTAAATTTTGGTGGTCCATGATGCACATCCGGAGTTCCACGTTGTTTTCCTTTAAGCTCTTTCTGGGGTCTGTTCCTAATTTTGACAGCCTAATTCCAAGTATCTGTGTGTGTCCACTTAACATGGCTAATGATAATGTCGTATACGTATCACTAGCATAGGTGGTGATGATTTGGACAGACTGTGCAAAGAACTGATATATAATTGCTATCCAATAGTTGGTAGTAGATTGCTTCCAATCGAATGGAAACCACCCCGGATACATTAGGCGTTTATCGGTTGCAACTAAAGTAGCTAGTGGCGACAGCATGGCTGCAGTTATATACACAAATGCTATACCGTAAATTATACGCAAGCACATTTTTTTGGTTTTGTGAAAACGCCTTTTTTCGTGTTTAGTTTGAATGCATGCATCCATAGTTTTAAGGATATCATCGACGAGCCATATGTTTTCCAAATTGTACCAAACTATGAAGAACTTTAGAGAGCATTGCACAACCGTCAGCACTATTGAAAGGCTGCTGAAAGCTTCACTTTTCGTGTGAATTTCGAACAGAACCATCGCCAAGTGAAATGGATATAAGAACATAATGCCAAAGTAAATAACAGCCATCCACAAAAAATAAAGAAATCCGTAGTTCTTGGGTGGCGTGAGTCCGGAGAATTTCCAAATCCATCGATGAATTCGAAAGACGTCCTTACTGCTTTCGATAGTCATTAAAATTGTGCTCGATAAAAGGTCTAGAGTATATCTCCTCCGAAGGTTTGACGTAAACTAAACCAAAGGCAAGCGTAAATAAATCTATTGCATGTAAAAGTGTGGGTGGCTTTTTACGACAGCATGTTTAAAAATATAAACTAGGAACGATTGGATAGGAAATTTAGATTTTAATCAGTAGCAGCTGCGTGAATGCAATTATTGAGCTAGTATGTCCTTAACGAATAGGTATACAATACATATATGTATTATATCCTAGCCGGTGCAAGCGAAATAAAGAAATATTTTTCGAACTTCTTACTTAGTCTGCTCAATTACACTTAACAGTGAATATGCACTTTTTACTGCTACAACAAATGAACTTAAATTAATTTTAAAGAAACCCATGCAAACGAATTCGGTTTTGTGTAGACCACGCTGTGAGAATGTACAAATGTTTTGTCGGAACTCCCTGTCCTGGTCCACCCAGTTGCAGGAGAACAATGCGTATGGCAACTTTTGGAACTCGACTTCAAAGACACTTCCAAAATAACAGCTCGGATATATTTGCAAGCACAGTGCTATAAGATAAATGCAGTAATAGACAAGAGTCGTTACATTCTCAGTGTCAACGTAAAAGGTCAGATAAGTTATGGCGCACGACATATTTATCCCCGTGCATAGTATTTGAAAGAACATTCCAACCGAAAGCACTTTACTCAGAACGTGATATAGCCTGCGGAAGGGAGGGATACGATTATAGAGTTTGATGCATGTTCCATCACAGCAACTACCTACCTGATTAAATTTTTGTGGTCCATGATGCACATCCGCAGTTCTTCATTGTTTTCCCCTGCGCTCTTTCTGGGGTCTGTTCCTAATTTCGACAGCCTAATTCCAAGTATTTGTGTGTGTCCACTTAAAGTCGCCAACGATAATGCCGCATAAGTATCACCACCATAGGAGCTAATGATTTGGATAGTTTCCCCTAAGAACTGATACATATTTGCGATCCAATAGCTTGTATTGGAGTGCTTCCAATCGAATGGAAACCACCCCGGATACATCAGGCGTTTCTCTATAGCAACTAAAGTAGCTAGTGGTGACAGAATGCCTGCAATTGCAAACACAAATGCTATACCGTAAATTAAACGCCTACAGATTTGAATGGTTTTGCGAAAGTGCCTTCTTTCGTCTTTAGTTTGAATACGTGCATCCATAGTCATGAAGATATCTTCCACGAGCCATATGTTTTCCAAATTATTCCAAATTGTGAAGAACTTAATGGTATATTGAATATCCGTCAGCAAAATTGAAAGGTTGCTGAAAGCTTCACTTTTTGTGTGAACTTTGAACAGACCCATCGCCAAGTGAAATGGATAGAAAAACATTATGCCAAATGAAACGAAGGAAATCCACAACGAATAAAGGATTGGATAGTTTTCGGGTGGGATAAGTCCACAGAATTTCCAAATCCATCGATGAATTCGGAAGATGTCCTTACTGCTTTCTATTATCATTAAAATATTGTACTCGATATAGGGTCTGGACTGGACTGTATGTATATCTCAGTCAAAGCTTTGTTGTGAACTAAGCCAAAGGCAAAAGTATTCTATACAACATGATTAAAAATTTAATTTTGTTTAACTCTTGTATAGGAAGGGTAGATCTTAATCCATATATGTAGGAGTAGCAGCTGCGTGAAGGCAGCAATTATTAAGCTATTATGACTTTTACGAATAAATTTGTATAGGTCAGGGTATGTATAATTGTATAACAGTCTAGTGCGTTGGGGTACCTATTTATAGACAAGTTTGTAGGGCAGCAGAAAGGAAAACTTGAAGGTGCAATTGCAATTTTGTTTTCCATATAGAAAACACAAGGAATGCTTACTCTAATATTTTTTGTTCCGCCGATTACGACGTTATTTTTCGTTTTTTACATGTAGTTACTATTTATTTTTTGACACAAAATAATGATAAACACAAAATAATATTAAATCCACAATAGAATAAAACAAAAGAAAGATGGGATTGTTTCTAGGCTAGTTAAAATTATTTAACACTTCTTATTTACATTGAATCTAAATTGCAAAATTCTACGAAAATCCCAACATTTCAAAATGAACTAAATACGTCTTATGCTCAAGACGGAAGTCTTTTTCCGAGATATTATGAAAGGCTTGCGAGACGCCAAGGAATATGCTTGATCATATTTTTCGATCCTCATCGTCGAATGCTTACTTCTGAACCCAAACTGATGGTCAGGGATAAGGTTATTATCTTCTATAACCGGTTGTAGACACCTTAGTAATTATGTTGGATATGATTGGAAGAAGCAAAATCGGTCTGTACAATTTTACCTCATTTGGCAGTTTTCCTGGTTTTAGAACCATTATGACTTCCTCAACTTTTCATTGGGTCGAAACATGTTTTAATCTGAGCGCAGCGTTTATAATATGGAGAAGCTTAATTAGTGCTTTTCTAGGAAGAACTTTGAGATAAGGATGTAAGGATATACATTATACAATATACTATATACAATATACATGTAGCAGAATATATTACCTACTCATCTTCTCAGTGAATGTCAACCGATCGCTTGGAACAGAAAGAAGCACCTTTGAAGGTACTTTTTCGACAATTTGAAGGAAATTGGCTTTGGCTTCCCAAACAAAATTAAAAATATTATATGGTCCTGTCTACTGTGAACTCACACACTACACAAATTAACCTTGACGATATGACGATGGCATATTTAAAGTGACTATAATAGGCCGTGTTATAAAAGTTAAATGCGCAAAACAAAATTGCACATCAATATTCATTTTGGTACGGCAAACCGTTTTAAAATTAAATATTTTCAATAGTATAAATGTTAGGGCTAAACTTTAAAAAGAGCCTTACGCATTATGCCCTTTGGCGCGCTCTGGCAAGGTGTTGCGACCGGAATTTTGTTCTGGCATTTGAGTTCTAGATTCAGCAGTAAGTACTAAACAGCGTTGCCAGACGTCCCGATTTTTAGCCCAAAATTAAATGTCCCGCGCGGGACATTCATTCAGAATTCATTCAAAACATCGCCCTCGGAATATATCTAAAAAAAAAAGTTTCAAAATCCCGCTTTGCCCGAAAAAAAATCTGGCAACGCTGGTACTAAATGATATACCAAAATTTGAGCATTGACAAAATAACTTAAATTTTGGCCTTTCTATGACATATTTCGTGCACTCTGGCAGGGGTTTGCGAGCGGTCGCAATCGCTCTGGCAATTACTATATTTTTTTTAATTCTTTTCCAATATTTTTTACAACTTTGCCCCCCCCCCCCCTAAAGCGCCCGGCCCAGGTCCGCCAGAATTCCACATCTATGGATGTATCCGACCACGACAACAACATTTTCTTGACAAAATAATCATGAAAAAATGTCGGCAGCTCTTAGTCAATAAACTATAAGCCATATTGTAAGCCCGAAACAGAATTATTGGAGACTTCTTCAATCAGAAATTGTGAATTGACAGAATAGGTTTATTCTGCGAAAGTTACTCTTGGTTATAGGCAAATCCGTACTTCTCGAAATCGTAAAAATTAGGAAAAATAATACAATACGACAATAACTTTTCTGTAAAAGTGGAGCATATTGACACTCGGTCATACCGGGTTTAGCGGATATCGGCGGAAACCCCATCACTTGTAAAAAGTGGGTAGGAAATACATTTTGATTCTTTTAAATTTATTGATTGTGGTCTAAAATGTTGAATTGTGCCTGTCCCTTGTGAAGTTAATGAAGAAAAATTGCGGATTTCCACTTGCAAATAGCTAGTACAGGATTCCAAAAATATCTATGCACCGAAACACCATGAAGGTTCATAAAATTGCTCCTAAAATTGAAAATTGCTGTGAAAATTGAAAAAGCCGCGACTTCCAAAAGAACAAATTTTATTTTTTTTTACAATTTTTTTGAGGTACATCTTTAGTGGTGTGAAAATAAATTTACCGAGACACAATTGAAAAGGTTAGACGCATTTTTAACATTTATTAAATAACTAAATATGTAAATAAATAGTCCGTATAGGTCCGTATAGGCTTCTCACAACCATTTGTTTGTGTGAGTTTTTATTTTTGGGACGAATGGAAGGCACTACAATTTTATGCCGAATCCGAACGGCTGAAATGAGAAGATTTTCAGTTATCAGATCTTTGTCAGATGATCGCGAGAAGTGGCGCAGTGGAGAAAACCTTAAGATGTAATTTGTGTTTTTCCGAGGATCGAACCTGGGACCCCTCGGACAGTAGTCCACCACACTAACCACATTTTTCCAACATTTTTGGTTTATTTTTTGTTAAATAGTTGATTGAGTGCATCTATTTGATAGTTTAAGCTTTAATTTTAAAGAAATTAAGCGGAATTAATCGTTGTTTTGTGATTTTGCAACAGACTGAAGATGGAAGCCAATGTGTGAATTTTCCGAATATTGTACTCTTTTATTTCAGTAAAAAAGAATACAGGTCATGCTTGTTTTTGCTCTACAGAAACGTCAGTTTCAGTGATGGATCCAAAAATTAGGAGCAGATGATTTAAGTCTCAAGAACGCTCCCAACCTCAAAATGCCTCAAAAAAGATATAGAATATTACTATTCATCAGAGAAAGGTAGGTTGGAATCAGTCAAAAATGCTATTAAGGTGTGATTTTAAAGTGTGTAGTTAGGTAGGTACCTTATGGTGTTTTTTCCTACCAAGGAAGTAAAACAATCAGTTCTAACAATTACCCCCGGCAGATGAGCAGTGTTATTCAGAAAAGTCCAGATTATTTTAATAGTAAAGAGTCGTGTTTCCTGCAAAATTTATTGGTGTATGTATGAGATCTATTGCCACAAACGCCTTACTCACCTGACCTTGGGACATTGGACTTTCAATTGGTTCGTTCTCTTTAAAACTCCTTGCGTAAGAAAATGTTCAATTCAGATAAGGTGTTAAATCAGCCCAGAACCTTTTTGCCGATAAATATACAGTTCTGTAAGATGTAAATAAATGATCTTGGGATTCGACTTGTGCACAAGACTTGTGAACTTGCAGCCTCGTGTTTTATGCTGTATAAAAGAAACAACAAATATGTACGAGCTTCCAAACTCTACATAGTCTGTAAAATTAAGCTTAACAGCGAATATGCAGTTTTAACTGTTACAACAAATGAACTTAAATTAATTTTAAAGAATCCCATGCAAACAAATTCGGTTTTGTGTAGACCACGCTGTGAGAATGTACAAATATTTTGTCGGAACTCCCTGTCCTGGTCTACCCAGTTGCAGGAGAACAATGCGTATGGTAACTTTTTGAACTCGACTTCGAAGACGCTTCCAAAATAACAGCTCGGATATATTTGCAAGCATAATGCTACAAGATGAATGCAGTAATAGAGAAGATTCGTTACACCATCAATGTAGAATATCAAGTATGTTATAGAGCACGACATATCTATGCCCGTGCATAGTATCTGAAAGAACATTCCAACCGAAAGCACTTTACTCAGCACGTGATATAGCCTGTAAGGGAATGACAACATTTATACTCGTAGAGTGTCATCCGCAGCAAAACCTACCTGATTAAATTTTGGTGGTCCGTGATGCACATCCGCAGTTCCTCGTTGTTTTCCTTTACGCTCTTTTTGGGATCTGTTCCTAATTTTGACAGCCTAATTCCAAGTATTTGTGTGTATCCACTTAACGTCGCCAAGGATAGTGTCGTATACGTATCACTAGCATAAGTGGTAATGATTTGGATAGTTTTCCCAAAGAACTGATACATAATTGCTATCCAATAGTTAGTAGTAGACTGCTTCCAATCGAATGGAAACCACCCCGGATACATTAGGCGTTTTTCGGTTGCAACTAAAGTAGCTAGTGGCGATAGCATAGCTGCAGTTATGTACACAAATGCTATACCGTAAATTATACGCACGCACATTTTAATTGTTTTGCGAAAGTGTCTTTTTTCGTGTTTAGTTTGAATGCATGCCTCCATAGTTTTAAAGATATCATCGAGGAGCCATATGTTATCTAAATTGTACCAAACTGTGAAGAACTTTAGAGAGCATTGCACAACCGTCAGCAATATTGAAAGGCTTCTGAAAGCTTCACTTTTCGTGCGAATTTCGAACAGAGCCATCGCCAAGTGAAATGGATAAAAGAACATAATGCCAAAGTAAACAACAGCCATCCACAAAAAATAAAGAAATCCGTAGTTGTTGGGTGGCGTGAGTCCGGAGAATTTCCAAATCCATCGATGAATTCGGAAGATGTCCTTACTGCTTTCAATTATCATTAAAATCGAGAACGATATAGGGTCTGTCTGGACCGGAGTGTATATATGTATGTATCTGTCAAAGCTTTGACTTGAACTAAACCAAAGGCAACCGTATTCTATATAACTCTTGGATAGGAAATGTAGATTTTAATCTATATAGGAATAGCAGCTGCGTGAAGGCAATTATTAAGCTATTATGACTTTTATGAATAAATTTGTATAAGTCAGGGTATGTATAACAGTCTATAGTGCGTATATCGAGAAGTTTGCAGGGCAGCAAAAAGGAAAAACTTGAAGGTGCAATGACAATTTTGTTTTCCATATAGAAAACACACGGAAGGGTAACGCTAATATTTTTTGTTCTGCCGATTATGTTGTTATTTAAAAAAATAAGTTCATCGAGTTGCTCAACTGCGTTTTCGTTTTGGTTGCTCAAAGAGTTGATGAACGCGTTGACACCTTCGTAAGTTTAACGAAGCATCACTTGTTGGGCAACGCGTTCATAAAATATTTCGATTTTAAGGACCATTCACATGCGAGCGAACGAAAATTAGTTATTCTATCAAAATGCATTAAGAAAACAAGTTTATAAACAGTTTAAATGACGAAATTTCGAATTGCAAACTTTTTGCCGCGAACGAAAACACCCTTGGCAGAAATTGCCATCATTTAATTCGCGTTCCACAGACTACCAAATAAAACATTCGTTCGAAGGACACCTCAAACTAGAGATTTCGTGTAGAAACTGATGGCTGAAATTCTTCGCGAACTGCCGCGCCCTAGAAAAGTGTTCATGTGAACCGTCTGACAAAGCTTGCGAATATTCGCTTGTTCGTAGGTAGTTGGTCGCTCTTATGTGAATGGTCCTTTAGGGTAGTAGATATTTTCCTAGGCTGCAGAGCCTAGGTACATATATGAGACATATACACATATATGAGAAAAAAAAAATAATAATAAATAATATGAACGTAACTTACTCAAAGGTGGCAAAACGTCTTTGAACAAAATGGCCATAATGTTAATTGATTTTGGTTCTCTATGATATAAATAAATGATCCCCTCTTTCCTGACAACCTCAATATTTCTGTGTCCAATTCCAATGCTGATGTTATCACTATTGTAGAACAAATGACACTTTTAAGACTTGTGAACTTGCAGTCTCGTGTTATATGCTGTATAAAACAAACAACAAATATTTACGAGCTTCCAAACTCTACTTAGTCTGTAAAATTAAGCTTAACAGCGAATATGCAGTTTTAACTGTTACAAGAAATGAACTTAAATTAATTTTAAAGAATCCCATGCAAACGAATTCGGTTTTGTGTAGACCACGCTGTGAGAATGTATAAATATTTTGTCGGAACTCCCTGTCCTGGTCCACCCAGTTGCAGGAGAACAATGCGTATGGTAACTTTTTGAACTCGACTTCAAAGACGCTTCCAAAATAACAGCTCGGATATATTTGCAAGCATAATGCTACAAGATGAATGCAGTAATAGAGAAGATTCATAACACCATCAGTGTAAAATACCATGTATGTCATAGAGCAGGACATATTTATGCCCGTGCATAGTATTTGAAAGAACATTCCAACCGAAAGCACTTCACTTAGCACGTGATATAGCCTGTAAGGGAATGACAACATTTATACTCGTAGAATGTCATCCGCAGCAAAACCTACCTGATTAAATTTTGGTGGTCCGTGATGCACATCCGCAGTTCCTCGTTGTTTTTCTTTAAGCTCTTCTTGGGGTCTGTTCCTAATTTTGACAGCCTAATTGCGACGATTTGTGTGTGTCCACTTAACGTCGCCAAGGATAGCGTCGTATACGTATCACTAGCGTAAGTGGTAATGATTTGGATAGTTAACCCAAAGAACTGATATATATTTGCTATCCAATAGTTGGTAATAGAGCGCTTCCAATCAAAGGGAAACCATCCCGGATACATCAGGCGTTTTTCGGTCGCAACTAGAGTAGCGAGCTGCGATAGCATGCCGGCAATTGTATACACAAATGCTATACCGTAAATTATACGCACGCAGATTTGAATGGTTTTGTAAAAGTGCCTTCTTTCGTCTTTGGTTTGAATGCGTTCATCCAAAGTTGCAAATATGTCCTCTACAAGTCATATGTTTTCCAAATTGCACCAAATTATGAAGTACTTAATGGAGAATTGCACATCCGTCAGCAATATTGAAAGGTTACTGAAAGCTTCACTTTTCGTGTGAACTTCGAACAGACCCATCGCCAAGTGAAATGGATATAAAAACATTATCCCAAATGAAACAAGACACATCCACAACGAATAAAAAAAACCGTATTTCTGAGGTGGGATGAGTCCGCAAAATTTCCAAATCCATCGATGGATTCGGAAGATGTCCTTACTGCTTTCAATAATCATTTAAATTGTGCTCGATGTAAGGCCTAGACTAGAGTGTATCTCTGCCGATGGTTTGACGTAAACTAAATCACATGCGAATTTATTTCATGTGGTGGATGTTTTTATACGACAACATGTTTTAAATTGCAAAATTGAATAGGAAATGTAGATTTTAATCTACAAGAGTATAGCAACTGCGCGAATGCAATTATTCAGTAAGTCTGTAGGGTAGGATATGTATAACAGTCTAGTGCGTTGGGATATTTATCACTCATGCGAAGGGTGTTTTAAAAATAGGGTGGGCACTGATTATATCATCAACCTGGCTATGTCCACTACTGCAATTTTAACTACACAGTCTTTAACAGTCATCAAGATGCTTATTTTATGTCCTATCTTTATATGAGCTCCAACAGTAGAGAACTGAAAAAAAATAAAATAAAATAGGGTGATCCAGGTGTACATTATATACTACCCCAGGTTTCATTTGTGGGGATATTTATCAGACGTTTTCGAGCGATGGGTATGCGGAAAAAAGACTAAGGTTCAATATTGCAAATTAACAGAAAGGGATGGTTAAAGAAGTTTTAGAAGGCCAACATGATCAGAAAGACAGATGAATTTACTAGATTAAGTCCTACTGTCTACGTAGCTGCGCTTCATACGCACGCTTTCATCATTTGCTTGTTGTAAGAAGTTAAAGACTTCCGGTATGTGACCGTAGGCTAACAGCTCAACAGTTTCGGCAGGATGGGTGCTAGTGTATCAGATTCCTGCTGAATTACTGGAAGAAATAGGCCTGAGATCGGACAAGAAAGAAGGCTACAGTGTTTTAGGCTAAGTTTCTTCACAGTACCGGACCCAATTAATGAAGAAGTTAAGTATACCTAATGAATCAAAAATCGATCTGAATGGGAGAACGGCACTATATGCAACAACTCCGTAATTGAAATCTACACAGATGGATCTAAAATGACGGAAGGCACGGGTATGGAAATCTTCTCCCAATCACCTGCACTTAATCTTGCCTTGCGCCTTTCTGACCACTGTAGCGTTCTTCAGGCGGAAATTATGACGAAGCAGCATACCGACTCGCCTTTTACGAGATAGATGGGAAAGCTATCACTTTTTACGTAGACAGTCAGGCAGCCATAAAAGCCCTGTATACTCCAACAACCAGATCAAAGTTGGTAAAACAATGCCAGGAATCTTTTAACGAGATTGCGGATAGATGCTCAGTTACACCATGCTTGGTTCCAGGTCACAGTGATTGGAAGGCGGACGAAGTAGCCAGACAAGGCAGCGGTTTCCACATAACTGAGCGAGGGTCCGCACGCTTCACTGCAGTCAGTAAAATGTTTGCTTCTCGAGGAAGCTTTAAAAATCACTAATAATAGAGGGAACAGTATTAGCACCTGTTCCAGACAAATTTGCCCGAAATTAGACGCCAGAAGAACTAGAAAACTTCTTTTATTAAAACAAACAAAATTAGCTACGTTGTGCGAACGTTAACTCGACACTGTCTGCTAGGCATGCATACCCGCAGGCCGCAGAATGGGAGTACCCTACAACGATTTCTGTAGGAGGTGTATGGACGAGGAGGAAGAGGAAAGCACCGTTCAACTACTTTAATCCTGTCCAGCTCTTACCACCTTGTGAAGGCCAACCTTACGCGCTTATTTCTTCGAAGACCTAAGCGATCTGTCTCGGATCGATATTTGCTGCATCAGAAAGTTCGTTACAAAGTCCAACAGGCTTCACGGAAACATCAAAACGCAAATACCTATATTGAAACAAAGTACCAATCCGTCTTTCCCGAAGACAAATTGTCAACGCTTTTCGACGTCAAGTTGTAGAGCAGATCTGTAACAGCCACACAAGAAGGGGTTACACTGTTTTGGTCATCCCCCGCCCTTTCCCGAAGACATAACGACAGTGGGAGTAGCTGAATACATCCATCAACCTCACCTTGACACGTCGATCTGTAACAGCCACCCTCTTACAAGGTGACAGTCAGATTTGGGCGCTTTTTCCTTGGGCGTTATTGCCTAACGCCGGTCAAAGTAAATAAACAGGGGCAGAATGCTATGGTTACCCTCCAGCCTCCACTCTTTTCCAGTAGACAATCCCTCCACTGACTATTGGTCAAGCGGAAGAACGGATTGATTCAACCACCCATTTCTGCCATGTACTATTCTGCCTCCTTAGTGATGGACTGTCAGAGGCAATAGACAAGAGGTAGACTGCTAAAGTTACCCTCTGTCCCTACCCGAAGACAAACCGCTACCAGGAGATGCTAAGTTCAAGCATTTTTAACCAATTGAGTTGACTGTTTCAGTCATCATTATGACCTCCTAACGAAATAAGATACACGGAGATACCTCTTTTTAAAAGAAATTCTCAGGTAGCAATAGAGTGCCCACCTGTAATGTCCGCACATAATTTTTCTGGCCACTTACCCGGAAAGAACACACTCTCCAATCGCTGTTACATTAGTGGGCAGCACTTAAAAAGTGAGACGACTAGATGCTTCAATCTGGTGGGGTTTGGTCAAACACAACCGACCGGAACCCCAAAACCAAATCACGGTAGAAGTATATAAAATCAAAACACGGAAGCTGTTTTGCCTCACATAATTTAAGCAAATTTCACCCCAGTTGCTTGAGGGTCTTAATTGTTACTTTCCACTCTATCTATGTATCTATACACATAAAATCCACTTTAGATAGGTGAACTGAAATAGATACTCCTCATCGAAATAGACACATGTTGTATAGGTACTTGCATGGCTCTGTATATGATTGAAGAACTGGGTCATTACTTGAGTTAGGTAAGTATTAATTTCAACAAGGCGACGCGACGGCTATTGGTTCACTTGTGACAAGTGAATTAGGGTGACTCTGTCATCGTCACGCTGAAGTGAAGACATAAAAGCCTTCGCGACTATTTCCTATATGGCGTACAAGTGGTATAAGCGAGGTTTTGTTTTTCTACACTTAAAGGTAACCCATATGCGGGATTTGAATCATGGGGCACGGATTAACACGGTGATTGACTGCGAATCAGCTCTACTGCTTTAAAGATTAAAAATAGTACGAGTTCGCACTGGCCAAGTATGACAAGTATTGATGGGGATACTCAATGGCTAGCCCATGGAAACATTTTCATTTGTATATTTATCTTTCGCTTTTTTGTATATCCAACATTCCAATCGTGTTACCTGATGGCTAACATAAATGTTTTCGGTGAATGGCAATAAAATATTAAATCTACTGCGGTCATCACAGGACTGAGTTATGATTTTTATATGACTCTTTGTCCCATCGTTATAGTCCGGGGATTATGTTTTTTTTTATTAGCTGAGGTGTGGGACTGATGATTTGTTTTGATAGGGGGCTAAAGGCTGTATAAGGTTGAAAAGAGATTAATACAAATGTTACAATGTGTAGCCGCAATAAAGCCTTTGTTAGCCGGTTTCCCCTGAAAGATTGGAAAACAAAAACTTTACAAAATGTGATTTTGTATGGCAATACTTTGGTGGTAGAGAATTCTATTAATAAAAAGATTTGAAGCCACAATCTATTTAAATTTGAAAAGTGTATATTAAACACGTGCTATAATTATGGCTCACCTTATAGGAAGCAGTGAATTGAAATAGAAGATTAAGCTTCATAAAAATCCCAAGGTAAGCGGTTTTATAACGCTTTTGAAATTTTAATGAAATTATGAAAAAATCTTCATACCTGCACCTGGTTCTCTATTGTATGTCTGTCTCAGGAGCGTGTCAGCAGATGAAAACGTATTCGGCTATTAGGTGGGGTTTCGCGGTATCGAATGGGATGAAACCGAAGCTACAGTTGAACAATTTTGAAAAGTCCAAACTAAAAGAGTCGACAATAAAAAAAGTCATATTACATAATTATTATTCAGCACTTGGCAGTAATCTGGTATTTGGGGAAAGTTTTATGGAGCTATCCGGCTAACTCTACGCCTTATGAGCCGGGTGAAGGTGTTGTAGGTGTAGTATAGGTAGGAGCTTTCAGGGCGGATTTTGCTGCAACATCTGCGAGCTCATTACCTTTAATAGATTAGATTTTTTTTTTTTAGATTAGATTAGATTTTATTAATTAATTAATTATTCACAATTAATTATAATTACAAATAAGCCGTCTGCCGATTGACAATATATTTTTTTTAACCATTGCTACTTTTTCTTTATTTTATTATTTATAGATAGCAATTTAAAAATTTCAAAACTAAAAACTTTCTGTTATTATTCTTTGCCTATAAGCCAAGGCTGTCCTACAGTACTCGAACAGGAGAGTCACATTCAGTTCGTTTAATTTGTTTACGAATTCTTCGTCGGAAATTTGATCTACTCCAAAAAAGTGTCGTCTTGTTTCCCGAAGCGTAGGACATCTTCCCATGAAATGAAATGTATCCTCCCTTTCCGCCATATTACAAATGTTACACAACAATACCGGTAGCTCTTCTCTATGAGGTTGGTAATTTAGTGGAAGTAGTTCCGCTCGCAGTTTTATTATAAGTGCAATTTGTTCGCCACTATAATCATCGTGGAAGTAGTTCCGCTCCCCCAAATCATAATTCAGCTGCCTGTAAATAGAGCGATGCAGTGACTCTGATGCTTCTCTTTCAAATTGTTGTCTGAAGTTAAGATCTACTGCTGCAATCAACTGATATAGCTTTGGCTTCCATAATTCGATGTTTGCTTCATTCAAATCCAGGCTTATTCCACACGCGAGTGCAAGGTCGTTCCATTTACTGTACCAACTATTATTGCATCGTAGTGCTTCCCGCGCCACTTTTCTTGGTAATCTTTCCAAAGGCATATTGAAAACTTTCAAAATGTAGTCCACCTGCAGCTTAAGCGTCTTTGTAGCCAGTGGAGAAAGACCAGTCTCCAGCATTATGACATAGTTGGGGGTGTTGAGAGGTAGCCGGAATATCCTTTTGATGTAAAATCTCAATAGTTTTTCCACTTCCACAAACCGGCTTCCACCCTATACCTGGGCCGCGTACAGCATGGTTGACTCTGCTACCGCCTCGAAGACACGAAACTTGCTGTTATGTGCTACATATATACTTGTTCGCAAAGCATTTTCTCCATGTTGTATTTATCACCGTTTTGGCCTTTTGTAGCTTGCATTTAAGGTGTTCTTCCATGCTAAGGTTTTGTGAGAAAAGCATGCCAAGGTAGTTGTACTTTTTTACGACTTCAATCTGTTCGCCGTTCAAAAACCATTTCTCGTTTCTGCACAATCTTCCACTACCCTTTTTAAAGATCATCACCTTTGACTTTACCAGGTTTATTATAAGGCTCCACATTTTACAAAAATCGTACAAACGATTAATCATGCCCTGTAGAGTCTCCGGAGAATTCGCCATCTTTTTTATCCTATAAACTCCTCTTTTCACCATAGCAGGGGGCTTATTCCCAAATGCGCGGCGGATCGCTTTTCATGGCGGATTGGTATTTTTGTATTTCCAAAAAGCGATTCGATCCATTCAAAAGCGATAGCTATTTAGGTGACGGATTGCTGGCGGATTTATTGTGGATAAAAAATAAACTAAATTCTTGTGACGAATGGATCGAATCGCTTTTGGAAATACAAAAATACCAATCCGCCATGAAAAGCGATGCGCCGCGCATTTGGGAATAAGCCCCCAGATTTCTGGTGGAGATATTCAGACATCTGCAAGCCGAAAATAGTGAGCACAACGAAATCGCTATGTTGGTGGAATGAATACATTTTGTGCTTGCCGCGAACAACAGTATCGGTGGAACGAGTCTTTTCTGGGCTACATGAAATTCGGCCCCAATGAAAAATGACCCCAAACTGAAAATGAAAAATCACCCCAAAAATATACATGAAAGGCAACAACAACATAAAATTGCGTAAAATTCTGCGAATTGTGGTGACAATTCATATTTTGGTGCCTTTTTTCATTTTTCAGTTTGGGGTAAAATTTCATTATGAAATAAGGTCCCAAAAGAACGAAACGTTCTTGAATTTCATCAATTTCAGTGCGAAAACAAGTTAAAAACTTATCCCCTATATATCCTCTTTTTTAAATTGCGATATCCTTTGAAATCTCCAAATTTCGGACATTTATCCCCTTTCCTGTCCGCAAAAAGATACGAGCGTTAAGTATAGCTAGTGCTTCAGTGGTGTAAATGGAAGCAATATTTGGCAGAACTTCTTGCCTTATAATAGAACCAGCTTCAGCTGCTGTGTTTGTTTTTGTTTTTGAACCGTACGTAAAAATAAAGTTCCAGACTTTACCTTTCAGATCACACGAGATTTAGAGGAATCGTCCTTTATAAGCTGTATTACTCGTAACTTCCTTACGCAACTCTCGTAGATCAATCAGCACTGAGTCTTTATGAAGTGTCCATGGTGGTTGGGTTGGGGTGAATTTAGCTGTTGTATTCCAAAGTAAGCTTAGATTTATACCGGAGTCAAGGATCCTGTGTATAGCGAAGGGGATTCTTCTGTTGCGTTTGTGATTGCTGGCTTTTTTCGCGTCATGGTCCAGGTAACGCTCATCTATTGACGGTAGTCCGGCCTCAGCCTACCTCCCCCATTTTTCTTCTGAACAATTTTTTGTGTTTACTTCCGGGTCCCAACTCTCAATCTTTGTATAATTTAATTGGAAACAGTTTCCTAAACTCAAACCACAGAGCGAACGCGTTCGGAAAAACTGTCCAATTATTGTGCGAGGAGCAATTATTGTAAATAAGCTAGTGTTTCATTTTCATTGCGCTTTTTTTTCTTGTCAAGGACTTTTGTTTAATCTAAAATCTGTTACTTTCAAGGCATTCTCCGTCGAGGTATTTATAGAAAAAAAAACTACATTTTGTTAAAATATATCTTGAAAAAATGTGTCGGAACATTAATTTGCTTGCCAATTTGACAGATATACATAATATATAAACAGTATGAAATAAAAATTTGATTTTTTAACTAGAGCTGTGTATTGCTCGGCTTAAATTTAGCCAATTTTTGAGTCAATTTTGAATGGGTGCTAAAATTTAGCTCGAATAGCCCACTAAGCTTAAAGTGTGCAAAATGTAGATAGATTCCTTGTATTTCCAAAGTAGCGTAGTTGTAGAGTACGGGAGCACTGGTTCAGTGATTAAGGTGGTCTACAATCTACAACTGACAATGGGACTCAGGCACAAAACCCAGGAAAACAAAAAATTACATATCCGACAGTTTTACTTTACAGAAAGATCACCTGGTGTTAGCAAGACAAGGTTCGACCAGCTGTTTCAGAACAAGCTGATCCCTCTGTGAACTGCCCGCTTTCCACACTCAAGCTTGAAATAGGGAGGAAAGCGACAAGAGAGGAGAACGCTAGATAGGCCGCCTTAAATACTTGTAATACCACAAGAATGCTATGGACGTCCTTTAATGAAACCAGAACAGAGAGCAATATACGAAAGGATGGGAAATCCCTGTCCAAACTTGTTCCCTACATAACGGGGCACAATACTCTGCGGTAGGTATCTACCACATGAGGAAAATGGGCTTAACGGAAGAAAAACTTTGTAGAGGCTGCGGAGATGAGAGAGCTCTTGAGGACACAACCCACTTCCTATGTCACCTGTCCAGGTTTCAAACACACTAGGTTAGAAGCTAGACCCAGGGGTCCCATGTGGACCTGTTCTACATATTTAGTTGAAGAGTAACTTCATGGAATAGGTAATTGATAACTTTAAAACAATAAAAGTATGGCCACTTTAAACCACCATAGAATGGACATGGACAAGTAAAATTATTATTATGTTTACGTTCAAAAAAATATTTCCAAAAATCCCATGAGAAAAACGCCCGGAAAAGAGCCTCAAAGCAACGCTCCGTATATACCGTATACCTATCTGTTAAAATCTGTAATTATTTAAAAAAAAGAACTCTCAGACGTAGGTATGCTACCGGAAGATACAAGTTCTCCACTGTCTAGACCCCTAAAGTATGCACTGATTTTTACGTGTATTGCTGTCGATTTTAGAGCGCTGTTAAATTGAACGGGTACATGTTTACATACAGTCAGCGTTACTGTTTATATGGTATGCGTATGCTGCCTTCCCGCAATTCCGCCCCAAAGAGTTGCCTGAGGTCCGGCATTAAGTGTAAACAAAGTATATATATCAGTACTAACACCAAAAGAAACTCTTTCCATCTGGAGTGTAATTTCTGACAGCAGTTTAGAGCAAGTGCGCAATTTTCCATCAATCATTTTGTTACAGTTCCGATGTTTTTATTTTTTGTTTATCTTTACATTTCGTTTTAAAAGCACAGCGCTATTAATTTGATTTCCCATCAAGCACCACTAAGTGCGTGCACACTTACAAATTACGAGTAGCTAGGTATGTAAGAAACTCGTTCTCGTTCAAAATCTGTAACACGATTAATTACTCCACTTAACACGACCCAATTAATTATTTTTAATAAATTCTCATCAGATGCATTTTAAGATACAACGCTCGCAATCTAATCTCAAGACTCAAGAGATAAGTTAAGAGTCTACAACTAGCCGCAACAACAAGACAAACTTAAAAAAAAAAAAAAAAAACTATTCACAATAAATTTCAGTACATATAGTCTTGAATCTCGATTGCAATGTAATTGTACCAAAACGACTGTCTGGAAAGTTTCTCCTCAATGTACCTACAGCTCCAGCTACAAGCATTAGTGCACGCACACGCTTCGTAGTTAATTATGTGTCTGGAGATACTTTAACACTTAAGTATAATAGTTTTTGGTGGCGTTATACTTTTGCTCTGGCATTTGTGAGCCTAAAGCCGAAAACGAATTCCCCGACTACTCTATGAGACAAGTTACTTACGCAAGTGCATGAATCAAATTACAATAAAAACAGAACATGCATTTGCCGGGGCTATCGTGCGGCGAGCAAGGTGAACTAACGACAGCAGCGCACCTGTCTCGTCTCGTAACCATTATACTGGCTTGCATATCTGGCAGCTATTCGGATCAGTGGGCGCGCGTTGGGGTTTCAAATTGCCAGAGTTTTATGAGCTTCTAAATCGCCATGGGCCTAAGTGAACCAAGTGACATTTAACGAAAAGACCATGCCCAGCATTTTTGACACATTTCCCAGTCCCAGTTGTAAACAACAGACAATATTTGCAATGACTTTGGGCAAATTTTTGTGTTTTACCTGCTAAAACGACAGTTTTCGATTGCTATCTGAAATCTGAATCTAATATTGAATATAATATACTTTTACACTGATTACATGTCCCCTGGCTCTAACGTTAAAAGTTATTATTTAATAGTATTGCAAACAAATGGCGAAAACTAATTCTGCCATCAATAGATACAGGTAACCCAACCCATATGGAATTATTGTAAAACCCGAGACGCAACGCCAATTATGTATGTGAGGTCTCCCAGTGAAATTGGATACCTACTGACCATTGACGACTTTGGGCTTACTGCAATGAAACAGCGCACGCACTTGTTCCGATTCATGTAACGTGCTTTACTTTATGCGCCGATGAGTGACCGAAAGTACCTCCATAACGAATGTGCATATAGTAGTGGATGGGAAGCTATTATAAAGGAACCGCAGAATAAGTGCATGCATCTAGATATTCGATTAAATTTATTTACTGAAGCCTACGATTGATATATTTATGGAGCTAAGTTAGCAGCTCGAGCGAAACTAAATTTTAGCTGCTCTCCAATTTTTCTCTCTCTCCAAAAGTTAGCTAAAACCTTACCTAAGTTCTGACATGCGTTGTGTTTGTGGCTATAAAGGACCATTCGCATGCGCATTCGAAATGGGAACAAACCGCTTTTGATGCACTTATGAACAGAAAATTGGACATTTTACTATTCCCATCGAAATGCTTTAAGAAAACAAGTTTAAAAAACAGTTTAAACAACGAAATTTCAAATTTCAAACTGCTTTGCCCCGAACGAAAACACACTCGGCGCGAATTGTTAAAAGTTTATTCACAATCCAAATCATTAAACCGCGTTCCACAAACTAGCGAATAAAACATTCGTTCAAACTTAACCTCAAATTAGAAATTGGCTGAAGAAACGTTGGCTAAATTTCGCGAGCTGCGGTGACCAAGAAAATTGTTCATGTGAATGGGCTGTGAGATCTTGGGAATATTCGTTCGTAGGTAGCTGGTCGCTCTCATGTCCTTACGTGTCACAGAAAACAGCTGTTAGCTTTCTTTTAAAATTGTCTGCTATTTTTTGATCTCAAATTCCTTCTCAAAACTTGCCCTTATTTACTTTTCCGTAATACAAAAAACACAACAGAAAATAATCCAACAGATCTGTCAAAATTTAGCTTGAGAAAATGTTTTGAACAAAAATTTGATTCGCTGATATTTAGCTTAGCTAAATTTTGGTGAGGATTTTGTAAAGGAGCTAAAATTTACCTCGAGCAGCGTTCTAAGCTTAAGAAGGTTTTTTTTTATTGAACGGCTGCAATTGAAACAAGTCGCCAGAAACTTTACCAATTGAGTATCCATCTACCGATATAGAGAAGTCCTATTGAGCCAACATCAAGTGCCGAGGAACATAACCATTGATGCAAAAAAAAAAAAAAACCGCCATTACAAAGCAACGCCCCGTAAAAGACACGATTGTGGAAATAGAGCACCTAGACTTTTCAGGGCAACAGTACCAAAACAGAGACCTGCAAAAATAAGCAAGGAAACTTTGTAGTATACAGTTACAGTCGGTGAGATCATTGAGAAAATAGTTTCCTAAGCCTTTATTAAATTGGCCAGGGCAGGGTAACTGCAAAGAATGTGAGTGACTCGTCCTCCTCTTCATCTCTGCAGCTTCTGCAGAAGTCATTGTGAAGCAGACCGAGCGCGTGTCTACCTAATATGCAGTACCCGCTGATGACATTAACGACTTTCGAGACGCTGGATCTTTTAAGTGGAAGAAACTGCTTGGATCTTTTTGTATCCAGAGCTGGCCAGGTGAGCCTTATAATATCCACGCTAGAGGAGCATAGCCTTGATGCTAGTTCGTCTGCTGCACAGTTCCCTGGGATTTCGTAGTGACCAGGAAGCCAGCAGAGGTTGTACTGTCCAGCTATCTCGTTAAGAGATACGCGGCAATCTTCCACCGCTTTAGATCTTATTTCGCTAGATATTAGGGATTTGATTGCAGCTTATAGCTATCAATGTAAATGACGATATCCCTTTGTGATTAATCGACAGCCACGCTGTCTTCGGTTTCTTCGGTTTAGAAGACACTGCAGTGTTTCGGAAGACAGAAGGAGAGGCGCAGTTTCAGTTCCGTTTCAGAACCGTGAATATCGATAGTGATTTGTCGTGTAGGACATTTTGAAGCCTTTTTCTAAGTTGCATTTCGTAGGCAGGTAATCAGCAATAATGGGCAAGGAGATCGTCTATAGAAGGATGCTGGCGTGTCCAGTCAGTTGCCCTCTCCATTGTTCCCTTAATCTGATTGCCACGTTTATGGTATATTCTTTACTGAAGAAGTCTAGTGGAAGTAAGTTAAGCATGGTTTGCAGAGCGGCTCGGTGGGAAATGTCCTCAATGCGACCGTGATGCCAAGCGCTGAGTCTTCTCTATAAGACCTTTAGTTTGGAAAGTTTGTTCAAGGCAGTGTCAAAGGGTAGCTTAACCTTCCTGGTGAATAAGACTAACTCCGTTTTCGTCGGGTTGACGCTAAGACCACAACTATCGGTACAGGAGACTAGTTCACGCAAAGCGAGTTGCAGGATTTCGTAAAGTGTTTGAGGATACTTTCCCGAGGGGAGTAAGGCGACGTCGTCGGTCGTCACAACTTTGCACCCATAGTTCTCAATCGAGATCAGAAGTGCGTTAACAAATATACTCCATAACAATGGAGATAGGACTCCACCTTGCTAATCGGCGCTAACTATAGAGCTGTCATAGAGCGCATCATTCAACGGACTAATTAACCACCACTAGTCCGGTAGTCTAGAAATATGGGACTTCTGGAGGATGTGCCAATGCACAGCCTTTGCCAGCAAGGTTGTTGGCTTGAGCATGGTTGGACTATTAGAGAATAAAATAGACTAGCAGTAGGTAGATATTGCCCTTATTTTACAGAAAGTTGAATACGGCAGGTTTGGCTACAGATTACCACCAAAAGTCGTGCGGTAATCGAGAACGAGCTGGTAACCTACTCCTGTCTAAAAAAAACAAATAAAACAGGCGAGTCCGTACGGCTGAATTGAGCTTTTTTCAGGACAGTCATACTCTCGGATGTTTGTCAGACGTTCGCGAGAAGTGGCGCAGTAGACAAAATCTTAAGATGTAGTTTGTGTTTTTGCGGGGATCGAACCTGGGATCCCTCGCACAGTAGTCCAGCACACTAACCACTGCGCTACTGTGCCCACACCTACTCCTGTCTACGTTCGTATAATTCTGAAATAGAATAGGTTTCTATAATGGGCCAGTCAACGTCACAGCGCCACAGAATAAGTTTGCTTATTCGTCATATATTTGCCTCATTTTAGAGGCTAGAGACGGTAGCGTCACAACCAAGTGCGAACATTGAAAATACTGTAGTTGCCAATTGCTTTTGGTTTCCTCGCCTTTTATGGTTTATGGACTCAACAACGAAAACGTTAAGTGCGTATAAATGCTACACAAATATTCATACATTTTATGAGACTGTCATTCTGCCTGTCATATTGTGTCAATTTTCAGAAAAGATATAAAAAATACCCTGACAGTCACAGTGTAAATCCCAATCGCAACATTCTATACGGCACTTAAGTATAAGTGTTACTGGTTTCAACCTCCAGTCGCAGATATGTATTTTTGCAAACAACAAACCGCACCCTTCTGCATTTTTGAAGTGGATTCACCAACTTTGCACATTCCAATTCATAATCTCGTCGAAAACTGCAAAGCGTATCGAATCAATTCTGACTACTTCCGCCCAGTAGCCAAATCAAAGTCACTCTGGCTAGGTATAGCTACTCTGTCAATATGTGCAGCTACTACCATGCACAGCACATCCATTACCAGCGCCAGCGCTTAGCTGTACGTACTTTAGCCCCGAGCGTATTGCACAAATCACATTTCGTTACGCAACCAAGTCAAGAGTCGATGTTTCTTCCTTCTCTGTGTTGCATCCCGATTCAAATCGTGTTGAACCTCCTCGATGATGATGATGATGATGGTGGTGGCGTTTATAGCCTCTGCCGCCCGCCAACTGTCAGGTTAAATTCATATTTGCTGCGCAGTAGTTGGTGTGGTGTGGTGCAGTGGCTGTGGTCAAAATGACTTCTATGGATGCCTTGGCTGAAACCATATCAGCAAAAGAGGCTACGAGTTCCGTCATCTTATATAATTCTACTATCATGCTGATGCCGTTCAGGAAGAGATCTTCACGCTTATAAGCCTATTCGAGTGTGAGACTAACACTGACAGCAACCAGCCGCGCTGCGCCTCTGCCATATAATATTTACTCAGTTTAGTACTGATAATCGGCCGCTTGCGTGCTACGAACAAGCTGAGTACACAACCTTTGGTTGCATTACTTGCGTCTCTGTATATGATGATTGGAATAGCTGAATAATGACCTTTATCCACGATGCGTATATAGGGTGACGTGCTACTTGCATATGTGTCGTTCCTGCTGATGACCACGATCGGATAAAACGGATTCCGATGCGAGGATGCTATGTTTGATAGATCAATTGTGGTAGCTTTCTATTTGCTAAGCCATTTGTTGACAGTTATCTACTGGTAAGCTCAAGTGATACCAAAGATAAGTGCAAAATGTTAGCGCTCTTCAGCGGAGGGCAAATGTTTGACTTGGCGTTGGCTGCTAATGGCCGTGCGCAATTAAGTGTGTTGTACTTTTGCATTTCACTTCTACATTATAGTTTGAATCGATGGCTTATTTGTTAAAAAAAATATAGATGCTTGATGGAATTTTACAGACATTCAGTGACAGCAAACAATGACATAGCCGTGGCTTTAGACTTTAGACGTGAATGTGATGCGGTACTTCTTGGCCTTATGTGAGGTCCAGTTTCCGCGATCTTTTTAAAATCGACATATTTGCCTTTTTGGATGCAGTTTTGCGTTGAGCAGTTAAACTCTGCATGAACTGACTGTCACACAGGTGATACGAGATCTAGTCCAATTATATTTTACAAAAAGGTCGCAGGTCGCAGATATACCTACCCTCAGTTGGTGGTTTCTACCGAAGTCTGATTTTCGAAGTACGACCGTCGAATATTGCATGTTTTCATAATAGGCGTGTTTTATTTGAACATCTACTTCTGGAATGCAGATATAGCAAAGTAGAATCTTTATTACAAAAACTACAGAGAGTCCCGAAAATGCGAAGCAGTGTGTAGTTGTTGTAATTGCGTACTAAAGATTCCACTTTACTTTGCTGGGAAAGATGTTCAATAAAACAGTCCTAATATAATGATTTTGTATAATTTTCCGAAACGTCCAAAAATATACGCAACCAATTTGACAGATAACTCATGACAGGACCACGAAATTCGTACCACCTCTATACGTAAGGTGGCGGGACCGACCCTGAACACTATGCAAAAATTAAGAGTCAATACGCTCTCACCGATACACAACACACAAGGAGTACATCATTTTGGTTGTCACGAGAAAATATCGCAAAAATGTAATTTGTCACATGTGATACATATAATCACCTTATGCAATCCAATTTTGTTGATGGTGACTACATGCATCACTCATCACAAATCACCTTAGCCGATTCCCCCCCCCCCAGGTCAAATGAACAGGATTCCACTTCTCAGTAACAAGATGGAGAAGAGGTTTACGAGGCCATTCTATAAGTCAGTGACCTTGATCCAAGATGGAGGTTGGATCGCTTAGAGGATTTTTTCTGCCATTTTTGTTTTTATCTTTGGTTTATGAGAATTTGCCAAAAAGGGAAAAATGTGAGTTTCGTGTTTTAATAAAGCACTACTTTTGCGCGGTAAAACCATTAAAGAGACAGAAAAAAGACTTATGCAGACTCTGTTCCCTCGCATGGAATGATACACAAGTGGTTCACTGAATTTCGTTGCAGTCGCACGAGCACAAAAGACGCTGAACGACGAAAAGACGTCACCACGGAAGAAATAACTCAAAAATTCCACGATATTGTGTTGGATGATCGCCGGCTAATGGTTCGTGAAATAGCTGAAATTGTAGAAATTTTAAATGATTCCGTTATTCGAATCTTGCATGACAATTTGGGCATGAAAAAATTATCGGCAAAAACAGATTCGGGTGAAGATTTCAAAAGAGAATTGAAAACTCTCCAAGTAAATTTTTACGGTGTTTCGTTGATCCTGGATACACCACTACACGCCAGAAATAAAGGAACAGTCAAAACAGTGGACTTCTGCAAATGAACGTGCTCCAAAGAAGGCAAAAACGGTTCCGTCGGCCGGAAAAGATATGGCAACGGTTTTCTGGGATTCCCACCACGTAATCTTTGGAAAAGGGAATGACGATCACCGGAAATTATACTATGCCAATTTATTAGACAAATTTAATGCAGAACTGATGGAAAAACGGTTTCATTTAAATAAGAAGAAAGTCCTGTTTCATCACGATAATGCACCGGTTCGGCTAAATTGCGATATAAACCACTTCCTTATCCACCCTATTCTCCAGATTTGGCTCCGTGCGATTATTTCTTGTTTCCTAATTTGAAAAAATGGCTCGGTGGATAAAGATATTTATCAAATAATAAAGATACAACGATGCAACAAATTCCTACTTTGCAGAGTTTGAAAAATCATATTTTTTGGAAGGGTTCAAAAATTTGGAATATCGTTGGGAGAAGTGTATCGCGCTAAAAAGAGACTACATTGAAAAATAAATTAAATTTTGAGAAAAAAAAAAAACAAGTATGTATTTCATTTCAAAGACACTGACTTATCAAACAACCTACGTATTTATCTCATCTGTACATATAGTATAACACAATACAAATTCCAAACGGAAAATATCATCGTAGTAATGCGCAAGAGCGATGAAAATTGGAACCAAGTATTATCCTACATAAAAGTAAACAAAAGAGAAGAGAAAAAGACGCAAATCCACAAAGACCATAGAAGATTAGAGCTCAAAAAGGCTAGAAAAGTGACACCTCCTAAAATATTGCAAGAAGCTGTTCCGGGGCTGTGGTCGGCCTGAAGATAGAGAGGGTTTAAATGACGGGATGCCGTTACATTTGGAAAGCTTGGTCACCCCTGACGTCGTATTAAGCCCCCTGCAAAAAAAAAAGTTTTCTTCCGCTGTTTAACTTTTAACTACGTAAGAGCGACTGCCGACTGGCACTTTAAGATTACAATATCTGAACGCGTATATATTTTCGAAACAATTTTTGAATTTATGTTGGCGAGTTTTAAAAACACCGTCCTTTTTTTAGAGGATTCACTTCCAGTGTAATATTAAGCAGAAACCCCTTTTTTTTGGTGTAGTAGCGAAGACACTCTGGATATTATTTGTTTCTCGTTTATGGTCGGTGGCAGAGTATCGCTGTCTCTCACCGGGACTCAAACCAACGCCCGCCGCTGGGGTCACTAGCAATGCCTCTAACCTCTACACCATGCTACCCCCGTTTCTTACCTAGTGCGGAGTCTAACATTTTTGGGATTGACATTGCGGACGTGAATATGTGTCGCCCTTGAGATATACTATGCACACGTTCTCTGTATATATTTACTATACCTCGGAGAGTAGATCACCGGACACACAAACCAATATGTCATATGATACAAGCGACATATAGTTTCAAAATAAAAATCAATTCTAAGAACTAAGCAACAGCAGATCACCACTTGTATAGGTACACTTTCAAGTTCGAGTATCCGTCGTTCTTGATTTGAAACTACGAAGAATGCATTTTTGCATCTCTATGCCCTTCATCGATCTTGTTGACACATCACCCATCACCATCATCATTGAATATGTCAAATGAAGCGAAGGGCGTGAGCGGAGTGGCTCTGGCAATATGACATTGGCATATGGGGCATTTCAATCGCTTTGCACATGAATGGAACTATGCGGTTATTGCACACAGCACATGCGTAAATTTATTACTGTGCTAGGGACTTAAGGTATTCAATTACCTATACTCTTCTCTGTTCTCAATCTCAAAAAATGCGAAGGAGAACGACGAGGCAGCCTGCAGCGGGGATACATTGTCTAAAAGAAAATATAATGGTAGATAGATGGTATAGGTACATACCGTTCCTTGTTTCCCGGCGGTGATCGTCATCGAGCACAACGACCGGCACAGCTGTTACCAGTTTGTAGTCTGGTAAGTGACCTGGAATTGATACAAAGGAAATACAGTTTTATAATCGATTATGGACCCATAAGGAAGAGAAGATGTTTGTTTTGATCAGCAATCAAACTTTGCGGATGAAGTGAAGTGTTGGGAGCAAGGATGCGTGAGTAAAGAAAAAATATGCATCTGGAAATAGATGAAGCCATGAGAGTGAGTGAGTTAATCGACAGTTTAAGGTGTCTACATGATTATCTTATAAATATTCTTGCTATTGGAAATTATCTCCAATTGGTAGATATTGCTTTAATAGTTTGTACGATAGTTTGTCTTATGCTGAGGGTAAGTTGGAGTAATCTAGAACATTTTATAAACTAAAGCTAAGTACGCAGCTCGAGCGAAAATAAATTTTAGCTGTTCTCCAATTTTTTTCTCCAAACATTAGCTAAATTCCTAGCTACATTTTGACATGGAGTGCGTTGTAGATATAAGTGTCACAGAAAACAGATGTTCGTTGAAAATAACCTCTTTCAAAAATTCATCGACGCGAAAAAGTGTTATATTTTCGTTGCGTTTTCTTTTTTCCTTGTTTGCTATTCATTGATCGTACATTTTTTACTTTCAAACAATTTCATTGAAAAATCTCATCTTTATTTACTTTACCACTAGTCTAGCTCAGCTAAAAATTTGGGAGAGAATTTTGTATTTAAATTAAAATTTAGCTCGAGCAGCGTATTAAAACAAACAGAATAATATCACTTCGATGTGATATGTAAGCTATACTTTGTTATACGGATGTGCAAAGATGTGTGCATTTTTTCGGTTCATTTGAATAGACGCACTGGTTAAATTGGTAAGTTTGCAACAGTCATCGGACGAAAAACGGTGAAGACTTCATTTGAAAGTGATAAGTTTTGAATTTGCAGAAAGGAAGAAGTTGAAGCTAACCTTTCGGAGAACTTTTCAAACCATGAAATCGGCCGTAAAATTACTCTAAGTGAATAGTTGATAAGAAAAAATTGTGCATTCTATGAAAAAAAAAAAAAAAAAAAAAAAAAAACAAAGGAAGTAGGTATCGCAAATTGTTTAACAGGACCAGGACAACCAGAAAATTCGAATGCCTCTCAATTTAAAAAAAAAACTGCTAGGTTCCACATTTCACTTTCACTCGAAATGAAATCGGAAATAAATTTTTGTGTTCTACATTTCACTGTAATCGATTTCGATTTCAATATTTTCGGAATTGAGACAAAGTGAAATCGTGATTTCGAAAAATTTTCGAAGTTTCCGAATCGCTCGAAATGCAGAACACTGAAAGTGAATTCACTCGATTTGCAATTTCGATTTCACTCGATTCTGGAACCCAGCTAGAAATTTGTGAATTTGCTGCGCCTTTTTGTAGCAAATCCACTCGCGTTGTATAATTGTCTATGCTTCACATTAATCATTTACAAAACAAAACAAATACAGCTTTTTCCACAATAAAGGAGATTTGAGGACCATTTTAATGGATATTCCAGAAGGATAACTCGCCTATTCACAATTCACACGTTGTTACCGATTTTTGGATGATTCTTTTTTTGCTTGTTCGTCTTGAATCAGGGGCAGTTTTTTTTTTTATATAAGACACGCACTAAAGAGATTATGACTACTTTTGTAATGTAGAGTGAACTACACAGCGCGGGCGTTAGGGAATTGGGGAAAATTCAGAAAACCTCAAATGAAAAGTCGGAAAATCGAAATTTCCATTTTATATAATTATTTTTCTCAAAATTTGAGAAAATCTTTGGAAGTTTCTTCCATACCAAAAAAAAAAAAAACTTAAAAATCTTAGGAAGGTATATCTGGAAAACTGCCGAGTCAAAATTACACAAAGGGCACCTCCCAAAAAAAAGAAACTTAAAAATCATATATTTCGACGGGAGTTTTAGAGACGGTGAAGCTAAAATTTGCAGGCATTCTTAGGTAATGCCACGGGAGTGTTTTTGTTGTTGAAAATTAAATAAAGGGCCGTGAATTCATTTGAATTACGAACGAGTTTCATTTATGTAATTACCAAATTTAACTGTACACTGATGTACAACTAAGTTGAGAAGTTGATTGAGATTCATAATCTCGTATGAAGAGTTAGAAAGCAAATCAATTTTAGGATCATCTTCGTCTATATAACTTGCAGTGGTGTGGATGCTTAGTAGGTACCTCTTGACAGCGGAGGGCGATTGCAACAGGTATTCTCATACTGTAAGGTCTCCGGTGGAGGGTAGTTCGAAGCTAAAGGATAGTCAACCCAACTCCAGTGGTGGTGTGAGCGTTTTATGCAAACCGTGCCGAGGGATGAAAGACTGCGGATTTTAGTCAGTCATTAACGAGCTACTACAGGCGGTTTGGCAGACCCTGTCGCATTTAGTGCCTCACCCCAGTAGATCCGGCTATGTTAGCGAGGACCTTTCTTCACCGGTTTACTATTGGAAATTATTTATTTATTTATTTATGTAGGTATTATTAAAAAAAATCAAATTTCAAATAAAGACACAAAGACAACTTCGGTTCGTTGTCTTAACTATAGGACAACAAACAGCGACGACAACGAATCACTTATCCCATCACACCCGGATTCTAAATCAATCAACGCGTCTGCTTCGGACACGGAATTTAGAACCAAAGCCTAATCGGCTGGACTGGGCAAAAAGTTCAGCCCAAGTGGCAAAAAGTTCAAGCAGGCACAAATTGGGCTTAGCCCTGGCCAAACCAGATAGCTCCTGGGATCAAAAGGACAGGGAGACCATTCGATGGGCGGGCGCGATACGAGAGGACTCCCCGCTTCTTTCTCCAAAAATAACATCCAATTTTTACTTCTCTCCGGGTTAAATATAGGACTCAAACAACAATCCAGAGAGCACCTAGAAAATGTTATTCATTCCTTTGCATTGTCGGTATGAATATCGCTCGTAAGCAGATATCTGACTTTTCTGGCTCATTGTGCTAATTGCGGTTATCGAGCGTTAGAGAAAATTGATCCAAGACTCTACAACTATACAATATCGTTTCAATTTAGAACGCAGATACATATTGGACCATACATATCTAATACATGGTCTTGCAGCGGCCGGCGCTCTTTTGTAAGCACACAGATCTGATTAGGCAAATGCGATGTTGTGGTGGCTTTGAAGCGTGTCAAATTGTTGTCAATCATTTGATTATTCGATTCTCAATTCCGATTCAAAGTTCATTCTAATGATCTTCGGATTTGAACGCATTCCTATGCAAATGTGTGTCGATAAAATGGAGATTGAATTACGTCGAGGCTTTGTTGGAGGTGAATGGGTTTCTGAGGTTTTTATCGGGGATTTTCTTTTTGTAAATTTGAGAAGTTTGATGGAATCAAATATAAATAACATATTTTTTTTTTCTGTTTAATGGCAACTTGCAGATGTTAAGAAATACACATGTTTATGTTGTATCCCATAGAAGCAGAGTTAGGCACCTATTAAAGTCCAATATATTGGATTACATTTGTTCTTGTTGTGGGCTTTTATGGGTGTTATCGGGGAGTAATTAATCTGTTTGGAAAACTGGTATTGTAGGTCGATGTTTATAGAGAGAAGGTGGAATAGTTACAAATGAGTATAATGTTCTTGTTTTGGAAGACAGCCGCAGTTACGCAATGGATTTGGAATGATGTAACTTTTTTTTCGTTGGGCTTCGTTGGGCATTTTTTGTGTCTTGTATCTTTAATGCGCCTGCTTCCTAGAATTGTGTCAGATGGAGGTTAAAAAAATATATGACAAGGTTGTAGACGGTTGATACGATTGAGATAAGCCGATGGAGTAATTTTGGTACAACAGGAAGCAAATACAAGTCTTGACTATGGTGTGGTGTACTTTGTGTTTGCTGACAATTTATTATTCACTAAAAATAACAGATCAAATGGAAATTTGGAAAATGAGATTATCAGAGCTAATCCCAAATTTAGATGTTGTCTAAAATGTTGTCTTTCTTCACTTTTCTCCCATTAAGCCGCATTTATTCATTCGAATGTGCTCTTGTTCCACTTGTCATTCACAGCATTCCATATTCAAACAGAAGCCATTTCAATTCGGAATTGTTTTTTTTTTAATTGATATTGAACAATTAAACAAAGAAAATAAATAGCACTTCGATTGGGTTTATACAGGAAAAAAAAAAAAAAAAAACAACAATTTATCAAGGCACACAAGTAGCTCAGCAGCAACATCTTGTAATTGCCACTGTTCGGATACAATGAATGCAGTGCTTCTGGCATAATGAATATGGATGGGATTTTTGACTTGGATGGCCGTCTTCTGGTTTCGGTTTTATTTGAAACTCTATATCCCCGACAGAGTTCCGAGACTCAAGTGTATATGAATCGAACCCGAAACTCTGTGCGGGGTTAATCGATTCCATTTATTATTTTATGATTGTTATTAATACCTGAGCTACATAATGTATCTACACGTATGTATTGTATAGGTACCTTAACAAACAAGTAATCATTTAATGCCTTTGGGTCATATTCTGAATGATCTTTCAACTTTTTTGATTTCCATTGAGTGTAGTACGCCTCCTTTAGCTTAATGTTGGTCGTCGCAATGAAGGAACAAATTTTCTGAACGGTATAGAGGTGCACGTCAAAGCATAGGTATCGTTTGATGCCTACGCGTTTCGAATTTTATAGTCTCTCTAATGAAACGTCATTTAGTGTTTATTGATCATTTAAAAAAAAAAAACTTTATATTTTGTTAATTAATTGGAGGCCATTAAACTGGATGCAGTTGGACTGTAAGATATTCGATTTCCCAAGGAAATATGAGATGTTGGGATATTAACTATTAGTAAATATCAATGATCAATAAAAGAGGAGTTGTAATTTCATATAATGTGAAAATACATCAACAGAGAGGTATATCTACATCGAAATTTATATTTGTATTAATGGCTACCTATTCATTTAATTGATTTTTAAGGTTTAGCATTTTTTGCATTTTAGACTTATGTTTTGCTTTTTATTTAGCTATATTACGCATAGTATCTATATTCTATAGTGTTCATAAAACCACTTCCAGTTGTATCATTTCATTTGACCAGCCATCTTCGCGTTTCGTCGCGTTGTCTGTTGATTACATTACATGCAAATCGCACGCTTCTCTTTCGTTTCTCAGAGAAAAATAAACTGTCTCTGTTCAAAGAAATATGGTTTCGATGTGCGTCCACCACCATAAAGAAGAAGGACGATCAGAAACAATAGTTGCTGATATTTTTCAATTTGATGAAATCACTTTAATTTGATCGTACAAAATGTTGGTCTGCAGCTCAGCATGTGGATGAAGCAGCTGGTTGATAGCTTAAAATATTTAAGGAGCCAACTCTGCCTCCCTTAAATAGATTTAGACTAAGCAGATTAAAGGCAGTGAAGTTAGAAAAATATTCATTTTTGTCAAAAACGGTCACTAAGGACGTGGCAAAAAATTATTTAACCTTAAACCACGTCGCAGTCTTAAGAAATATTTCAAAAGAAGTATCATTGAAATTTGTTCAGTACTTTTCACGCTTTGAGGTAACAAAGAAAATTTCAAAGGCATTTGACAGTGTTTGGCACAAAGCTATTTTGTCGAAAATGCGTGCTTATGGGATCGATGCGTCTCTTATTCAATGGATTAGAAACTACCTCTCTGGCCGTTCAATTCAAGTTGTTTTGAATGGTTTCAAGTCTGAAACTCACCACATAACTGCTGGTGTTCCCCAAGACTCCGTTCTGTGTCAGATTCTCTTTCTCATTTTTTATAAATGATCTCTTGTCTGAAAACTCCAATTTATTCCTTCGCTGATGACAGCATTCTTAGGTTCTCATGTTATTTCCAGGACTCACGTCCCTGCTCTTCGGCCGTACAACTGGAACGGCAACCTATGTTAAGCTCATTAAATTCCGACCTTGACAGCATTTTAAAATTGGGTTAAGCCAATAGAGTGAAATTTAATGCTTCAAAACCACAATGCACTGTTTTATCGCCTTTTAACAAACAGTGCTCAAACGAAATTGCAACTGCATTCCTCCCCTTCGACAATTCAACCGCAATACTCGCCATGCTAGGAATACCCATCAGTTTACCATTCAGCCTATATCTTCGGGCGTACTATGAAATATAGAGACTCTTTCATAAGCCGGACAACAAGAATGTGGAATGCCTTGCCCAGCTCTGTCTTTCCTCCTCAATACAATTTACAAACATTTAAAACCAATGTGCATCGGAATCTCATATCTTCTCACATTACACTATAAGAGTAGTCATAACCTCTTTAGCGCGTTAATTAAAATAAAAAAAAATAAAAAGCTACAGTTTTATAATTCGAGATGGCGCAAAAGTCATCGGAAGATGCTATAATTTTTGCAAATGGTTAGGCAATAACGCCTAAATCAATTTGGAAATAACGCCCTAAAAAAACATTTTGGTTGTTGCTTCGTTATTTTGACAAGCAGTAAAGCCCAAAATAGTAATTGGCATGGTGCCCCCCCCTCCTTCAACCCCCTTGCTTGGGTTTTCTGTTGGATTTGGGAGTTTGTACTGCAAAAACAACCAATTACGCACATACTCCAAATGTGACAGTAACCCCAAGCAGGAGGGTATTATTACGTATTAAACTGCAATTACTTTTGGGCTTTATTTCCATCTTGTTGTTTATTTTTTGGGCTTTATTTCCAAATCGATTTGGGCGCTATTTCCTATATACGTCAACAAGACGTGAATCTCTGTATACCTAAAGAACGTGGAATAATTGTTTCGATTTTTTTGCTGAATAATTCTTCGCTGGTGTTGGTGCAGCGTCAATTTCGGTGCAGATTTTCCGATCGCTCGACATTGATAGAGGAGTATGGGTTGAAGAAGATCCCGGAGTATCGACCAGACGACGTGTTACGCATCAATCAGCGGTCTTTACAGATAATTTGGATGAAACACTGTAAAATGTTCCTCTACAAAGTGCAGACAATGCATCAGCTGCTAGCTGTTAGCCGCCAAGGCGCCAAGCGGGGTGTCAATTCAAGAAAAAGTGCGCATCCTAGATCAGATATCAGATCAGAGCGAAACGCAATTTTTGGTCGAGGCCCTATCAATTTTCTCCATTTAATGATCGCGCTTTAGGTCTCGAATTTTAGAATTTGTTTGGCGTTACTATTATAGTAATTTTTGGCTTTACATTTTTTTATAACACTTTTATTTTTGACAAATTTTTTAAAAATTTAAACTTTTTCACGTACAATTAACAAAAGTTAAATAAAATTTTTGACAGATAAGCATGGTAAAAAAATAATGTAAATTTCACTGGGAAAAAACAGTCAAAAATCTAAAATCCAGTCAAAAAAACAGTCAAAGAAATTTAAACCAAAATCCAGCTAAAAATCCAGCCATGGAAGTAAAAAAAAATAAAAAAAGGAGTAAAAGTGTTATCAATGGTCTGGCCTGGCTGGTTGCTTTGATACCCTGCATTACATATACAAGTTCTGCAAAAAGTTAGCCATGTGAGTTAGTACGTACACGCATAGGTCTAGTGTTGGTTTGGTGTGAGAGGTACCAGAAGTACTTGGCCTATATAGCCTATTTTTAATACCAACCTGTTACCTGACGACGCGACGGTAGAAAGAAGTCCTCTCACAAAATTTCATTTGGCTAGGTCGATTCCTTTGGACGCTATCGTGTTTGAACATAAAGACACATAAACAGACAGACGGACTTGGCTGAATCGATTCAGAATTTGATCCTGATCAAATCCGGTGATTCCTTCTTGGCGTTACAAATGTAATGACAAAGTGAATATACCTTACTGTAGAGGGTATACAAAATGTACCAATGCACCAATTTTTTTTTTGTTATTTCGGCCGGTATAGGGCAGTTGAACATTACATAACAGCTGGTATATGTTCAGTTTAAAACATCTGTTTATCAGTTTGCAAAGGCAAGTACTTCTGTAAAGGCAAACGTAGAAATTGGTTCATTGTATGAGTTATTCTTCCAAGCTCAGAGCAAAAAAAATTAAATCTAAGCAATATTTGTTCTTCTTTTTATTTATTTTCTATTGCCGCTTTGAATTTAAAAATGTATACTGATAGAAAAGAAATTACACGAAACATTTAAAAACAGTCAAACAAAATTCGTATCCAGCTAAAAAACCAGCCGGCAGGATTATAGAAAATCTTCCAGCTAAATGCATAATCAATCCAGTCAGATCTGACTGGAAAGCAGTCAAAATGGCAACGCTGGTCATAACAGTGTTTTTGAATAGAAGCTTGATCTTCTAAGAGTGTCATGCGATTCTATTGCAATGCTTCGAGGTGTTGCTTTTGCTTTTGTTTGTTCTGCTCTTTGTATTACATCATTTGGGGATCTTCGCTGACTGGAGCTCGGTATTTGCGCTGCATCTGGTACGTTCTACCCGAATTCATTACCAGGAGGATCCACGCAAGTATTCAATTCAAGGATACGAATCACAGCCTTTTCCATATCAATAATCTGGTGACATTGGTTTGGGCCACCGCCAGTCGCAGATATTTCGACTTTATTTTCACCCCTTTTCTTTTTTGTTTTGCATTTCAGGTCGATCCATACTTAAACAAATGTAGAAATTTAAATTGATCATAAAGTTATTGGAAATGTTGCACAAGGCACCCTTTGCCATTTCTGCCAATCTCGCAAATTGTTCTTCGCCTGCGCACCAGTTTTGGAAATAAACCCTTTCGCGATATCAAGATTCTGCTCCATTAAATCAACCAATCTATTAAGTTGCCTTTATTTACTAACTATTTTACCTCTTAAAAAATAACAATTAAAAACGTTGATCTTCAACAATTTTAGAAATAGTTACATTTCTCTTTAACAGTAGTCTTTATCAACACCGAAATTCTGATTGATTGAAAAATTGACAGCTACCAATAAAATTGTTCACGATTGACAATCACAATACCGTTTTGTCAACCGACTATCGCTAATTGATGCACGTTCACAATCGATCAACAGTTCATTGACAAGTGATCGTCGCAATACTATTTAAAAAAATTGGTTGATAAGTATCAACTATCAATTGATAGTTGATCTTCGCAATAGGGCTGTATGTTAACTTCGACTACAGTTACAGTTTTGGGCATAATGCGATTTCAAATAATTATTTTTTAGCAATAACTTTATCTTAACGCTTGACAGTAAAAATGATCAATAAAATAGTTCTTTTAAATATTGACATAAAATTCGCACTAATTGTATATAGTAAAACAAATTTAAATCTCTACATATGAATACATTCGAATCGCAGACACGTTTTCAAACCCCATCTAAAAAAGAACAACAAAAGCAAATATAGTAATAATTTATTCGAAAATTCTAAGAACAAAATTATTACGAGACCTTCTCCCAAATCCTATTGCTTATGCAAAAGAGTGACATTCTCTACTTTCAGATCTTTTTTTTTTTTTTTTCCTTTTTTTTCGTTGGTTATTCAATAAGCGTCAAATTAATTTATTGTCTTTTCAGATCGAACAAACGACAATGGCATGTGAATCAGACCATCAGAGTTCCTATTCACCTGGTGATTAACGCATAATAACCTGGAGAACGTTCTTTTGGGTCTCTCCTCCTTTGCAACCCAGTTACAACCTTATAAGACGAATTCATTACGAAACAGTAGAGCGCAGTCGAAAAAAAAGATTATCTCTTTTGGAAATATGAAATATTTTTTCCAATCGTGTATAGCTCATTTGGAATTTAACATGTTTAATTTATTTAGAGACGATGCGAGATTTATTTAATGAAAAACGTGATAATGCGATAACCACTGCCATATGAGAATATACGGATTTCAAGTGGACCACTGGACGCTGCACGATTAGGGAGATTGTGTAATAAATAAATATTTATGTTTGAAAAATGCAAGAAGATAGAACATAACATGTCGGAAAATTGGTTAAATAAATCAAGATATACTACATTCAAATGGGTTGGATAGTATATTGGGTTTCAATCAGAGTTATTAATTATGTGGTCTACGAAGTGTTTATTAGGTCAGCAATATTTTGGAAATATGATATTTTTGGTGGGATTTTTTTTTCTCTAATCACAGATAGTTTTTTATTTATTTATGCTGAATCGGATAAACGGTTCAGATAGTGTATAGCTCGGTTTCCAGTTTGAGTTTTGTCGGTATTGAAAATTGTATTTATTCTAGACTGGCATGATGTGAACATTTTCGAAAAACCAATACTGTGATAAAGATATCGTTTTTAATAAATAAATTCGCAGAATCTATCTATATATATAAAAATGAGTTCTTAAATGTGTTCGGATACGTATAACTTGAATACCACCGACTCTATTGAGCCCCTATTTACAGATAATCTTAGGTATTAGCCCAGGAGTGCACTGAAGGAGATTGGTCAAAATTGGACAAAGCACCTTCCATACAAAAAAACACTCAAAATCGTATACATATCTCGAAAACTGCCAAATCGATTAAGCTCAAATTTACAAATAATCTTAGGTATTGGCCCAGAAGTGCTCCTTTGGAGATTGGTCAAAATTGGACAAAGGGCGTGGCACCGCCCATACACCAAAAAACATTCAAAATCTTATATCTCGAAAACCGCCGAATCGATTGAGTTGAAACTTACAGACAGTCCTAGGTATTGGCCCGGGAGTGCTCCTCTGAAGATTGGTCAAAATTGGACAAAGGGCGTGGCACCACCCATCCAAAAAAAATCAAAACATTATATCTCGAAAACCACCGAATCAATTCAGTTCGAATTTGCAGACAATCAAAGGTATTGGCCCAGGAGTGGTCATTGACCAAAATTGGACAAAGGGGGCGGGACCAAATTGGATACTTTCTTCTACGGGTTTGTTCGTAATTGCCACCAGAAGGTTTAGGAAAAAAAACGTTAAAGTAATCAATTTGTTTTGTTCTCAAATTGATTTCCAAATTTCAATTGTATCTTTTTCGTTCGTTAACTTTCTTCACTGTCTATTTCAAAGGTAAATTATTGATAGTGAAAAATTTATGTGCGATTTGTATAACAAAGTGATGATCATTTACAGTTCGATATTTGTTACGATGCCAAGAAGAGACTATGGTAACAGTAGCCGGCGTTCTCAGAATGGCCGCTGAACCAGTGAAGCTATCCGCCTTAATTTTTTATTAAAAAAAATATCAAACTAGCTAGATCTTAAAATATTTAAAATATGTAACTATTTTAGGCAGAACAACGTTTGCCGGGTCAGCTAGTTTCCTATATATTTACAGTAGTGGCATTGTGTGATCTTCTCAGACGAACACAATTGATTTTCGAAGGCCCCTATAGCTTTAGCTAATACTTCCATAACATCCGCAAAGAAACTCATCATTTGGACCGGCTGCATAGCAGAGTTGAAGGTGTGATGGTGTGTGGGGGGCCGTTTCGTATTATGACACCTTCAAATTACAATTTTTGTCAACCACAATGAATGCGTTGTCTTACACAGTGTTGTTCCTCTACATGTCGACTTTAATTGTCGACTTTTCAACGCAGACAATATCGTCAACAATGTCATCAATACCTTTCAGATCTGTCAATCTTGCATTCATCTGTAAACTTCAATCGAGAAAGTACACTTTTAAAAATTAATTAAGAATTTCTTTTCTTAAAAATTAAAATCCTGTGTATCATAAATATAAAACTTGAAATTTATGTTTGGTCGACCAAAAAACAAGGCTTTTGAGGAGCTAGGTTTTGTTTTGGTGAAAACAAACAACAAATACTCAGCACATTGCACAGTTTGCAGGAAAAATCTTCAAAATACTGCTGAAACCCGTCTTCGCAGACACAGGTAAATAATAGTGTATTTTAATTTCCATTGATTTGCCAAAAAATGAATGACCAACACAAAATATTCTTTTAGATGGCTGTTTCTGTTACAAATATTGGTGAAGGTAACAATCAGAACGCAATGGTTATCAATACTCTTGTGAGTATTTTCTGGTATAATACATTTTAGTTTGAATTAATTCTAAATTTGTACCTAAAGGAAGAAGACGCATTGAGAAGTAATTCAATTCAAGCATTATCAACAGCTTCAAGAACGCTTTCGTTGGGTTCTTATATCTTATTGGCAATTCTTCTAAAATAATGAAGTTTGATATTAAGCTTATTAAAAATTAATATAAAGTTATTCTGTTTTGTTTTTTTTTTAAATCATAATATAGATGGAGGTGAACATGTTTAGAGCTGAACAATTTTTTTTTGTTAAATCATAATAATCATCATAAACTTACTTGTTTTGTTTTGTTTGTTTTGTTAAAAGTTTAATACAAAACTTGCTTCTGTTTTAATGATTTATTAGGAAACTTTAAAGGAAAAATTAATAAAAAACTTGTTTGTTTATGTGTTCTATTTACGTTGCGCAAAATTAGGACACATTTTGCCGGTTTTTAGTTAATATATTTTTGTTAATACTTAAAGCTTTAGTTTTAAATCTTCCTTCTAGTCAAATCGCAAGCATTAAATTAACTTTAAGAAACAAACACAAAAATTAAAAAAAATGTTTGGTTTGGGCCAGGCAGTGGGCGATAGAAAACCGACCTTAGGTGGTGTGCTATTCAAGTGGCGCGGAGTGTAACACCCGAATCGATTTGGCAATAACGCCCAAAAATAAACAACAAGGTGGAATAAAGCCCAAAAAGAATTTTCAGTTTAACGGGAAAGGTGTGTTGGTTGATACAGTCGTGTCTGGATATAGTGAACTAATTATTGGAAGACCTGTTCAGTGTTCACAGTATCCAGGGGCCTGTAACACAATACTACAAGTACCTGTAGTACAAGTGAATTTATAAAAGTGTATCACATTTCTGTAACATGAAAATACTAGTCGACTGGCACTTCTACAAGTGTAGCGGGCAAATAATACAAGTGGGAAATTTCGTGTTTTTCCTGTTTCCGTAACTCAGAACTAGGCTTGCCACCCGTCCTCCTTTGTAAGGTGATGTCCTCCGTCCTCCACAAGAAGAAAAATGTCCTCCACACACATAATTACTAAAACAAAAAAAAATCAAATCCTTTCACTTCTCAAAAAGTACGATTTTATTTTCCAAATGTGGCAACACATACACTAGTCAAGTTTTAATCAGCGTTCCCTCCCGTGCTACTATTGTACTCATTTGCTCATTTTGAGTACATTTTTATGAACTGAGTACGGATACTACTTTGAAGCCGTCGCGGCGTCGCGTACTACTATTTCATAACATATAAACATAATTCAGTTTTATATTTTCCGAAATACATAATACTTTTGTTTCCTAAACTTGACACTTGAGTTTCAGACCTACAAGTGTAGAAAAAAAAAAATAAATCTGACTTGTAGACTTAGAGGCTTTAATTAGGCATGAATATTAAATCTTTTTAATGGATTATTTCAATACATTTTTTCATCGTGATTATATCCGTTCTTTTAACCGGAAAAAGAGTTTCAAATGTCAATGTTTCTATATTTAAAAAAAAAAAAAATAGGCGGCGCAACAGGCGGTAGACACCCTAGGCCTAGCTTCTCGCAAACATTCGTTTGTGTGAGTTTCTATTTTTGGAACGAATCGAAGGGACCTACAATTTTATGCCGAGTCCGAACGGCTGAATTGAGAAGCTTTTTCAGTACAGTCATACTCTCGGATGTTTGTCAGACGTTCGCGAGAGGTGGCGCCGTAGAAAAAATCTTAAGATGTAATTTGTGTTTTTCCGAGGATCGAACCTGGGATCCCTCGCACAGTAGTCCAGCACACTAACCACTGCGCTACTGCGCGCACGTTTCTATATTTATGATCCCTATTTAGGGAAATGCATTGCTGCTTGAATAATACCTATGATGTTAAAAAGTAACAAATTTTAGAGACAATTTTTTTTTTAAGAAAGGACATTAATTTTCCATTCATTAAGATTTTTATTATTTTACTGAATCAATATTGTCAATTTTGATGGAACATCGTTCTAAAATTTTTTAAGTCTTCGGAAAATGTAGCAAACAATTTTTAAAGTTATAACGATTTTAAATAAAACGCATAAAATGAATTTTTCTGGTGGAAACTTTATTATGGCATTTAAATGAATCACCCTTTACTTCTTTTTGGCATTGAGAGTAAAGTGTTCATTGAAGAAGAAGTCAGGTTATCATTCTTACTAACGTACAATTTTTATTCTTACTGTTAATGGGACAAATCGAAATATGTACATATATTATGCTGTTATTAAGACTCTCAACATCGACAACTCTGGCAAAATGTCACAATAACTTAAAAGTAGTTAAAGACTTTGTCTAATAAGACTTTGTATAATTCTTACAACCGCAGTTTTTCGACAATTCTTGCAAAAACAAAAAACGTCTCGCACCCACCCTTTATTTTGCTGAACAATATTTAGGCTTTGGTAGATACTCCCTTCCATTATTTCTTTTTACTTCGGAAAATGCAATACCTAAATAGCATTTTTTTTATTTTCTGGGGTTTTTACAAGCACGGCAATTTCTTTTCAACAGATTTTTATTCATTTTAATGCGTTCGCTTGCTTATATGAACACTTGTACAGAGAGTCTACAAGTCGAGGGAAATTTTTATTTCGTGCAACTGTAAAGTTTTTTTTTGTGTTACAGAAATAATCTACACTTTGTGAAACTAATATATTCTTACAAGTAACTGTAGACCTGTAGACTTGTAGTTTTGTGTTACAGGCCCCAGGTTGTTCATTGTATCAAGGTTAACATTTTTTGTAAAAATTGGTTTCATTTGCTTACGTCAACTAAACCCCCACCCATTTCAAGGGTCGGTAAATCAAGAAAGCTACATTTATTAACTTGAGCAGCTAAAAAAAAATTGGCAAAAACGAGCAATTTTTAAAAAGAAGTGAGCTTGGATTTTCACTAGGTATAGGTTTTCAAACTTGTAAATGTATACAAGTGCGCATTTTCAAAGGTTCCACCTTTCGGAACTGCCAATTTATATTTATTTATCTTTATGTACCTTCTCCCAGTTTCGGTTTTAAAAAGGACGGTCGGCATCAGTGATTTTGCCGACTGAACACCTTAAAATTTTAAATCGACTGGACCAAATTGGATACTTCCTTCTGTGGGTTTGTTCGTAATTGCTACGCGAAGGTTTAGGAAAAAAGAAAAGCCGGAAAATTCTCAACATTTCGATATCTCCAAGACCACCGACTCGATTGAGCTCAAATTTACAGATGGTCTTAGATATTAGCCCAGAAGTCTTCCTGTTATTCATCAAATTGGACAAACGGTCGTAGCACCTCCCATGCAAAAAACATCTTCTATGGGATGGAATTCGAAGACGTTATAAGTCGATAACCGCTGGGCTGATTTTCATAATTTCTATACAGTCGGTAAGTTTCTAAAATAAGTCGGCATTTCAATGAAAGTCACCCCCCCCCCATACGGGGGTTCAGGTTCAGTTCACTGTAAAAGTTCATTGGAATAAATTTTATTGAAAGAAGAATTGCTGATTAGATGTTTGCTTCTTGCGTTCAGAAACTTACTTCTTTACCGCTTCTTCGCGTCGACTTCGCAATGCTAGTTATTCACTAATGCCTTTTCCGATTTTTTAAACAATTTCAGATTAAATTTTCCTGTACAAATTTTGTTCACTACTTATAGGTTTTCAAATGTTTACTATTTAGAGTATGTACCTTCTCCACGTAAGACTTTAGGTGTTCAATATATCAAGATGCTGACTATATCCAGACACGACTGTATTAGCATCTAGCGCAGTATTGTGACCGGAACAGGTATTTTTTATTGGAACCCAGAATAAAGTAACTTTATAGTGACAGACAGTTTCAATCGAGTGTGAAGGGTTAAAGATACTACTCACTGAACTTTAGATCTTCATGTGATCCTTTAGAATTTAGATCAACTTGTTTCAATGTTTGAGCAAGGTTGAGGAGTTCTTCTAATTCTGTAAGCATTTTACAGCAGAAGCGCATGCCACCTGTAATGTCAACAAAGTACGTCAGTATTCATTAGCGAGGAATAAGGGATAATTGGCAATAATCTGGAGCAATCCCGTAAGACAGCGCCAGCGGTTACATTTTTAGGGTATTTTCTGCAGTAGAAAGCTATAAATTTGTGGTAGTTAGGACTTTGTTTACCTCGACTCTGGAAAATGACCTTAGATACAAAAATGAGACTTTGCCGCTTCGTGCTCTGTCGCTTGTTTATATGCCCGCTACAAGGAAGCTGCCAATAAGCTGCAAGCAAGCGTACAACAAACTGCAAATGACGAAAGCGTGCGTATGAAGCGCAGCCACTTGGACGGTATATGCCTAAGTTTTCCTCATACATTTTGCAGTTTTCCAAAACTCTTGTTTATAGTAAACTAGCTGACCCGGCAAACGTTGTTCTGCCTAAAATAGTTACTTTAATTATTTCAAGATTTATTTTGATATTTTTGTTCAATTATATCTTTTAATAGGAATGAAGGCGGATAGCTTCAGTGGTTCAGCGGCCATTATCGCACTTACATACGCAGCAACGTTTTTATATAGGTAATGTATGTTGTATTGCTTAGGTCTTAGATAATAATGTTCAATCGTAAAATGCGAAAAATGAGAATAAATCGATTTTTATTTTATTTCTGCGTAAACCTGAAATACAGCAATACGGACAAAACAAAAAAAAAGACATGAGAATCGCCCCAGCGGTTATCGAGTTACAACGTCATCGATTTTCACCCCATAGAAGATTTTTTTTGTATGGGAGGTGCCACGCCCCTTTGTCCAATTTTGACCAATCTTCACAGGAATACTCCTGGGCCGATACCTAAGATCGTATGTAAATTTGAACTCAATCGATTCAGTTGTTTTCGAGATATACGATTTTTTTTTGTATGGGAGGTGCCACGCCCCTTTGTCCAATTTTTCTTTTTTCTAAAACCCGTACTGAGAAAATACCTTTCCAACAAAGTATAAATCATCAAAATCGGTTCGGTCAATCTCGAGTTATGGGATTACATCGCACTTCGGACACTTTCTTTTATATATAGATAGTTTTTGATAAAGGGTCCCTAAAGTAGGTCCACATTTTGAAAAATTCTGTGCATTCAGGAGTATTGTTGAAGTTGGTGTGAATTCTAAATTGACCGTGGTGATTATGGGCCCGTTACTATCACCTTTTTTAACCTTCGCCCTAAATTTAATGGAGTCCACAATCGATAACGTTATATACAAAATTTCGTCATTTATGAGTTTGTAAAAATGTTCCTATGGACACTAAAAATATTATTAGTACCGCCCTATGACAAAACACCTGACATCTTGATTTACAATAACATACAACAGATAGCCGCGATGTTACCTTTATAAATGCAAATTTAACTAATCCAGGCAAATGTGCAATGTGCATGGAATCGACCAAAACAAATTTATAATCATTTTCTTAAGTATTTCTTTCTCATTATCCAATCGTTCCACATGCACAAAACAGGAAATCTCGATCTCGACTCACCATTTTGTCCAATTAGCTGTGAAGTTGTCTTCTCGTTGCCTTTGTTCTTTTCAAAGACACCAGCCGTGGACGATGACCGAGTATGGCCCGTCGACGAAGCTGACTTATTATAGTAGCCACCAAGCGAATTGTATTGCTGTTGTTGAGCAGTGTTACTCTTCCCAAACAATTGTTGCTGCAGGTGTGCTGTGATTTTTCCATTCACCTCGTTCATTGATGATTTTTTGCCACTGCCACAGTTCTCTGAATACGTCAAAAGTGGTGTGGCTGTGGATGTTGTTGTCGATGCTTGCCCTTGCGTCGACGCCGCTATTGATTGTGTGGATGATTGTAGCGTGGAATTCCGATGTAGTCCCAGATTTGTACAGCTCAAGATCATCACGGGTGAATCATGTAAATCTGGCAAAGATGAAGATATTGTCATGCCAACTGATGACAATTTTAAGCCACTACCACACGTTGCCCTTGGCGATGATGAAATATTAATTGTGTCTACCGACTTGCGAGACTTGAAGAGTCGCATCTTCGGGGCGGTAAATTGTCTGTCGTCACTTTGCCGCCTGCAGAGATCTCAATGCAAGTGGGAAAAATCTGTAAAGAAAATAAAAAAAAAAATGGAAAATTGTTAAAGACTTGATTGCACAGAAAGGTGTTTTTACAAAGTGAGAAAAATGCCAGAGATGTCATTGTCATGTCGTGTGTGGTGTCGGTGTGTGTCATAATTAGAGAGAAATAACAAGATGGCGCTTCCGGTTGATTTAGTATAGGTTATTAGGTGACATGAATGGAGGGCCATTTAGGTGTCAAACAGTATATGGTCTATTGCAGAATTAATATTAACTTTTGCATAATTTTTCAGACTCTGAAGAACACGAAGACAAGACCATCACTATATATACTCTGACAGCCAAGCGGCTATCGAAGTCATACAGTCAGTCGTGGTCACGTAAATCAGACCAATAAATATTTGGACGAAACATCCTCTGCCAACGCGGTAAGGATAAAATGAATGGGTTTGCAAAGGACCCACTTGTAAGAAAGAGAGATTGTTTTTAAGCCATTTGTAAGATAAACCTAAGCTGGGCCCATTTTAATTTAGGCAGGTAGACTAATTAGAATATTCGACTATAGCAAGACCGCGAATAGAAATAATAGAATAGAAGTTCCAGACTTATAGTTTGCCGGACCAGCGTACATATCTATACATTATCAGCCTCTCGTTTGTGCGAGTTTGGACTCTTTTTGACAAATATAATGCAAAACAGGCTTATTAGGCAGTAGGTACAGGGTTTAGTTTTACCGCTAAAGGATTTGGACAAGAGGACATCTGACCCAAGATAAGACCTATACCACAAATTGGCGCCCAGAAGGAGACATAGTTTAAGCTATAATTAACAAGAACATCGGAATAAATTCGTCACTGAGGGCGTTCAAGAATCTAGTTTAGTAAGTCTGACAGCTCTCTAACTTCATGTTGCTGAGTCACGTGAACAGTTTTCTCAATTGATGTTTATGTCCGCAACATCGACAAATAAAGTCAAGAATTTTATGACTTACTACTAAGTTGACGTATATTTGTGCCTGGAGTACTCAGTTTTGACATTTCTTTTGGGTTATCGACGAGCATGGGAGTTGGGAAAGCGCCAATCAGAAACTCAGAACCCAGGAGAAAAAAAAAATACAATAATTGTCAATAAGTGACATACAGACAATTCAATTTTACATTATTTGCATTGACTTAATTCTTGTCTTTCCACAGCTTATTGATTGCTTCGAATACCAAGCTTTATAGAAGCTCATATTTTTCAGATTTCGATTAACTTACTTCGGCAGGCCTTATAGAGGCCTCGTTAAATAAGAACATCGCACCCCTCTGTACCTACAGCTTGTGGAATTGTTTCCGAAATGCCTTAAAGAAGCTATTAATGAAAACTTCCGTAAATCTGCCTTATAACAACACTATAGAAGTTATATAGCTTGTTAAATTCAAACAATTGGACCTTATACAAGTTAAATTGTTAGTTGGGAAGCGCAATACCATTCACCTCATTCAGGAAAGACAGCAACAGCAACTTTGACAACAGGAACAACATCCGATGTAGAAGCAGAACTGGAAATTATAATTTTCTAAAGAATTCATAAACTATTTAAATTTAATAATATTTTAAACCAATCAGTTGTAGGGTGGGCCAAATACAAGTTTCTTTTTAAAAATGCAATAAAATGAACAAAATTAAAATGTTACCATGTATTATGGCACAACGTCGTTCAAGTGGCTGCCTCGGTTGGCTTCGCAGTAGCGCATTCTGTCACTCCAATGGGTTGCTTGGATGATATATTGGCCATTGGATAAAACCCAATGTTTGGGCTACACAGCACTCACTTTGGAAATAAGTTTTCAGTATTTCCCAAAGCGACTCATATCGTTCCGCGGAGGTATGATACTGACTTTCTGTCAATATTTTGAGCGGGAAACAGCTGTCAGTGTCAAAATAACCTACGTTTTAAAAAGAAACCACTAGATGGCTTACCCTGTACACTATTTTTAAGATGTATGGTAATGCTGCTGCAAATTCAGCGTTTGAAAGTTGGTAGAATAAAAAAAAAAAAACTCAGAGTAAGGTTGGTAACATCTGCACAGGATTTAAGTCTAACGTTGATTTCGATTTTACTATGCTAACGTGTTATAAGCCATTAGAAATAGCAGCGGATCTAAAAAAGTGTCCTGTGGCTGTCAAAATATCTGTTGTTGCCCCTTCCAATCTGTTTCCCGCATAAGACCTTTGGATGCCGCCCTAATTATTAACTTCGTCCATGTTAAAATATATGTATCTGTAACCATATAATACGAAGAAGTGCACACAAACAGTATATGTACGCAATAACTGAATTCGGGGAAAAAAGAAAAAGAAGAGAAGAAGAACGACATGTCTTGTCATTAATCATGAGCTCACCCCATTCTAAATGACCAACGCTTCCTCATTCAACCTTGACTCAACATCGAGCTACTGCATATAATGCTAACGCAGCAGCCTCATTGGCAGTTCCTCTTTAACTTCGAGTTCCCATAGTAAACTACTAACCTACAGATGCTCACAACAAGCAGACATTTACTAAGCACTTGTGCAACAAGATGGACAGCATTAGCAAGCACGTTAGAACAGTATAACCACCAAACCCACATTCGGCTTCTTCTTATTTTTTTTATATATTTTTTGCTGATTTGGGCAGACCAGCAAAATCTTTACGTCTATATAGAGATATAGAATATTTAGCAAAATCTGGTTTCTCCGTGCTTTCAAGAGGTTTTCACTTTCAATTCGCCTGCCTCCACTTCATTCCACTTCGCCACAGATGCAGAATGGTGCCTTGCTAATTATATGCGCGGCGCGCGTGAATTTCGTTCGCAAATGCGCCTGCGGGCGCAGAAAATGTTTCCATTTTCATTCAAGCATGTAGCGTTAGCCCACCTTTGATATGTGTATAGCCGTATCTGGCTTAAAGTTGGTCTAGTGGGTTGGGTATATGGATATAGGCGATATGCAATGATGAGGATGGTTAGCTTACTCATACAAGGTAAGAGCGTAAACAAAAAGCGGAATTCAGCGATATCGTCGGCGCGCGGTTTGCTTATTTGTATGTCCGCTCTGGTAAACAAATTGTGGATAATACAGACGTATACCTAACCTACGTATTCATCGGCAACAACAGGTGGATCGATGGAAGCGCGAACGCGAAGTAGACATCTAATGCGAATGCTTGAGTGCAAATCGATATATGAACGCTTTTTTTTATGCTAACGCATGTGTATTTGTTGTTTTTGTTAGTAAAGGGGCGGTCAACTGAAAAGTTCTTTGTTTCGCTGTTAAGTCTTCCTTTTTTTGTTGGTATATGTGGAAATGGTAGGTATATTGCAGGTCTAACTACAGGTTGTGGGGTTTTGAAGAATGGATCAGCGCACTTAATGGGAATGCACTGTTACTTGTAAATTTTTGATTTTCATGAATTGTCCGGGCATGGTCTGATTTGGTAGTTAATAGACGAAATTTCCCCTAGTAGGTATAGGTACGTACAGTGAGTGTCAAAAGTGAGTAAACACCGATGCTCTTTTGAATTTTCTTTAGGGTCTGGAAACTGGTCTAAAAAACCAAAAATCTGTAAAAATATTGATAAGGAAATAACAAAACGTATTTAATCTCGACAGGATAAAATACTTTATAGATATTTAAAAAAAATATTTTCCCATCTCCAAAGAAAACATAAGCATTGGTGTTTACCCACTTTTGAGGCTCACTGTATATACCTACGGAGTTCTGGATCACTTAAAAGTCTGACTCTGACTGCATTTGTAAAAGGTAGGATTGCAATTTTTGACAGTTCTCCCTGTCCAATGTATCAGTGACGTTAGCACAAGTGGTATGTAGAATGGATAAAGGTTTTTTGGACCTATAGTTGCGAAGTAATTAAGCTCGAGACCAAGTGCTTGCTTTATCTCGCCATGTATCTATACGTAAGCCCTAATGCATATGGGCAATCCTGTGAAACTGTCTATCTGGATTATGTAGCATTCGCCTCGGATAGCAAATGAAGCAATGACTTTTGGATTTTGTACCCAGACTAAGAATCGATTTTGGAATGTGACGACTATCAAACCCAGCCTGGCGAGCTCATCGGCGATCTCATTTCCGTGGATACCAGTATGACCTGGGACCCAAACAAGTTTGACCGTGTTTAGCCTACCGACCAAGTTCAAAGTAAGCTTGAGTTCGAGCACTAGCTTGGACGAGGTGAGAGGGTTGAGCAGCGCTTTTAATGCAGCCTGGCTGTCACTGCAAACGCATATGCTTCTAGCCCTCCAACTGTTGTCACAATATGCGCATAGCCATAAGGATAGCGAAAATCACCGCCTGGAAGACAGTCGCGTGGTTACCTAAAGGGTAGTGTAGTCTCGCTTTCAACGAAGACTCCAGAACCAGACCCCCGTCCGGTTTTAGAGCCATCCGTGAATACACGATGGCATTCTTTCCCTGGCTCAGAGTCTGGCCGAAGCCATTCCGTTGCCTGAGGAAAGTTGACGTGGTAGTTTTGTCGCAATAGGATTTCTGGTGTCATTGCATCAGACGGCATATCCATAAGCCAGGGGTCAAAGGATAATTCTCGCACAAGTTCTTCAAAATTCCAATGCTCGTGGTACCAAAAGCCACCTCTCTTTAACCGGGAGATGGTTTTCAGTGTACACCCCATGATAAAAATATCAAGGGGGGCGAGGTTCATCATAGCATCTAGAGCAGAGCCCGGAGTGCTAGGGAAGGCCCCTGTGCAGCCAAAGCAAACTGTTCGTTGGAGTTTGGCGAAAGAGGCAGTAACACGTTTCCGCGAAAGTCTGTTCCACCACACAACCGATGCATATGAGAGAAGTGGTCTTACCATTGCGTATAGATCCAAAGGACCCTTTTCATTGAAAATTACAGAAACAGATGAATGTCATTCAAATCACATCACATCCGATGAGAGAGTTACAGAACATTGGTCCAGGAAATTTTTGTTTTAACCATATTGAACATCGGTGGAGGTGGAAGGTATTAAATTAAATAAGGCAATGTGGTCTTGCCACAAACCGTACAAATTATTTGAATTTCCTTTGATCAACTCATTCAGAAAAGGATTTCTAGAAAATTTATTAAGGAGTAGTACCGGAAAGTTGCGGAAGAATCACCCGTTTAAACTCTATTCTATTCACAGGAATTCAGATAAAGTGATGCTTAAAAACCTGGGTACACTGTTCCCTCTTCATATTGCACATAATTGTATCACTATTTTAATTTTGAAAATAACAAACAAGTAACCCCCCCCTTTTTTAAAATCCAAATAAATATCCAATTTGTATAAAAAAAATATGTACCATCAATATGATTTATAAGAGAATTATGAAACTACAGCAAATTTTCCAAGAACCAGTTAAAAAAGTGAAACTATCCCCCACGAAATATAAAGTGTTATTACACAACTCCACGATTGGAATTTATAAAATTTCAACACCGATGGACATCTCATCTCAACAGACACATGTCTGATGGGCGTCTCGACGGCTAACCAAGCCAACGGCATTAATGCCCAGAAGTACTGACTGACTGCATAAGTACACCTACCAAATGCCGGGTATGCCATACCACCCTAAGTTACTACCGCAATTTCAAAGCAACTGGTTGGGCGAGTTTATCGTTGGCGGATACATTTTCGAATTTTAAGCGCCAAAACAACTTTCTCACCACAGTGAATAAGTGCAATGTACGTCTACGCTAAAAATTGGCAACAAGTAAAATTTAGCTTGCGTCCATATAGTATTTTTTGATATAAACTGAGAGATACTTGTAGTAAATGTTTTGTACAGGGTCGTATTGAGAGTTAATTGTAAATGTATTTAAGGGCTCCTTATGATGCAGAAATCAAAGAAATATTTTCTGTTTGAAAATCTATAATTGCTCTGATTTTCAAAGTTTGAAATGAAAAAATTCTTGGATACAACAACTCTATAGAGGTTCTTTTTAACGCATTTATGACATGTACGTGTACGAGTCTTATTTTAAATTTATGAATTTCAACGAAATTTCAAAGAATTCTCGCACGAGAGCGCTAGTAGTAGGTGTAGTATCGACACTGTGCGATGCCAATACTTGACTATATAAAATGTAAAACAATGAAAATAAAGTCGCACTATATAAAATAAAAATACGGAAAATAAAAGTCAATTGATAGTAAACTATAGAGAAATCGGTTCTTGAATATTGGGTCTCTACAGTAGGTAGTCTTCTATCTTCTATCTTCTATATACACTGCCGGTCAACTGAATAGGTTCAACATTATTTAAAAAGTAAAATAACGGTATCTCTTGAATAATCAATTGTTAATGAAACACGAAAGTTTGCGGTCTCTAACACGCGTATTTATATTTTTATGATTATTTTTCCAAAAACATATAAAAAAATTTCCATTTATTTTGGCTCAACTGAATAGGTTCAACAACTTAAAATTAAAAAAAAATATATATAAAGTATTTATTCACAGTTTTGGTTCTTTTTAACATTTAACTACATATTTAAGTATATAATTTAGTATGTAGGACTACCTCCTTTGTTCAATATAACTTCATATATACGATTTGGAAAATACTTATACTATTTTTTAATAATTCCAAGCGAAATTGTTGGCCCGGCTTTTTTAATGGCGCCAATTAGGCTTGCAGGATCATCAAATTATCTCCTGCTTTCATATCCATTTTTGGACAATAGTCCCCAAACGTTATCAATGATAGTTATTGCCGGGGAGTATGGCAGCCACTCGAGCAATTTTACATTTGGTCGTTTATCCACTGTTTAACGACCCTACCGGTACGTATGAATGGAGCCGTTGTCCACGGAATGCGTTCAAAAATATTCGAAAAATTTGGAAAAGCATTTTGTAGTACAGTTTTGTATACATTCGCGTTCATTTTCGATGTAACAAACTGCAGCTCACAAGTCCCATAATACGATATGTGCGGAACACCGTAATGCCCCCTGCAGAGGTGTGGTGCCTACCTAGAACACATTCATCCTTTCGCAGGTCGTGATGTAGCCACCTGGTCCATCCAGGTTGAAGTTTTTTTCATCGGAAAACACGACAGTCTGGGACTCCGTGTTTCACGTCATATGCTCTCGAGCAAACTGAAATCGTGCAGCTTTGCGCCCATCATTGAGTTGTGTTCTTTCAGTCTCTTCAAATGCTTGGCACTTCGAATAATGCCTTTTCCAGAAGCCAGACTTGCATTAGCACCGCATTCTTCCCTGATTCTAGCAGCAGAACGTTGGAAATTTGAAGCAGCTCTGATGATAAGTTTTCTGGCTGCTGGGGTTGTCGCATATTGAGTCCCTCCTGTCATATTGTTATTATAGCTTAATTCATCCCGAAAAAAGTTAACAACTTCATTTTGGCTTCGGCCAATCTTCTAAGCGATTTGACGCTGCTTTAAACAAAATTCGAAGTATCCCTTTATTTGGCCTTTTTCAAAGTCCTTCAATTGCTTTCCATGACTAGTTTTAGAAAAAAAAACGGCAGTAATTACTTTAAATTTAAAAAAGCAAAAGAATTGACGTCATTACATAACCGTTGTAGATCACAAACTAAAGTCATTGCCCTTGAACCTATTCTGATGAGCCAAAATAAATGGTGATTTTTTGATATGTTTTTCCAAAAATAATAATAAATATATATGTACGACGTACGTCTGTTAGAAACTGCAAATTTTCGTGTTTCATTAACAATTGATTATTCTATATAAAAAAAATTATTTCATTAAAATCGGAAAGTTGGTTAAAGAGATATTGTCATTTTACTTTTTTTAAAATGTTGAACCTATTCTGTTGAGCGGCAGTGTATATATAAAAATGAATTGCTGTTGGTTAGTCTCACTAAAACTCTTGAATTATTTGTGGAAGTCCAGGGAAGGTTTAAAAGCTGAGAAATTGGACAAAAGGGCGTGGCACCTCTCATAACATTCAAAATCTTATATCTCGAAAACCACTGAATCGTTTGAGTTCAAATTTAGATACAATCTTAGGTATCGGCCCTGTGAAGATTGGTCAAAATTGGACAAAAGGGCGTGGCACCTCCCATACAAAAAAAAACATTCAAAATCTTATATCTCGAAAACCACTGAATCGATTGAGTTCAAATTTACATACAATCTTAGGTATCGGCCCAGGAGTATTCCAGTGAAGATTGATCAAAATTGGACAAAAGGGCGTTGCACCGCCCATACAAAAAACATCTTCTATTGGGTGAAACTCGATGACGTTATAACTCGATAACCGCTGAGCCGATTTTCATAATTCCTTTTTCTTTTTGTTTTGTTCGTGTTGCTGTATTTCAGGTTTACGCAGAAAGAAAATTCCAGAAAGTCGATTTTTCTCATTTTTCGCATTTTACGAAGGAACATTATTATCTAAGAAGATAGAAGAAGAAGATGAAGAAGAAGGTGTTTCTGTGAAAGTTTGATCAAAATTGGACAAAGGAGCGTGGTACCTACCGTATAAAAAAATATACATTTTGAATCCTATTTCTGGACACCCATGGGAGCTAAAGTGGGTGGGATTGGAAAACGGGCTATGGCACCACCCTTTCAACAAAGTTATTTAAATCACGATATCTGAACATTGCCTGATTGAAGCATTTTACAAAACCTGGCGGGACTGGACAGAAGGGCGTGACACCCCTCATAACAAAAAAATAAATTTCAAACGTTATTCTTCGACAGTCATGGGAAGAAATTTGTCTAGACACAGGGCCGTAGCCAGGATTTTGTTTCGGGGGGGGGGGCTTGCTTCCAAATCTTAAGAGGAATTCTTTAAACAAAAAACTATATACAGGGTGTCCCAGTTAAGCAGAATAATCCTTTAAGGGAAGATTCGTGAAGTTCCGTAGAACAAAAAATTGTAGGTATCCCAAGGGGGGTCTATTTTCACCATATTTCCCGTTATGGCACTTCAAAGCATGTGACCTCAAATTTGTAGGTGTTACCACTTAAAACGTTATAACTTCTAAACTATTAGAGATACAAAAATTGTTTTGTGCATTTTGAAAAGACAATTTAGAAGCGCATACGAGTCTTATGCACTTCATACATGCACTTATGCACTTCATACTACAGGGCTTCAGCCCCTCAAGCCCCCCCCCCCCCTGGCTACGTGCCTGTCTAGACAATACAATTCGTGGGCACACGTCCGAGGAAATATCGGCCGAAGCACACTGGGCTGGAGGCGTTATCGGACCATTCTTCTTCAAAAATGCGACTGGTCAGGAAAAAACAATTAATGGTGTTCGTTATACCAAAAATGTTTCAAGTCAAGAATAAATTCAAGAAATGAATAAAGTTTGTGGAGTAAGCATTAAATATTATTAAACAGTTCGTTATCGTGACATGATAATCCAGTTTTTAGTGCCTAAATTACAAGATTTGGATGTAACCAACATGCGGTTTCAACATGGCCACATGCCATACAGCCAGAGAAACAATTCAATTACTGCATGAGTCATTTCCTAATAGTGTAATCGGCCGTTTTATCAGTATTATCCATCCAGATCTTGCGATTTAATGCCATTCGATTTTTTAAAGAAACGTAAGTGTCATTTCTCTAGCCCGTTTTAAAGATCACTGATCAGTATTCTTCAACGCAACTGCTACTTTATTCCCTGAATTGCTATGGTCACACCGAAATCCAGCCCTGGATTGACACTATCTCTGGCCAAATGCAGCACACCGCACTAGAGAAAAAAAAATATAAGACACAGCATTTATGACCACATCTGGGCCGAGAATTGCAACGTTTCGGCCTTTGCGTTGCCTTTCCTTGTCTTTCGATGAGGAATTTAAGTTATTTGCCATTTGGTATTTCGTTGGACTTGACTGAACAAAAAAAAATGTTGATACCTACTCAATATGTTATTGCTGCACTCGAGGTATTACAAGTCCGAATAGTTGCGTCTATATAAATCAATTATTATTATTTTTTTTTTCTTGAATTTTGATATGTTAAACGAAATGACTTGCATTGACTAAAGATATTGCGAGGTAAGATGTGAATTTAACAGGTGGTCGATGACATGCCATTACTCATAAACCTGGCCGGGCATAAATTATAGTTTTGAGTACTAAACATGCTGAAAGTAAAAATAAACTTTTATTACATGAGGCTAAGCCAATTAGCCAAAAAAAACTAAAATATGTATTCTGTATCAATCGGACTTTTGCTTGTATGTATCGCAGTGCTGGGTGGCTATGTTAATTTTGTGTCATCACATTCCAGGGGTTATAGTTCTGGCTAAATTCAGTTTCTCTTACTGAACTATAGTTCGTTGAAAGTAGTTCCTCACCAATGACATTCAATGGTCGCTGAGCCATTCTTTCTTATGTAGCGTTTTGAGTTCAGGAAATACTACATGGTTCTACGAATATAATGCCCTGAGCATAGTACGGCAACTCCCGAATAGTGCAGATTTGGTGACATATGACTAATATAATATAAAATAATATCTAGACAACATTTTGTTAAATATTGATCCCATCAAGTAGTACCGTAGCTTTGAATATGACCATGAACCTCTGGCTGGAACACACTGCATGTGTCGCGAAGTCTCAGAGTAACGAGTAAGCTGTAGCTCTATAAGTATATGCCTGACCCATGCCCTCACTAGTTTTAGCACCATCCGTATATACCAACGTTTATTTTTAACTCGAAACTTGATTCCTTTGCCAATCCTCGTTATCAGGCTAGAATATTTCATACTATCGTATGTCGATGGACTTGGGCAAAATCCTCAGCTTGTTGTTCCTTCCCGCGGGCGCCCGTCTGAAAATGGCCAATCAGCTTGTCTGGTTGGTGTCAGCCAAGGATTTATGCTTACGCTTTAATCGTATGTCGTGATCCATTAGTTGAGGTGGGAGAAAAACCCCTAAAATCGAACCTGATACCAGAGGTGGAGAGAGCGTATAGCAAACCGTGCTTCTGGTTGCAATCGGCCGGGGGTAAAACCGGCTACTAACGAGCTCCCTCAGACGCCTTGGCGCGGGTCTGTTGTAATTAGCCTTACCCAGGTATAGCGGCGCTGCCTGGGCTGACCTTGTTTTTTCCGGCTCTACTCGTGGGAACTAAATGGACACAATTAACGTAAAAATCAAAAAAGACAAAAGAGGATTTGAAATCCCAAAAACCAATAGGGAAGATCTAGCCAGCCGGCGATGGAACTAGGCGATGACTCTAACGAGTCGGAACCTCAGTCATCCATCTCCGGCTTGGAAAAAGATCTGGAGGAGGTGCTGCTAGCTAGTGACAGTGAGGATGCGGATTGCACACTCACTGGCACTAGTATGGCCTTTAGTGAGGTGGCTGGTACTCTCACTACTGTAGACAAGGGTAACGGTGGGCAGGCAGGTACTCCCACCAATATAGTGCAGGGCAAAAGTGAGCTGGCTGGTACACTCACTCAGAAAGCTAGGGGTGGTAACGAGGTGGCTGGTACTCTCGCTAACACCGCTAAGGGTAGAAAACCGACCAAGAAAACCGGGGACGCAGGTGGCAGGTACTCTGCGGCCTCCGGGGACTCTAAGGTCGGACAATTAGGGAAGGAGTTGAACGCTCATCAGCTGAGCAGGATAGCAGCACGCAACGCACGACGTAAAGTCGAAACTGCGAAGCGGAAAGTTGACCAGTTCAGCGGATGTGATGTCAAGGCTTTAAGTGCCTGGGACAGAACCCAACTAGAGCGGGCGAAGGGAACGTTGACAGCGGAGGCCGCCAGTAAATCGGTAGCCGAAGCGGGCAACATAGCCAGGGCAACCAGTCAGGCGTCCACTAGTGGACAGAGACCAGGCAATAGTCAGGGAACAGGTAAGGAGTTGGCCGTTACTGCGGAAGTCAGGGAGAAGTTCCAGAGCAAAAGGAGCAGATCTGATGACGTCGTCGAACCGAGCGCAGCAAAAAAGGTGAAGGCTGGTACTTCGCCTGCTGCGCACCCGGTCTTCGACCCAAAGGACGAGCTCCTTGTTGCCATCGTCAACGAGCAGGAACCGAGCGGTCGCCTGACCATGGAACAGTGGATATCTGTCGAGGAGAAGTTTCAGGATGCTCTGTGGAAGAAGATGTCCTCCACAGAGGATTGTGATCTTCAATTCGATGGAGCTGGGTGGGAAAGCGGTCGCAAGGTTGTTGCTTGTGGGAACAACGCCTCTGTTAGCTTCCTCAGGGAGTTTGTGTCGGGAATAGGTGAAGTGTGGAGCGGGGCTCAACTCAAGTGCGTGTCTGTGGCGGATTTGGCAAGGTACAATCCGCCCAAAGCTTGGGTCTGGGTTCCGCTTCCCTATACTTACCCCGAAAAACTTCTCGGTCTCCTCCACATGCAGAATAGGGAGTTGCAGGCCAACACATGGAAAGTGTTGAAGACAGGGCCCAGACGGCAATTCGGCCAGCACTTCTTGCTGAGCCTCAATAGGGAATCGCTGCCGTTCCTAGAGAGAACGAAGGGGATGGTAAGGCACAGCATGGGGAAGGTCATGGTTAGGCTCATGACCAAGGGGGCAGAAGCTGATGAACCCAATGTGGATGGAAGTGATGCAGATAAACTTGCATCACAGTAGGACTGCGACGGCGTGCTTGGTTGAGTACATAACCAAGCACGATGTTTCAGTCATACTAATACAAGAGCCCTGGATCAGTAGTAAAAACCGCATCCAAGGGCTCAACATCAGGGAATACACGCCTTACTTCAAGGCAAACGAAGGTAAAATCAGGGCTTGCATTCTTATAAAGAACACTATAAGGGCTTTTCTTTTGAATAATTTCAGTGATGGAGACCTCACAGCTGTTTCCTGTGAAAGAGAAGGGAAGAAACCGATTTGCATGGTATCGGCCTATCTCCCTTATGAGTCAACGGAAGTCCCGTCCGACAAGATGAGGCAGCTGATAGCCAGGGATGATTGGCTCTTTGTTGTGGGCTGCGATGCAAATGCGCATCATTCTCAGTGGGGAAGCACTGACACGAACACTAGAGGTGAGTTACTTTTTGATTTTATTTTATCAACGAGGCTTACCATATGTAATAAGGGCAACACACCAACTTTTGTGGTGCGAAACAGACAGGAAGTGCTGGACATCACTCTAGCATCCTGTACTGATTCTCTCTCAATTTGTAAATGGAGGGTCTTAGATGAGGCATCCCTATCGGATCATAAATGGATTCGCTTTCAAATTAGCTTTCTAAATAAGGAGAACAATACCTACAGAAACCCAAGAAGCTGACTGGGATAGGTACAAGGTAATAGTAGGACAACAACTGGAGGAGAGGCCAACTCGAATGACCAATCCCCCAGACATAGATAAAGCGGTGGACAACCTATGTTCAACTTTGATTAAAGCCTATGAAAAAGTTTGTCCACTCAGAAAAACGGCTAAGAGGTCTCAACCTCAATGGTGGAACAAGGAGTTAAGCTCCAAAAGAAAACAGGTTAGAAACTTTTACAACAGAGCTAAAGTGGTAGGGGATGATATTACTTGGGACGAATACGTAGAGAGCAAGAGAGAGTTTAAGTACTTGATCAGGCGATCTAAACGGAAATCCTGGAAGCTTTTCTGCGAATCGATTGCAGACACCAGTGAAGCCTCCAGACTTCGCAAAATTATTGCTAAAGATGCGGTAGTCCCCATCTTCATTAGGAAATCTAATGGTGCGTGGGCTGAAAGCAGTGAGGAAGTTTTAGAAGCTCTAGTTGAAGCTCACTTTCCAGGAAGTAGCACTCCAACGGCTTCGAACCCGAATGGGTATTATGAGTACGCTGACGTGCAAATCGAAGCGGAATTAGAACACCTTTTCACTTGGAAAAAAGTGTGTTGGGCTATAATGTCCTTCTCTCAATACAAAGCACCGGGCCCTGATGGCATTCTGCCAGCTATGCTGAAAAAGGCCCCGGCTATGGTTACAGGTAGAATCAGGGAAATATTTGTACATTGCCTTAAATTTGGCTACATACCCTCGGTATGGAGAGAGGTACGAGTGGTTTTCATACCCAAAGCAGGTAAACCAAGTCATACCTCGGCGAAAGACTATAGACCCATCAGTCTCTCGTCATTTCTCCTTAAGACACTCGAAAGGCTTCTCGACATCCATATAAGAAGCAAGTGTTGCAATGGAAATCTATGCAATGCTCAGCACGCATATCTAAAAGGTAAATCGGTAGAAACAGCTCTACATGAAGTGGTAGGTAAAATAGAACACAGGAATTACACCACAAGGAATTTGCGTTAGCTGCCTTCTTGGACATAGAGGGGGCTTTCAACAACGTTAGGGCAGAGGCAATCAAACGCGCTCTGGAAAGGACAAAAGTAGATCATAGCATCACCAATTGGCTTTGCATGATGCTTGTCACTAGAAATATCAATTCCACTCTCGGACACAGTTCAATAAGAAAATCGGTTACTAGAGGCACTCCCCAGGGAGGGGTTATTTCTCCCCTCCTCTGGGTTCTTGTCATAGACGATATACTTAAAGAACTCAGTAACACAGGGTTTAGCGTAACCGCTTACGCGGATGATGTGGCGATTCTAGTTCGGGGTAAATTCTTGAACACATTGAGTGAAACCATGGAATCAGCCCTCAACAAGCTCAGAAAGTGGGCTGAAGGGTGTGGACTTCGTGTCAACCCGGAAAAGACAGAATTAGTACTTTTTAGTACAAAATACAAGATACCTCCCTTCAAACTACCCAGGATTGGTGGAGTGGAGCTCTCCCTCTCGGAGAGCGCAAGATATCTTGGTACGGTCCTGGATAAAAAACTGAATTGGAAACTTAATGTTCAGGAAAGAGTCCGAAAGGCTCATAATGCTCTCTTCGTCTGTAAGAGAACAGCAGGAAAAAAGTGGGGATTGAGTCCTACAATGATGCATTGGCTATACATCATGGTGGTTAGACCCATCCTTACCTATGGGGCTCTTGTTTGGTGGAAAGCCACAAATAAGTTATATATACGGGATATGTTGGCCAAGGTACAAAGAACAGCCTGCACTGCCATAACTGGTGCTTTACGCACCACACCTACAGCTGCACTTGAGGCGTTTATGTATCTTTTACCTTTGGACCTACAAATAAAACTTCAAGCAGGTAATAGTGCGCTTCGGCTAACTAACGCAGGGTTTTTCAAAACCAGACAGGTAGGACATAGCTCCATACTAATGGAATCCTTCTCCAACATCCCCGATAAAACGGATGAAAGTTTGGGTGAACTCGACTTCGAAACACCGTACGAAGTACAATATCCAGATAGGGAGGACTGGCAAAAGAATAAGGTTTCGAACGATAATGAAATTTCGATTTATACGGATGGTTCCAAAACTAAGGAGGGTACAGGGTCAGGTATATACTCTAGGGATATAGACCTACACGTGTCTTTAAGACTTCCGGATACATGCAGTGTGTTCCAGGCAGAAGTTCTGGCCGTGCTCAAAGCGGCGTATCTACTTGATATGGGATCAATATCCAACAAGAATATCGCTATCTACATTGATAGTCAGGCTGCGCTAAAGGCGCTAGAGTCCTTCATCATCAAATCTGATCTAGTCAGGAACTGCCGCACAATGCTCAGAGCATTATGCGCACAGAACCGAGTCAGATTGTGTTGGGTGCCCGGACACTGCGATATTGAGGGCAACGAAAGGGCTGATGTTCTGGCCAAAACCGGAGCAGAGCTTCCACCTAATGAAACAATTGAGGGTATAAGACCACCAATAGCCGTGGCCAAGAGAATTATTCTCGAGAATATTAAAAATAGGGCAGATCAGAGATGGGCGGATATAGTAGGGCACAGGGTCTCAAAGGCTCTGTGGCCTAAGCTAGATCGGAAAAAATCGGCTGAACTACTTAAGCTTAGTAGACCGAGGCTACGGATGGCAGTAGGTGTGCTCTCCGGGCACTGTCTTCTAAGGAAGCACGCTAAGAGAATAGGTCTAACAGATACGGACATATGCAGGTATTGCGAAGACTTACATGTCGCAGAGGATATAACTCATCTCCTCTGTGAATGTCAAGCTATTGCACGGTACAGGAGGAAATACCTGGGCAGGTACTTCTTTGATAACCTGGAGGAGGTTGGCCTCGGAAACAAAATTGCAACAATTTTCAGATTCTGTAGGGAAATTAATTGTTTGGGCGAAGTGGTTTAGGTTTTTTGACCGTTAAGGTTCCCCTGGGATGGCGATGGGTCCAATATGGTGCCTAGTCCTATGTGATGAACTCACACCCTATTCAACCTAACCTAACCTATCGTATGTCGAGGTCAAATGCAACAAGACTTTACTTTAAAACCCTCCACAGGAAAGTACAGTGAGTGTCAACAGTGAGTGAACGATTCTCTTTAAGTTTTTTTTTGGTCTAAAAATAGGCATAAAAACCCCACAAACTGGAACAAGTTTGATAACGAAAAATAACAAAACATATATCATTTCGACAACAAAAAATACTTTACAGATATTAAAAAATTAATTGTATCCAACCTCCAAAGACACTTTGTCATAACATTTGTAATGCCAAGAAGGAGTCACGGGAGACCCCATGAATTATACAAGGTGGCGCAAAAGTAATCCTCCTATCAGAAAATGCTATAAATTTTGCGATTGGCCCCTAATGTCAGTTCTGTTTTGACATTTGTGTAGTAAACACATGCGAAATACACGTTAATAAACAATGTTACGCTACACTGCTCCAGAACGCGGAATATTGGTGACTATTTATTTGAGCAATAATCGGTCGGTGACTTTGGCACAACGTGAATTTCGTCGCAGATTTCCTAGCCGTCCAACGCCTACTGGTGAAACACTGCGACGTTTAGCCGCTCGCCTCGAAGAGACTGGCACAACACGAGCTGCTGCCAGGCGTGGCAGACCCCGGAGTAGCCGTTCTGCAGAGAATATTGCTGCTGTAGTCATCGGACCTTTTTTCTTCGAAGACGTCGCGGGCCAAACGGTTACTGTGAATGGTGAGCGCTACAGAGCAATGATCAACGAGTTCTTGATGAATTGGGATTGGAAAACATGTGGTTCCAACAGGACGGTGCAACGGCACACACTGCACGTGCCACAACCGATATGCTGAAGGATGCATTTCCCGGGCGCCTAATCTCCCGTTTTGGCGATTTGCACTGGCCAGCAAGATCGCCTGATTTGACCGCTCCAGACTTCTTTTTGTGGGGCTTTTTGAAGTCGCGGGTTTATGTCAACAAGCCTCAGACTCTTGCAGCTCCTAAAGACAATATCCGTCAAGAATGTGAGGACCTATCGCCGGAAGTTTTGGCCAAAGTGATGGAAAATGCCATAAAAAGGGCTCAAATGACAATCAACTGTGGCGGCGGCCATTACATGACATCATATTCTCGACTTGATGTAAAAAAAATTAAAAGACCAAATAAAAATAATCCACAAGAAGAAACAAAGTTTTTCATTTTTTTTTTTAAATTACACCCAAAAAACATCGGAAGGTTATTTTTGCGCCACCTTGTATAGGTGTATTCCGAATCAGGATCAAATTCTGAATCGATTTAGCCATGTTCGTCTGTCTGTTCGCCTGTCCTGTACAAATGTAATGACAAAGTGAATATACCTTCCTTTGGAAGGAGTATACAAATGACAACAATGCCATAATGAAAATTGACAAATTGCACATGGTTAAGGAAAGGAGTTATGTTGCCATTTGTGGTCATTGTTCGATTGTGCTACTTGCTATTTGGCGAAATTTGTCTGTAAAAATTAGGATGGTCATTATGTCAATGTATTGAATGTACAAGGCGGATGAAAATCTCCTTGGTCACTTCGAACGCAAAATTCTTCGAGTGATTATCAGTCACGTTTGCGTTGACGGGCTTTGGAGGAGGGGATTTAGCAACGAACTCTACGAGGTGGACAGCGACATCGACCTGATCAGAGAATTATACGCATCAGTCGTCTAGTCGTCGAATGGACACCAAAGCTCCAGCCCGTAAAGTCTTCGATTCCAACCCGGAGGGACAACGCAGTAGAGGAAGACCTCACCTTAGGTGCCGCGCAGAAGTGGAAGGGGACCTCAACCAACTTGGAGTGAGCAATTGGAGGCGGTTGGCTAAAGATCGTGCTAACTGGAGAGCCGTGTTGGTTGAAGCCCAGGTCCATCCTGGACTGTAGCGCCACCTAAGAAATAAGTTAGTATTGAATGTCCATAATATGGCCATTAGGTATACGTATACTCATGAAAAGATGGGCTTTGCGACTTTTAGCCGTCAGTTTCTAGTAAGTTACATAATTTATATATTGAAGAAGTTCCAACAATTATTTTTCTCGGATGGAAATTGTGGATCGCGAGCATGAATTAAAGAAATACACTTTCGTGTGATGGGCGCCTAAGAGTAAACGTAGAATATATGTGGCGAAATGGTTAATAAAGGGTGTTTTTTTTTTGTATACCTCTACAAATTCAATATGAAATAAAACACTTGAAGCTAATGTTGATGTCTATGATATCAATCTTATTTTACAGATAATTTGATGCCATTACTGTTTAAAAAGGATTTCGAGCATATGCGCGCCATGCTAGTTCGAATTGTGAAGTCCAATTTTCGACAACTTTATCGAGCAACTGGGGCCGTATATTAGCAATAACACGGCGAATGTTGACTTCCAAATCGTCCAACGTCTCTGATTTATCAGCATAGACTAGGGACTTCACATACCTCCAAATAAAGTAACTTAAAAGTGTGAGATCACAGGACGTGGAGGCCAGTTCACAGGTCCATTACGCGAAATTATGCGATCAGCAAATGTTTCGCGCAATGAATTGATGGTGTCACACGTATGTTGCGCCATCTTGTTGAAACCAATGATTCAAGTCTTGCACAAGCTGGATCTTATAATCTTTAAAGCCATGATCTTTCCGTAAAATCTTCCACAAAGTGGATAGGCATAGCTCCAATTGCTGTGCACGATGGAGAATCGATTCATTCGGATTCTGCGCTCCACAACGGCAATAACTTCATCTGTTAGCACTGTTTGTCGTCTTTGGGGATGTGTATATCCACTAGAGTGTACGTGGTACGAAAACGATTCATAGTGTTCCGAATAACTTGCTCAGATGATGGCCTTAAAATGGCACGATAAATTTGCCAAACCGAACCATGGTTTTCAAAATAAGTTTGCACAATTTGCACGCGTTGCTCTGGCGTTAATGTATTTACGTAAAATGGCAAAACGCGCTAACCACAAATCACAAACTTTCAACTGTCAAATTGACAATTTGTAGAAACAGTGTTGCCAGTTTAAAAACCAAACCTCTAAAAAAAAACATAAACAGCGTCATGTAAACGTTTTCTCTTGATAGTAACATATTGAGCCAATATAAATAACTAGTCGGCCACGAAAATTAATGAGATCTTTATGTTCGCCAAGTTCTTACTTTAAGAAGGTTCAATGTAAAAAAAAATTGGTAGGTTAATTTGTCAAGTTTTCAAATTCTTAAATATAATTTAAAAACAAAAAACGTGGCAAGTAAACCTACCAAATTTTTTAACATTGATTGGTGCGCGAATGGATCTATCACAAATCGCAACCGAAATTCTGACAAGTAATTATGTGAATCCCGAATAGAACGTCAAGATTTACGAATATTTACTTGAGCAGCTTGTAATTCTTTTTTTCTTAAACTTTTTAACTTTTTTAACTTTTTAATTTTTATGTTGGTTTGCATTCCCTCCAAAGTCATCTTAAGAAGCTTAAAATCAGGAGCCGGATTTTAGATTTATTTTCATTTTGTCTGTCTCCAAAACACTCACCAGGTACTCGTCGACACATGAGCTGAGGAGGCAGCAAATACTATTTTTGATCATGAAAACGACATTAAGTCTTTTTCGCAAGATCAGAAGTTCACCAACCCGCATCGATTCGTCATTCTCACACAGTTACCATTACCGTGATTGCTGATATAGTTGATGCTGATGCCTGATGCCCCTCCTGGCTCTTTTTTTCTGTGCCAATAATCCCACAACAATTTTTCATTGCCAAACTATTAGAGTTAAACGAATTAACAGAGTTAAATAAAAAATAAAAAAAAAACTCAGACTAACTCAGTCAGTTCAATGTACGCGCACTTTTTCATTTTTAATAGTCAATGTTCACTCGTAGCTGTGCCACTTAACCCAAATTGAAGAATGCGTCAACAATTGCTTTAAATCGATTTTTGGGAAATGAAAACACAAGACGCATTCATTTTTGTAGTATCGCCTTTCAAAACCCAGCAAATGAAGGAAATTGATCTGACACACTGGCCAATCAAGAAGATTGTCATCAATTCACTCCCGAAGGTCGAGTGATGAGTAGTGATGATGATGCTTTCGCCGAGTCTTTGTTTTGAGAACTAGGCATAGTACGTAGGTAGGTTACAGGTGGTGCGTTAAGCTGACATTTTCGTCTCTTGTTGGTTGGTGTATGTATGATAAATCCGAATGGCAAACTTGACAATGCGGTGCTGTTAGGTGGGAAAATATTTCTGTTTACCTAAGAATGATTCAAATTGTCGTGCTTGTGTTGTCTTCGAAAACAAGGCGGAGCAAGGCAATTTTGGTTTTCAATCATCGCATCGTGAACAGTTTACATGATTTCAATTGAAGTGTATTAAACTGTAGCGTACACCTTAAACCTAATATCCCTACTACCAATTAAGTTTCGTTCAGTTTCAAATGAAACCGTCGACTCCTCATAGTCCTGACACAAACCGGACATTCAACGAACATGCCCCAAGAGTGATTACTATTACCGCAGTTCAAACTTGGTTACCACTGAACGATAGCACTTACACACGAGAACCACTTCCCTTGCAAGCGAAAATTGCAAGCTCTTTCTTTTGCTTGCAGACAGTGATCGTGGTAGCGTGTTTCAATCCCCAAAGTCGCCAAGAGATTTCGATTAAACTCCATACATTCGGAGTGAAATACTAGAGGTAAACGTGGTATTTTTTTTTTGTGCAACAAAAGCATAAAATTACCTATACATATTTGCATAATTTGCAATATTTCTATAGCGCACCTAAATATTTCAACCGCTACCACGCCGTAAGAATCACGCGCAAAAACCTGCCAAATAAGCTCATGTGGAAACTATAGTATCCAGATATATACTTATCCTGAACCACGCACGCCATCAATCCTGAAAATAGCATCAACTAAGAAAAAAACGAAAAAGAAACTAGGTATGTAAAACTATCTACATATAATAAAGTGCAAGTGTTAATTCCTATTTGGTGTCCACAGAAATTTGCGGACGCCCACCACATACTTCGGTTCCCTAATTCTGCAAACGACATATATACAAATGTATATATAGCAGCAGCCGAAAAGAGAGCGTCCGCAACAGTTTTTGTTATATGTATTTGGATAATATCCCAATTCCAACATCGATCTACATTCATATATCGATTATCGCAACGCAAGCCGTGCTCTTCCCCAGTTTCACTTTGACGCGAAAAGGGAGAACCCGCGCGCATAAATCATAAATCGACATCACACGTGCTCGTGGGATTATTTAATCTCCAGCCTACACTGCCCATCATCCTCACCTCATCATTACCCCACCGATATACCTGAAGAACAAGTGCATCAAAAACCTACAAAAAAAAAAGTGCTCATAGTGTTATTTTTTTTTTTTGCTTCTTAGCTTTTATTGGTCTTAAGCCTACTTAACTTAAAAATCATAGTCTATAACATTAAACTAAATCATAAAAAGGGTGCTAAAATGTTAAAATATATACTTAATACTTAATCTCTATTTTGCCTATTATATAATATACATATATATACTACATTTTCTAAATTGCCTAAGAACTTTAAAAAAATCCTAAGTGAAATTCAATACATACACATAAAAAACACACAACACATCATCTAAACACCAACGAAGGAAACTTGTGGCCACAACTTTCGACGTATGGATAAAAATTGTAAGTACATGCATTCTATTTAATTGCATATAAAATTTTCTTCGGCAATATATATATACAAGTATATAGACTTTAAAATTTCATTTAATTACAAACATTACGATTATTTCAATACTTAAAATTATAAATTTCCTAAAATGATATATACATAAAGATATATAACGTGAATTACCCTACATTATTTCTTAAACATAAAATTAGCTACCTATATACAAACTTATTTAATACTTAATTACATATCTTACTTATTTACATACTTAATTACATTACTATCAATTCATTTACCTACTTAAATATGAACAAATCGTATTCACTATGAAATCTATAAAAGCACAAAGCACTATACATATTATGCAACATAATACATAAATCTGAAATGCACTTAAAAGCCTGAATTCAATAAAAACCCTGTTTCATATCATATGATATTATGCAATCATTAAGCGTTTAACTCCATAGCTATTAAGGTCGTGATTTGGTAGATACTTTGCAAGGGTATCTTTTGGGACTATCCTAAATAAAAATGGACGAAGGATAATCATGGTGCATCTCGGCTCACCAGATGCATAGGGGGGGGCTTGTCCAAATTGTTTCGCAACATCTGAAACATTACCAGCTTCATTCGTTCATATGCCTCTTTTTTTGTATATTTTGTTTTACACATTCATTCTTGAATATTTTCCTCCTCTCTCTCTTCCCTCTCATTATACTGTTTTTAAATTCGAACAACCAATTTTGATACAGGCACGATAATTATGTGTGCATAGGGAGGCAGCAAGATCCCACCCCACCGTCGAGCTAACGCCGTGCGATCGCAAGCGTGCCTACTGCTGCCAAGGGACATAGGTCAACCACCATCCATCTAACCATCCCACCTAGCTATGACAAAACCTTTATCATTCTATTGCTGAAGCTTGGAGTCTTGGACTCTAACTAAAGTGGATTAAGATATTTCCAGTCGCTTCGAGAAAAAGATTCTTCGTAAAATGGTCGGTTTCGTTAAGGGGCTTTGGATGAGTAGATTCAACGAAGAACTGCACCAACTGTACAGTGTACAGTGACATCGATCAAAAAGGGTTAAAAAAATGCAGCAGCAGTCGTCTGGTCTAAGGTGGCTATAGTATCTAGAACGGATGCGCACAAATGCTTTAGCCCGTAGTCTTTCGGGAGTACCTAACTCTGATCAAATGCAAACAAACTTCAAACCGATTGAGCTCTGCTTTGGGGTGGTAGACGCACTTCATAAGCATAATCCCAGATTTTGAAATTTATAATAAAATCAGTTTTTCCATTTCAATTTATTAACAGCTTAGTAAAATCGCATCGTCTACTTTGATTGCAAACTGACGGACGATTTTAAATCGGGAAAGAGGTGATAACTTTTGTAACGATTGAATTGTTTCTGGTCCGTCCGTTTTGTTATTAGATTAGAAACACTTTGGAAATTGTACTGTTGTTAAAAATGATTTCAGTTAGTTTTGTTTTGAGAAAAAAAAAAATAAAATTATTTGTCATAATAATTCAGACAGTCTTTGAAATAAGGTTTAACTTATAATAAATATACAAAGAAAAAAAATAATTCCCATTTCATTTTATGGGCAGGAGCATTTTGTCTTATCGAGAGGTAAAAGAGTTTATTTAATAAGTTACCCTTTTAATTTGTTATATGTTATTTTGTAACCATTTAGATTTTGAATTAGTTCCACAAAGCAACACCAATATTCTAAAACAAAATAATTCGAGGCTTGAATTCAAAAGTCTTATTTAAAGCTAAAAAAAATAAAATCCCAAAAAGACAAGAAAATTAACCCTAATCGAATTCGGCAAAAGGTCAACCTATAAAAAAAAAAGAAAAAATAACAAGACCGTGTGAAAATCGGACTCGAACGTAGATAGATACTATCTACAAATTTTTTTTTGTAACTTAAAAGAAATTTCAGTTTAAGATTTTTTCGTTTCATCAATTGTTAAAAATCAAAATTAGTTTATCCCCTTAATCTGTTAACTTTTTGCATTGTTATTATTGTTATTGTTTTCATTATTTATTATTGATTATTGATAGTGTACCTATCTACATCATATTGAATTTAATTTAAAACCTAAAAAGAAATCAAGATTTTCGTGCGCACGGACATCGTTGGAATTTCAAGGTAAATAGTTTTTTTTTTTGTTTTCTTAAATAAATTTTTTTTTATTTAATCATTATCTATAATCAATAACTAAGAAATAGTCCTATTATAACCTGTAAATAGCTTTTTTTATAATCATGTTTCTAATAATTTGGTTGTTTAAAATTAGAAACAATTTAATTTGATTTTTAAGAACCCATAGATGGCGTAGGTCGCGGAGGAGATGCGTTCATCAAATTTAGGGTAGATACTAAACAATCGGCCATAGTACCTATTTACATGGATGGGGTGGGTGGCCAAGGAGTCCTAACGCTGACATTTTGGGACTCCACATCCAGATAATTTCCCATCCGCCTGAGACCGGGATTTTATCTAAATTTTAAGTTCAAATTATTTGTTTCGATTTTATAATTTGTACTGTGCTGTCGCCAGAACCAGCCTTTAGCCGGGATTGCTTCACCAGCAAGATTTGCGACCCTCTCTCAAAAGCACAGTTACACTTTTCACGTTTCGGTATTCTGCCTCCATTTTGAAACTGACATTCTGTCCACTGTCCAGCGAGATAAGTATGCGTGTGTGTGTCCGCTATTGACTTTGGGTGCATTTCATTTTGTCGGCGCGACTCCAACGTTAGCAGTAAATTCAGTTCTAGGCAATTAAAAGTCAATAAGCAGGCTAAACATAAAATAAGGAATTATTTTCATAAAATCAGTACCATAAAAATTATTTAATCAAATTCCCATTAAATAAATTATATACGAGCACCATTCAAATTTTTTTCATATGCATTATATTCAATAAATATTCCGCCAGGTTATTTGCATGTCTTCCACTCACCTCAGGCAGGTATTTAGTTTTTTTTTTGCTTGCAACACCTTTAAGTAATCAAAGAATTTTACACGACAGATTTATGTGATAAAAATTAATTGCAAATGCAATTTTAATTCGAATGAAGAACGAAGGCGAACAAGAAAGACTTTAAATATATGTGCGGCTCCACTGCAAGCATAAAATCGCTCGCCACAAGCAGTAAATTCCTCAATTCGAGAACATCGGTGCAGACTTGATGTGAATGTTTGGCTTATCAATAATCTGCGCGTAAGCTTCAACTCATTTAATTATTTATTTAATTTCATTAGTGTCGATTGTGTATCCTAAATGCGTAAATAAACATAATATACGAGACAAGTGAGAATCTCAGTCAGCAGCTGCGCGGCTGCTGTTAAATACTATACGCAGGAATTAACGCAAACAGGAATGACAGATATGGGAACGGTAAAATATGTTCGAAACGAATTGTGTGACACCCTATAAAAAGATACTGTCAACTGTATGAAGTTTAGGAATTGTATAGGTACCTATCTACTGCGAATTGTAAGGGGTAGAGTAGTTTTTACTCTCATCGTCACGTAGGTGAGCGATAGCCGATAGGTACCCAGTAATTCATCAGAAAAAAATAAGTCCTAGGAACGAGAGGATTTATTGTTGGCAACGTCGCCACATGAAATAAGGACTAAGACTTTCTAATTTGCACGTTCGTAAACCTAACTTTTACCTGGGATGGTTCGGGTATAAACTAAGTTTTAACGTGCATTGCGCGAGCTCATCAATCGCTCTTGCAAATAAGATACGAACTGCGATCTTAACTCAATACATCTGATTCACTTGACGAGCTGCATTGTGCAGACCTACACTAATAATATGACACCTTTGAGCAGAAAGGATTTCCCAGCTCAATGAAGATATACCAGGTTTGCATGTTAACACGGGTAAAAGCAAAATCATTTAATATTGGCGTTGAAATCGTTCAGGGTCTGAACATTCCACGCGATTTGCCGGTCCCAAGCACGGAAAAGGAGCAAGGTGGCTAGATAAAGATGTAATACGACCCGGACCGGGGCGATGACGATGTCCTTAATATTAGGAAATATAATCACGATCCTTCTAAATCATTCTCCATATATGATAGGAGAAATTAAGGAGTGCTGTCAACAGTAACAGTTTCAAACCTTACAAGTCGCCAGGATCTGATGACATCTTTGACACTCTCAGTCTCAGAAAAATACTAGAGAGCACATCTCTGTTATCTAGTACAAAGGAAAAAGCTGTTTTATCCTCTAGGTATGTTAGACCTCCCAGATACTATGCCCACACTTAAGACCAGTCAGTATGTCATTTTTTTTTAAATTTTAAAACTCTTGGCTGGACCATCGACCGCCATATTAAATGCATTGTTGATAAATCATTGATATCAATGAGGGCGTTCAAGAATCTAGTTTAGTAAGTCTGACAGCCTTATATATCTTCATGTTGCTGATTTTCATTGGTCATGTGAACAGTTTTCTCAGTTCGACTTATATGTCCGCAACACCGACAAGTCAAGTCAAGAATTTTTCAACTTACTACTAATAGAGTAAGAGCTAGCAACGTTTTTTCTCAAGTCATTTTAGCAAGGCTGTAACTTTGTGAGCTTAGTTCGGGGTGACTACTGAACACGAAAATACATTTCTGGCTGCGCTGCGTTGGTTTGTATGAACTATGACTTGGCTCTATGTTTTTTTTTTTCAAAAAACCTAGGTCTTGGCCCTGTTTTCTCCCTTCGATTGTAGTGTCTTCCAAGCCGAAATGATAGCTATTCGTCAAGCCATAGCTTGGCTGTCAATTAATAAACTATTACAGAGGGACATCGTCACAATGGATGCAGCCAACATGTGATCAAACTTAGCAAAGAGGAGATTCAGCGACAAACTATACATGTATACATACCAGACGTATAGCGACTTCGATCTGGTCAAAACTGCAGCAGCAAGTCAGATGGCTAGGACCTCTAGAGCTTATACGTGAAAATGTTTCAGCCAGTAGTCTTCGGGCGGGAGTCCTATAAAATGCGAACATATTTCAAACCGATCGTTTTTGATTACAGCCTGCCTTGGGGACCTGGCGGCTGAGCATACTTCGAAAGCATTATATGCCAGCACAGCAATTCAGTTTTTCCGTTTCAATTTGTTGACAATGAAAGCTTAGTAGGTACAATCGCATCGTCTTCTTTGATTGCAAACGGACGGACGATTTTAAAGCGGGAACGAGGTGGCAGCTTTTCGGTATTCTGCCTTCATTTTGAAAGAGAAGAGAAGGGGAGGAATCCCTTCCTCATCTCAGATGGACTAACTTTATAAATAGACAGCAGCAAATGCGGTTTTAAACTGTTTAAGGTAATAAATACAATTTTCCACTTTATGTGTTAGAAACTTCGTATAAAATTTCATATACCCTATGTGACAGTGTATACAAAAAACGCTTATAGTAACACAAGATAATTTCCCCACGAATACACATTAGTGATGCCATTATGACCCATACGATCCACAACTTGCCGACCAATGACATCGAACAGTGGCAATGCGCTTCGAGGCACATACCATCATGGTGAATCTGAATTGCTAATTCCCATAAATGCTTTCAATTAACTATACGAAGCGCCATAAGCTTTGTGCATTCTTTGTTTCGTTTGCCAATGGTGAGAGTTTCGCATCCAGACGAGTAAACGTCTTCTTTTAAGACAATCGTTTCATTTTTAAAACTGCCTCTGACAATCAGCATCGGAATTTAAGAGCAATGCGCTATCAAATACCTTACTCGTATACATATAGGTCAATGGGTTTACGGCTTACCGCACCAAAGGACTGTCAAAAACGAAAAAATTCCATCCTTTCAGTATGCGTTGCTAAGCTAAGGGCCATAAATATGAATCTATTTTCAGCTTTAAAACATTACAGGTTTTATAGTAGTTAAAAAAAAAAAAAAAAAAAATAGTCCAGGAAAGGAATTCCATATTCCAACGACGATGGTCGCCGCCACCATCATCACCAAAGTCACTGACTGACATAATTATTAATGCATCGCTGATATCGTCGGTAGTTGGTCGTGTTGTTTGTGGAGCCTAGATTAAGCATTCTTGTAGAACAACGCTGAAGGTTAACTACTCGAACGCCTTTAGAGGGACAGACACACACACAAGGAATCTCTGATAATTTTTGCCCATACCCTTATGTATGTTAATGTTTTCAGTTTTAGTCTATAGATAGATTGTGTGCGATGGTAATGATGTTGGCTGGTTATGTTAGTTAGTTGGTGTTGCTGACTAGTCGATTTAAAAATATTTTAAGCATTTTGATTTTTTTTTCTTGGTCTGTCATATTCAAAAAAGACATCCTGAAATCGAGACAGGAAACGAAGGAAGTAGGCGCCGGTAAAAGGTGAAGTTTCGGAATGAAAGGAGTTAATATTTGCTTAATTGTTGCACATAATCAAAAGCAGGCTTCATTGTCCTGTCAGGCAGGTACTTTCTATGTGTACATGTTTGTGGATTTTTAAGAAATTCAAAAACGCGCCCAAATCCGAGTCAGAAAAGGTATCTTTACAAATAACTTCTGCACAAGTTGCAGTGATGTAGAGTAAATAGAATTTGTGGAACATCGCCTGTGTCACTCTAACCAAAATTGTCCGCTAAATTTTGACAGGCGTTATGTACCGTCAGAAATAAAAAAAACATTGATTTGAGCTGCTTACCGCTCGGCTGAAAGACTTTGATTACATTTAGCTCGGCTATGTTGTGGAGACAATTTTGTACGGTTTAGCTTAGTACGCTGCTCGAGCGAAATAAAATTTATTTTAGCTGCTCTTTGACATCAAATGCATCACTTCCAAAGCATTCCTCGTCGATGTCGACAAAAACTCATCCTTATTTACTTTTCCGCAATACAAAACAAAAAAACAAAAAACAGAAAAAAAACCAACATGATATGTTAAAATTTAGCTTAAAAAAATGTGCCGAACCATTAATGGGCGCGCTAATTTGTGACAGATACCTGGAGTACAGTCTGAAATGAAAATTTGATTTTTTAGCTGAAGCCAACGTACCGCTAGGCTAAAAGCATTCGCTTATATTTAGCTCAGCTAAATTTTGGAGATAACTTTGTATGGGAGCTAAAATTTATCTTGAGCGAAGCTTTTAGCTAAAATTAGGCTTGAGCTGCTTATTACAAACTTTAGACTTTAGTTTCGTGTCTACAAGGCAACAATCGTGTCTTCGAGGCAACAATCAATAAGCAACTGGCAATAGGAAACACGCAAAATTATCGCTCACAATTATTTTACATTGAATTAAATTAGAGGTCTCACATCAAAGCTACTAAATATCGTTCGAACGAAAAATGTTGCTGATTGCTTATTGGCAGTTGCTATATAGCAACTATAGTTGCTTATTGCTTGTTGCCTCAATCTGAGAGCCGCCTAATGCTTCAAAGGCATGTGTCAACATTTAAGAAGTCAAGCTATACAAAGCGCTGTTTTATTTTGATATGCTCACTTTATGCCTAATAACTGTAATCTAGTATATACGTTTTTGGTTTAATGCATTTGGGAAATTTTTGAATTTAAAACATTCACCTAAAACAAACTCATCACTTTATTTCTAAAAAAGTACTCAATTGCCCATTTCATAAGTGACACTTTGGCAAATATTAAAATGAAGTAAGGAAAATACCTCTAACGAAAAATTCGTCCTGCTTTCCCCACAACCTATTATGAATAGACTCCGAGCAAAAAAAAGGGTGTTGCTATTCGGCATTTGTTCGGGACACGACTCCGTAACGAAATGTCAAAGTTTATATTGCGTCAGGTTGGGGTATGTGGCTCGATTCGCTCACGGCAAAAACTTTAAATTCCAGTATAATCATTTTCGGACATTATGCTATACGTTTGGGATCCAACTTTTATCTTTATAAACAGTTTTTAATGAAAATATGATTACGTAGCCGTGTCCCAAACATTGGTAAAAGTCAGTCAGTACAAAATCAACGGCCGAACAGACACTTCGCAAAAAAAAAAAACTTGTTGCAGAGTTGTATTGTAATGTGTGAAAGTGACAGTTCGCTATGAATACCATGAGTTTTTTTTTCACTTTCATAAAACATACAGAATCCGTCGAGTCCGTTGCCGCAACGTTTTCCACTGTCAGAGAAAAACAATACATAATTTATGGAATGTAACACATGTCATCAGTAACGCATTTATCGGATGCGACGGATAAAGTAGCTCTTCTTTCTACTTTTATGCCCGTTGAGTCCGTTGACAGTTTTTACAAATTGAGGTAAATAACGAGAAAATGTCAAATGCGGATATGACAGTCCAATCACAAACCATTGGCCGCCTTCAAAAATCTTGTCATCGCAAGTCGACTTGGATTGTCTGGTCTCAAATTAAGCTGAACGCATAAACTAATTTAAATTGTCGGTATATGTCATTTATTGACAATTGCATTTTTTTCTCCTGGGGTTTTGAGATTTTAACTCTACACGTCAGGGTAATCGAAATATCAAACTGCCCTCTCCGATGACCCAATAGAAATGTTAAAACTGAGTTCTCCAGACACATTTTGACACAAATAGACGTCAACTTACTAGTAAGTCGAGAAATTCTTGACTTGATTTGTCGGTGTTGCGGACATAGACGTCAACTGAGAAAAATATTCACGTGATCAGTCTAGCCCATGAAAACTCAGCAACATGAAGATATAGAGCTGTCAGGCTTACTACACTAGATTATTGAACGCCCTCATCTATCTGGGGAACTATTCTGTAAAAATGGCGGCCGCTATTCTCGGTGCGCATACACCATCTGACTAAAAATCAATGCACGCAGCTTAAAAGATTCTCACCATCTCGAATTCCAAACCATTTTGTGCAATTTTACGCTCAAAGAGTGGATAACCACAGCCACAGACGACCTGATTTGCAATAGTGAGTTTGAGGATTTCATTTGCGGTTCGCAGCTGAAATGCGATTATCGATTACAAACTGCGTTAACATATTAAAATGTGGTTGCACAGATGTAGGTTTGTTGGGTAAGGCCAACTTAAATATTGTATAATATAACTACATATTATTAAATAATGATATTTTACTAAAGATATAAAACTGTAGGAAACGTTCAACAAATTGTATGCCATTTCGTTGCAAAAAAGGACTAGATTTTGATTACAGCGGCTTACTTCAATTGATGTTTAGGAAAAACTTACATAGAGATGTGCGCCAATAAAACTGTCACTTGGAAGGCCACGAGTTAATCAACGACTTAAAATTAATTGGACAATTGCCGTCCAATAATTGAGTGTCATCTGTCATTTATAAAATTGCATTTGAGTTCATCTTCACTCTTAACGAACATCTACACTACAATAATTATAACCAAATGATTGAGAACATTTATTAAAATGACATCGAAGATCGAACAAAGAATTACCAGCATTTATGTGACATTGACGGTGACTCTGCGATTATTGTTTCTATCATGAGAGTATAGGTATAATCCTAGTTACTTCCTTGTTGACAATTTCAATAAGCTGTCAGCCAACATGTCAGATTTAATCATTTCAGCGAGCATATAGAGAATTTTTATTATTATTCAACATGACAGATGAATCATATATGTATACGGAGTATGTTGTTCGCTGTGTGACAATTCACACTAAGCGCATCAAATGTGAACAAAAATAAAAATATATACATATACGTACATACATTACTGTGTACATCGTGTCAGTTGAATAGAAATGGAATTATATCTTCACCTTGTTTTATATTCCCTTGAACCTTTGGACGATGTGCGTCTGGATGTCACAAATCGTGAAGTTCATGCTCGACCATAGGATGACATCTTGATTGCAATGTCCGATATAAGATCATATCTGATCGGATCTTTTCTCTAGCTGTCTACTCCTTCTATCGTGCTTGGGTGGAGATTCATCCAGTGTGATAAAATTCAAGTGGACACCAAACATGCAGTGCAGAGTTGCCAAACGAGGGAAATTATTTACATTTGCTTGAATGTGTTGGGCATTTTTTTTTTCTCTATCCTAGAGATCATATACTAAGCTGTTTGTCTTACAATAATTTATATCATATAGGCCAATAACAATGGAAATAAATAAATATACATATTCTTAACAATGACAATGCTGCCAACATGCCATCAGAAACGATGCAACTGTTGTGCTGGGGTTTCGCCCGATTACCACCAAGAAACCCATTGTTTGACGAAGAATGCCAGCAAGGCTACTCGGCCAAACAGGAGGCACATAAATCGGCGCGCTGCAAAAACGAACGAGAGCGGCTCACGAGTCACGAGCTCTACAAGCAAAAGAGACACGAAGATCACCTATTCCCAACAACCAAGGAGATTATTTTTAAGGCCTTGATCATAGCAGTCCTGATGGTTTATGGAGCGGAAACTTGGACTCTAACTAAAGTGGACTCGGTCGTTTAGAAAGATTTTTCGTAAAATGTTCGGTCCCTTTGTCGGGCTTTGGAGGAGGAGATTCAACGGACGAACTACGAACTGTAAACCGACATCGACCTGGTCAAAAAATTACGCATCTGTCGTCGAAGATGGCTAGGACATGTAGAGGGAGTAGCCACTAGCGGTCCGGTCCGAAGTCAACCGACTTGTGCCCAAAAGCAGGCAGTTATCTTAGCACTGTGCTAACTGGAGAGCCTTGTTTAGTTGAGGCTTTGATTCATCCAGAGCTATGTAGAGCAGCTTTACAGAAAATATAGGTGCAGGGATATATTTCATGGTCCTTTCCTATGTCTTGTAAGAACTATCGTAGCATATCCCTGCTTAATGTCTTAAACCGTTTTGCAACACACTAATCGGCACGCACCAGTGTAGTGTGGTTTCCGGCCCGGCAGATCGACTATAGACTAAAATTTCACACTGAGACAAATCCTGGAAAAGACTAACGAATTTCAAGTCGAAACTCAGCACCTATTCATTGACTTCAAAGCCGCGTATGATAGCATACATCGTCAGGAGCTCTATATGGCGATGGCCGAATTCGGAATACCGGCAATACTCATTCAGCTGTGTCATGTGACGCTGGAATACACGGGCGGCGTGCAGCGTGCCGTTTGCGTTCATGGCGATTGAAGAACAGGCGAAATCCGTTGGCATTGAAGTAAATGAGGACAAGACTAAGTACATGCTATTAACAAATAAACAAGCATCTGTCCACCGCTTAGGACAAAACGTCACTATTGATAGCAACAATTTCGAGGTAGTTAAGGGGTTCACCTATCTCGGAGTAAACATCAACTCGACGAATAACAGTCTAGTGGAGATCCGGAGAAGAATTAACCTAGAAAACCGTTGCTACTCCGGCCTGGGAAAACAATTGGGATCAAAACTCCTAACTCGAAGGACGAAATGTGTGCTTTACAAAACGCTTATCTTGCCAGTTCTGCTTTATGGTGCCGAGTGTTGGAAGCAGGGAGAGAGCTGATAGTGGGCTCCTTCGAAAGAAAAATATTTCGGCGGACTTTTGGTTCTGTGTTCGAGGAGGGCGAATGGAGAAGAAGATACAACCGCGAACTCTATGAGCTGTACCAAGATGTGGATATAGTCCAAAAAGTCAAGACACGTCGACTACATAAACATTGTATCGGTCACATCGAGCGAATGGACAATAATGCTCCAGCTATGGCGATTTTAATTTTTTTAAAAGATTGCTTCGATATTTCTGCTCCGGGCCAGCCTTTCCCCTCATGAGCCAGCTGTCTAAGGCGGTTACCGAAGACAAAATGTCACCCTTTCAACGTAAAAACAGTAGAGTAGAAAGTAGATAGCTCCAAATACTTTTTTATGATCTGTAAGAGCCACTTTCCTTACAAACCGGACTGCCAGAGGCTACCCCAGCCCCAGCGGGGGGTTAGAACATGGAAGGCTGCGGTGTTTCAGGCAGAGACTCTTCATGCGGTCGGGAGCTCAATAAAGAAAAAAATATATTTCAGGGTAAAAAAAAGTCACTGGCTCCAGAACGTTATACACGCTTCAAACACAACACTAATCCCATAATGGCCTCGAGATATAATTTAAATGTAATCACAAAGACACAAACTGAATTACTCCCATGACACCTTATTATGATCGTCCCTAAAAAAAGCCGATTAAAGCTAAACAACTGCGAATTCAAACATTTAATTAAAAATCCATTACACTCAAATCGATTTTCCACAACTTTAATGTCCAGGCTAATTGGATTGGACCACATACTCCTATTCTCAACCGGAGGACTCTCCATTTCTTATTGAGATAACGACAAATTAACAGCCGATTAATCTTGTCCATCAATATTAAGTGCATAAGCGTACTTCTAGTGTTCCTTTGGGTACCCATTCAGGGCCTATATTTTTTTTTTTTTAGAAAGAATCCTCAGTGTCTGTTGTAGACCATTGATCTTAAATTGTTTTTAAATGTTGCATGAAGTGTGAGACTGTTATACTGTTTGTTGATCTAATTGAATTTTAATTGTACCTCTATCCCAGATTGACGTAACAATAATTGCTTAAAATAAGATGAAAATAAAAACTAACAATCCAGTGTCAGCAGAGACTTCCACCATCAAATTGAATTACGTAATCGCTTCTTAAGGCGCTAGTGTTACACCCAGATTTGTTATGGATACCTTCCCTGTATACTACTATTATTAAAGTCAATTAAAATAATGGGGAATACATGTATTGTATGGCCTCTTGTTCCCGGAGACTTTACAATGGACAAATTGGATTATAATTAATTTTGCGCTCTCCACCTGGTTAACTGACTTCGATTAACTTTTTATCAAAAGCGGACCTTGTCATTGAGATTTAAAAATTCACCGCAAAAGGACGCCTTCTCACAATCTGATCTAATTTCCCAACAAAAATATGTAAATTCATGTTTGGGATGTTTAGATGTTCCCCTAAGCCTATACCGTTAAACTGATCAAAAAACAGTAGGTATCTTCGACTTTATATTATTCTCACACAGTTTATACAATTTAACAGTACACATTTTTCAATTAGGTCTATAAAGAAAATGACCGCAAACCAGATGCCACTCTTCATCATCATCTTCATCATCTTCATCATCACCATTATTATCTTCTAGCAGAAGAGTAACAAACAAAAACACAAGATGATAAACGAGACAGAATGCAGCAGTGCAACCCAACTCAAACGCAGGGGGTCATTAAATAGTAGAAAATAAATCTATAAACGGGATAGCAATAGAGGTCTTAATGAACAATCATCTAAAGCGCAACAAAATTCTTTCTTCAATCCAGCGCAACTATACACAGATGCAGTGTTAACTTGTTTGAGGATTAAAAGTATAACACAAAAACTGATGATGAAAAAAAAAAAAAAATAAATAAATCGAAACGGTGTAGTGCACTAATTATGAGAAATGTAAATACTGCAAGCAACACTTAAATAGGTAGGTCTATAGGTAGGTACCTCTACAAGTGTATTTCTTTAGAAAAATTCAAGAAGATGAACTTCTGTGCTTCTGTTGTACGGTTGAATTTTCTCAATTGGAGATGATTAACAATTTACAATGACACATAAAAAAAGTAAGAAATTCTTAAGAAATATTCCAATAAACGGAGATTATAATTGAAGATATTCTGTTTGCCACAGCGAGATACATAAGCAAAGCAATGTGTGACTTCTTGATTTTGAGGAGGTAGGTTTTTATTCGAAAGACGCATAAGACCGACATTTCAATATTAGCCATCTGATATTTTCCCGAAATGTTGTTTGGATGTCCAAGGTCTAACCTCTAATGTATTAAATTTTATCTTTACTGTTAATGCATACAAGCCGACCTTCAGATTGTACACCAACGGATATTGTATACATCTTATTAACACTTAATGAGCTTCAAGGACGGTCCGGTTGCATCTCAAGTAGGTACCTATATGAGAATGCATTATATCACAGGTGGAAAGTTAATGATCTGAGAAATCATGAGCATGAATGAAAAGTAAATAATTAAATTTAATAAAAAAAAAAACACAAACTCTTCGAAAGAAGTTTAAAAAAAAGTCAAATTAAGATTTAAGCTGCATATTTGCAGATGTTTATAATTGCATAATAAAATTCTCATATTTTCATTCATTAATTATGGATCATCATGACATGAGGTATGAGCAGCATTACCAGATTATTGCTTTATGAATCCCAGTCCTTTTACAAAGTAGCTTGGCATTGACATATTGTATATGGACTGTTAACTTCACGTTGGTTCCATTCCAACATGACCACTAGTTCTCGTGGTTCGGAGCTGAATAGAAACTTTCACTTTTTTGAAGTGACATTGACATCTATTGTAAATGACGCAACTTTTTGAATTTCAACCGTTTTACTCTGCAAATTCACTCACGCCCAATAGGTGTCTCTACTCTCTAGCATTCTATGGAGAAATCCAAGATGGTTGTCATTTTGTTTACTTATTTTTCGCTCCGAACTACGAACGCTAGTTTATGTTGGCAACATTTTCTGGGCAAAATTTGTATGAACTGACTGACTGTATGAACTCATGACATGAGGCTTTCCGGAACTTGATCGGTCCCCGTCCCATGTTGTTCCAATTTCTAAGGGTCGTGCGGCTAAATGCCTGTGGGACGTGGGAGCCGAACGGTCAGGAAAATGGGAACGAAATGCAGATTGCGCCAAAATTACTGACAAATTGTTTACCATAAACGCGATGATTAATCGGTTCTTAATACACATCAGACAAATTCTAACTCCGTTTGCTTCACAAATGTCAAAACTGAATTAACATTCGAAGGTATCTAAATTAAATTAGTTTATCCCTGATTGTCATTTCATATAAACTCTTTACTATTTGAAAACTTACAAAACTTGTTGCAACCATTGCTCAAGTTACGTATAATATATAAAACAAAAAGGGTAGGTAAAATGTCAGTCAGTTAGTTTTAAGTTTTGTAAGGTAACAGGTGGCTTCATGAACACTATAGCGTTGAGTTCAACTACTGTTATTTCATCATTGAAGATATCAAACAAATGTCGTCTCTAAATTTGCAAGATGTTACCCTTGAATGACCATGTTAGAATTGCCCTGAGATAAGGCATTATTATAATAAGAGGCGACTACAATTCAGCCGAAGAAGAAATCTGAATTATTCTTCTTTGTATAGTTCATTGGGTCCAGCCTTTGCTGTAGTTCCTTATATTCAAACCACACCAGAAACTTTAAAAAAAAACTCTCAAAAAACTTCATGAAAAACAAAAGTTTACGAATACATTTTTAAGTTTTCCAAAATTCTTCTTTATAAGAAATAATAGTTTTCGAAAGCTACTGGCAATCTCACAAGGGGTAAAGGAGAAATGTCGAACTACCTCATTCTGGGACTTCCTATTTCTTACAGGAATCTGCCTGATGGTACATATTCCATAGAACGTCTTGAAGTTCGAGTTGGGATCATGCGTTTAACCTTTCACGTGATTATAAGCCACCGAAACATGTTCACATTAACATTCATCTCAGTTCAGTCTGGGAGGGCTTAAAGATGTTCAAGTCATTAGCGAAGTGGAAATTAGAACTTTACGAGCAACAGCTTACAATCATTGGTCAATTGTGCATTTAGACGCCTGCATTAGGTTGCACAGTTAGTCTGGGAGATTAAAGACTTATCTTTTGGGGAAAGGGGAAAGCTTTAATGTTATGAAAGCAGCTTGGGTAATACCGTGTATAACCTCGAAATCTAGTTTCAGTTTGCATTTTTCATCGGTACCGATTTACGACTGACGTAATCAAACGTGTCCGAAGTGCTAACGAAGTCTAATTTATTTATACAACATATGTTAAGCTAAGGTACAAAATTTTCGGTAAAAAGGCCTGCTGCAATTATAATCTATGTAATTCGATACTGGTTGGACTTTAAAGATTTAAATATTATTTTATAGATACTCAATATGAAAAATGTCAAACTCTTACCTCTGTGCTATGGTAAAGCATTAAAAATCAAGCAATGTTTTTGAAATTCTGTATTAAAGCGTCATGTCTTCAAAATTTTTGTTTAATTTCAAGATTTTTTTTGTGAAACTGACTTTCTTCAGCAGCCCTGTGACGGAAACACATAATGAATTATGCATAAATCGATAATATAAATAGTACAAGCTTCATATTTACATAGCCCGTGTAAGTTGTTTCCCCATTTTTTTTCTTACGTTAAAATACTAAACTAAAGTGAGAAAATTGAAATATTTACTTTAATTGACTATTGCATTTGCAATCATACAAATCAATCGTAAAATTGCTAACAAAATAATTGATAATTATTCGCTCGAGACGAGATAAAAATATTAACTAAATTGTATTTTAATAATTATGTCACTTTTGTATATTTATATTTTTTTTTCATTGCCTACTCAATCATTTTGTAGCTTGCTGCTTGGGTGAAGGTGCTATATTTAAAACTTGTTAAAATATATAAATTAACTCAAATTAACGCCTCGTGGATGGTTGCAAACTTGTTAATTTTTAAAATGTCCGCTTACGAATATAATGTATTTAACTTACGGTAATATCAGGGCAGTACAGAAAAGTTATTATGTCATCCTTATATGCACCATGACCTACATACCTACCTAAACAACCTATATAGATACTCGTATGTATGTGAGCAGACCCTATTATTGTTGTACTAGCTGAATAGCCGGAATAACTCGGGTTTTTTTTTTAATAACCATGCAATTTTCCAATTATTCGTTCGATACTAAACTTATTTTTCGAAGTTTTTTATGTCAAAGATAATATATTTTTTTATATATTTTTATACACTACACAAGATGGTATATTCACTTTGCCATTACATTATTGTAAAGCCGAGAAGGGGTAATCGGAGACCCCATACAGTATATATATTCTGAATCGATTTAGCCATGTCCGTTTTTCTATCTATATTGAAAACACGATAGCGTCCAAACGAATCGACCTTGGTGTATGAAATTTTGTAAGAGGTATTGAACATTGGCTATGTCGGTCTGGTACCTCCCTTAAGAAACCAATATTATACCCATGTGTTCTGTAGTACGTACTAACTCACATGCCCAACATTTTGTATGACTTATGTATGCAGTGGAGGGTATGAAAGCAACGGCCAGGCCAATGATAACACTTTTACTTGTTTTCTATAAGATTTTTCTATGCTTCAAACTTCAGGTTTGCAGGCCCAGTAGGCTCCGATTTGTTCATTTGGCAGAGGCTTACATACAGATTAGATTAGATTGGAAGTACCTGCTAGCTACATATAGGAAACACCAACATACGTAAACCGCCATAGGTCGATTATGATACCACAAAGAAAGAATCATAGGAGTACATTTGTCTCTCCATATTTGTTGAACCATTTTGAGCTTCTTATGAAGTGTAAGGAGCTTTTGATGTCTGTGTTTGTCAGATCACCTATGTCGTTATAATGGAAGGCTGTTAAGTGAAGCTTCCTTCTACGGGAGAGAGATGGGCAGAAAGAAAGGAGGTGAGCAATAGTTTCCTCCTCTTCTTCATCCATACAGCTTCTGCAAAAGTCGTTAGCTAAAAAGCCTAGACTTACGGATGGAGTGCTTTCCTATTAGGCAGTGCCCAACAAATAAAAGTAAATGTTGTACTGTTCGGCTATTTCCGTAAAAGACGATCGGCAGTCGAGAGGTTACTAAAGAAGTTATAGAGATCGACTCCAAGGATTTGATAGCTGCTTGGCTGACCGAAAATATATAGATATCTTTAACGGATATCACGTTCTTCTTGAGCCAAAAAAGGCTCAAAGGCTTCATTTATCGCCATAATCTCAGCATGGAACACTCTACAATAGTTTAGTAGACGGAAGAAGATGGAGAGCCTATAAGATTAAGACTTTCGGAGAATACACCCCACCAAGAGGGTGACACTGTGCTGCATCACAGAATAAGAACAGAAAAGTAGTTGTTTTCGAGTTCTATGAGTAGAAATGCTGTGTGGTGAAAACTGCAAGCCTCCGTAAAGTATGCAATCTTAAGTCGACTTTGTAAAAATACAATTTTCAAAAAATAAAAAATTGGGTCTTGGTCAAAAAACAATTTAAATTACTATCCTCATGACAATCATCACTTATTCCTCGCTAAAGTAATAGAAAAAGGCAAATCAAAGCTCAAACCAAAAAGAGCTCCAAAGTACAAATGCCAGGCGTACATTGGAATCACAGTATAGGTGTCATGCCCTTCTCTTCAAAGTGTAGCCTTAGAAAGAGCAACTCCCCATGTCCTCAAAAATCGTTAATCTTCAATCGTCGCACGGTACAAAATATGAATATCATTCCCGGACCTGTCTGGTGTGAGAGACTGGTAGCCCCAGGCTATAGTATAGCTATAGACGAATACCACTTGGCGTAAAACACGGAAGGTTCAAAAATATCAACTGGTGTTGGGATCACTGCAACATAACAATATCGCAACAAAGATCTTGCATGGTGAAGTTTATGCAATTGAAGTATGTGCCAAAGAGCGCTTAAGACGAAATCTCATAAGGTCCAACAGCGCTAAAAGCGAAGCGACTTTTATAAAGTAAGAGACAGAGAGGTTCCAATCTGAAGGCTTTTTGTATAATAATGAATTGAATTGAATATTGAGGAGTCCTACTGCAGAAGCAATGTTCGAAAATTCTTAAAACACAACGGGTTCAATTTTCGTTTGGTGTGTAAAGTAGATACAGTTCCAATTATCTCCCTATCTAACCAAATAAACATGTATTGTCATAAAATGTCCTTCCTAATGTCAAAGGTCTTGACGCAATGGTTACCGCAATTTATCATTACCATTCAGTCAGCCTGCATACCTTCAGTTTAATCTGTACACCATGGATCAGGCAGGACAAAAAAAAATCAGATATCCAGAAACAAAAACTGACCACACAGTCACTATTCCCGAACATAACCTTTTATTACCTCATAAGGCTAATTGCCAAGCACCACAAACTGCAATAAGCTAATTTGCACGTTACTTATGTTTTTACCTTGTTTTTCCTCCTTTTGCGTCCATCGACAGCCGCAATAATGGCTTTCTTTCGCCGCACACAGAGTCCAATGACATTGAATGGCAAAACCACCACGGATCACCGCACAAAGTCACACTACAAAAGCCTATAGCTTGACCTAAACACCTGGTCTGGTCATGCCGACTTGTTTTCTTTCAATTTCTTTGATTGTTCACTCACCGCGCAATGAATTCGCTTCATCGATCGCTCTTAATAGAGTAAGACGCTCTAGAGGAATCACGGCATAGCATGGATGGCATGACTTTCACATAAAGTCCACTCAATCGCGTCCATTTTATGTGCATGCAAACATTATGAGTGGTCGCCTTTTAGACAACTTTTTCCGATCAATTTACCTCTGGAAGCTGGGGATGGAGATTCGGATTTGGATTTGGAATACACACAAAAGCAAACCGCAAACAAGCAGCGATCAGCAAAGTTAGCTGTATCCACTTTTTACGTTAGTTTATATTAAAAACGACAAAATGGCGTGAGAAAGGGGCGACTTCCCCTTTCTATTGCAGGGAGAAGGAGACCAACACTCCAAATCCACGCGCGTTCTATTATACTCTATTAAACATTGCAATCTATAAGCCACTAATAATTCAGGTCTCAAATTGGTTATTTTCCTCAGCGGCGAACTGATCTCTGATGCCATCAATCAATGGCTAACGGAATGGTGAATGGTTGCGATGCGATGGTTTCGACTTGGACTTGGACTTGGATGTTGGTTGGACGACTTAGTGCCGTGTCTATCTAGATGGCGATAATAGAAAGCAGTCCTACCGGAGTGTTTGCTTTGGACATCTGCGACTGCATTCGTTGTTCGTTGGTTAGAAATATTTCGCAGATAGCTATTTCCTACTGGTAGTGGCAATTAGAGAAAACTGTTGCTATATAGGAAGTGTTGAAGAGAGCTGCCTGCATATGGTTAATTTGTAGAAATAATATACGTCTGTTCTGCGGATAGTCCCATAATACCCCACTAGATGTCGCCACCTATATCCTAGAAGAAGCAGAAAGAAAAACTGAATCAACAGTAACATCGATGGTAGAAGGAATTGTGGATGTGAGGATAAAGAGATGAATCCCCCGGTCCTGTCAACATACGAGTATTCGTCGATTAAAAATGTGATCATACCATCCACTGGGACCTAAGTGGATACTTTTCGGCAGAGACAAATTAGACCAAGGCTACCAATTTTGAGGAAAGTGCCATCAGTTTTTTCCGACAAGCTAAAGTTTAATATTTTCAAACTAATACATTTTGTAAGTATTGTTTCTAGCCCATATGCATCGGTTGTTTGGTGGAAAGGGCTTTTGCGAAAGTATGTGACTGATTTCTGCACAAAACTCCAAAGAACGGTTTGGTTTCCGGAGTACGCCGGGCTCTGCTTTAGATGCTCTGCTTGATTTGCCTCCCCTTCATACCTTTATCATGGGTTCTACTATCAAAGTAATCTACCGTCTCAGGCGAGTTGGTTTTTGGTATCGTCCACACTTGAGTTTCGATGACCTCGTGCGACACTTATCCCACGACCCTACTTCCATGGATATGCAGTTTCACGCAATGACACCCGAACTTCGACAGCCGAATTTAGAATTAACTTTTCTTGCATTCTGGACTGGCTTCAGCCAGAGTCTGAGCCTGGTTTGGGAAGTAGTCGTATTTGCACGGATGGCTCCAAAACTAGTCAAGGGTCCGATGCTAGTGTCTTCGTGGAAATCGACAACATTAGACTTCACTACTCGTTAGGCAAGCATGCTTCTGTTTTTCAAGCGGAGAACTATGCTGTCCTATATTGTTAGGAATAGGTGGCAGGGTCGGAGTATCTGCGTCTGTAGCGACAGTCAAGCTTCGCTTAAGGCCTTGCTCGACCCTGCTACCCGTTTCAAAATAGTTCGGGAATGCAAGAACTCTTTGAACTCGGGCGCAAGCCTGAACTCTTTGACTTTTGTCTGGGTCCCAGGTCACACTGGGGATTTCTGCACTCAGAGGAAAAACGAGCTAAAATCAAGAATATCACTGTCAGATCAAGCTCGTTCGTTGACGAAAGTATAGTAATCTCGGAAAATCTTATTTCAAGTACGAAAATCTTATTTTGAACTCGTTTTTTCAAGACCAAAAAATCTTACTTCAATCCTGTTTCGGGATTGATTTAAGCTCGAAAATTCTTAAATCAAGACCAAAAAAAGTCATATTAAGATTTAGCACGTAAGAATGAAAAAATCTAAAATCAAGCTTGAGCATACTTGATTTTAGCTTGCGATTTTTCTCTGAGTGTGGAAATGAGATATCCGATGAAATTGATAGCAAGGCTCAGGGAAAATTTCTCGGGTCCAGAAACTGTGCTGGGACTTCCTGCGTCCTCGGTCAGGGTTGACAGGGTTGACGATTGGGTCTCAAGCTTACACAACTGTTTATGACAAGGCTCTATAGGATGTGGGCAGACTAAACGCATGCTTTCGAAAGCCAGTATAAGAAGTCTGCTGCGGCATTCCTGCTGCTTCTCAGTAGAAAAGTCTGCAGAAAACTTATTGGCCTTCTTACGGGACACTTCGCTTTTGCTAAACATCTTAGTGTTCTAGGCTTAAGTAATACCACGGGAAATGAGTTACCCGATGAAAAGGATCGGATGCAGTTTTCTCAAAACTTGAAGCTGTGTTTCGAACGGATCAATGGAGTTCAGGCGTGCCTTTAGAAATATAACTGGCTAACGTATGCCAAGAAACGCAATCCGCCCTGAAGCGTGGTTTTAAGACCATTAAAGATCATCACGAACCATTTAAATAAAACAAAAAAAAAATGGGCTCAGGTTTCGATTATGAACACTAAGCAAATTTTTTTTTTGTTAAATTGACTTATTTTAAGATGTACTGTAAAAGACATTTTCTGCGGAAACTTTTTTTTATCTGTTTTTTTTTTTAATTTTAAAGTTTTCAATTTTCCTTGAATTTTCTAAGCAAATTTTAATTTTTTTTTTGTTTAAATAGATTTATTCTAAGATTTACTGTTATATAATTTTTATAAAAAAAAAATCATTTCCTCAGGAAAAAAATATTATATTTATGTTTTTAGGCCATTTTAAGCAAAAAAAAAAAAATAAAAAAAAAATTTTGCTCAGTGTTCATAATGAAACCCGCCCCAAAAAATGGAAACATGAAAGTCAATGATGTAGTTCAATTTTAAGCCTGAGAAGACCAAGAGATTACCAAATAACGGCTCATTTGCGTGGGTAGTAAGGCGATATCAAGCTTCTTGCGCATGCCTTTCGGTCGATGACACGTCTTCCAGTTCCAGTGTTCTATAAATAAGGTTTCGTCACCTAAATTTGTAAGCATACATCAATAACTCATATCATAGATTTGTTCGGAGGAAAATACGCTTAATGAATGAAACCTCAGCATCGTTTGCCCGTTCCAAAAGCAAGGGAACCATCTAAACAGCGGCAGATATAGAGGCATTAGTCTCTTTAACATTGCATACAGAATGATGTCAAGATGGGTTCTAAAAGTGTGGTTTTAAGCCGGACCAAATATTTCCATTACGGCAGATCCTGGAGAAGGCCCATGAAGTCCAGATCAATATTAACTTTCTCTATATCTATCGATTTTAAGGCATGCAACATTCCAACATCGTGAATAGGGACATATCTAATTTTAGCATCCCTACGCAAATTTGTCCGGTTGTGCAAGATGACGATTAAAGCCCTCGCTGATCCATTAAGGTCGAAAACAATTTTACCCAGACCTTTGATGTAAAAAAAAAGGATTTTAAACTAAGTTGTAAAGCCTGTTCCCCCATTTTTGGAAGTGATCGAAGAAACCACTTAGGAAATTCGTCGATTGACTATAGCAAGTGGTGCGGCTCAGAGTTATTACAATCGATACAAATCCCCCTTACGTCAGTAGAGCCCGGGCTGGTAATGTCGTATGTGATCACATGAGAACTGTTTCACATTTTTTTAACACTTTATTCACGTTTTGGACCATTCTACCACACTCTTTAGCTATTAACATGCAATTACTACTACTATTAAAAAATAGTAAACCGCTCGCCACTTAAATTTTATTGACATTTATATGACCACTTTCATCGGCGAATAAAATTGTTTTCTATGCCAGAGTTCGTTGTCTCGCCTACCAAACTCCTTCAGATTATGACGAATGTTTAAAAATAAATAAATATACAAGACCAACTCAAGAATCTGAAGAAAATCGTCATATATGCTCAAGTTTAGATGTTGCGATTTCCTTCCCGCAAATCGTGACAAAAGAACGTTGACAATCAACTAGTCTTACATCACATATATAGTAATCATGGACGCAGTTCAAGTAACAGCAGTAGCAAACGGCAACAGAAAGCGATTAATCTTCTCGACATGCAGCATGCGTTCACGTCCATATATCAAGCCCAAAAGGGATACTTGATAGCTCCAGCCTGGCATCATCCAATCGATAGATTGCCGACTCGATGGACAATAACAAAATTCTCAGAATGGAATTCGATTTATGGAATTTTTACTTTTAATTCAACGAACTTCTAACAACGATCCACCATACCAGACCGGACAATATAATTCTGTAAAGCTGTAGCCTACGAGTATATATCCAATGTATCTATGCGCGATGTCTAAATTAGGCTCTGATTGTGAATTCACTGTATACGTGCCCACAACAACAGCATAGTTGTCATCATTCGAAGTGAAAACAACAATTTTCCTCTTTTGATTCTGGATAGTGGAGGTACTGATGGTTGTTCGCTCCTCCATTGGGATTCACCTTCGTCGTCGTCGTCGTCGTTGCCATCATCATCATCAGCAACAGATTTGTTGCAGCACTATAGGTAGGTACTACAGGTAGCAAACAGAGCACAGTATAGAGAAGCATTTTCCAGACCCGATCAACAATATAGCCTTTACTTTGTTGTGCATTACTGCGTCTTGCCATTGCCACAATGGAACGCGTGTTTCCATCACCATTAGCCAAAATTGGTAAAAGCGAATCGTTTACCTCGCGACTAGATCTGCCTCTCTGTCTCATTTTAGATTTAGATTTATTTATTTAGATCTACGATAAATTTCATCAACAGATCAAGAAAAAATTCAAAATATATAAAGTACAACAATTATCTTAATGCTACCAATGCTAGTTCCTTAAATCTAGTTCTGGGTAATACAATATCTAGTTGATCATATACAACATTAAATAGTCTACAGCAAAACGTAACAGGCTCATTGGCCCCGTACAAAGTGGAGTGATGAACTTCCAATAACAGTGGTCTAGCCCTAAGATCCCTTTGGGGGGCATAAATACAAATTAAGGAAAGTAAATTAGCACAATCAATGGAAGAACAGAGTAAATCTCTGACGAACATAATACAATACATTTTACGGCGAACTTCGAGAGTATCAAGACCCAACAACAAACATTTAGAGCGGTAAGAATGATGTACATTGTCATTCAGAAAGAAACGACGCAGAGCAAAGCGCAAAAAGTTTTTTTGAACATTTTCTATTCTTTTGATGTTTTTCAAAGAAAACGGGTTCCAGACAACACTACAATATTCCAGACATGGGCGAACCATGCTTATATAAATCGCCTTAAGTGTATAGGGATCCTTGAAATCCGTCGAATTTCTTTTTAGAAATCCTAGAGCGGAGTTAGCTTTTGACATTAATTTGTTTACATGAAGATCAAAAGTGAGTTTACTATCAAAAACCACACCAAGATCTTTAAATTCTGCTACCATATTAATTAATTGTTCACCCAGACGATAAGCGGGTATAATAGTATTTTGTAATCTATTATACGACATGGTGGCACACTTGTCTATATTAAGATGCAGATCGTTCAGTTTGCACCATTCAAAAAAATAATCCAAATCTCTCTGGAATAGATGATAATCATTGAAGTTAGATATGGTCGTAAAAAATTTTATGTCATCTGCGTACAGAAGACAATGACAAAAAATTAAAATTTTCGGTAAATCATTAATAAAAATGAGAAAAAGGATCGGTCCAAGATGACTTCCCTCCGGAACACCAGACACAGCATTAATAGCTACAGAAAATAAATTTCCTATACAGACAAATTGTTTTCTACCAAAAAGATAGGATTTAAACCAAGAAAGTAATGAACCGAAAAATCCGTAACACTCAAGTTTTTTTAGAAGGATATGCAAGTTGATTCTACTAAAGGCTTTCACGAAATCGGTATAACTACGTGTACTTGCTTATGATTTTCAATAGAAGTTAAGCAATAGTTGGTAAACTGTACTAGGTTAGAGCAAGTCGACCGACCCTTCCAAAATCCATGCTGAGAATCACTTATAAAGCTACTTAATATGCATACCATCCTTTCCCTCACTAGACGGTCCAGAAGTTTAGGTATAATAGACAGTTTTGATACCGGTCTGTAATTTGAAATTTGGTCTTTTTTACCACTCTTATAAATTGGAGTTATTATCGAATATTTCCATTCATCTATGAACGACCCACTAGATAATGACTGATTGAAAATAGTGAGGAGGGGGAAGCTGAGAGAATCGGCACAAGATTTTAAAACAACAGGGTAATAACCCAAGAAATCTGGTTTTTTACTGTCCTTCAAATCACGTAATGCCGATAATATTTCCGATCTAATGAGTACCAGAGAGCTTGAGGCAGTAAAAGCATGTAAGGAACCGAAATAGTCATCATTAAAAGAAGTGAGGCTTGAAGAATCATAAATACTTTGAAAAAAAGACGCAAACATGTTCAAAATAACTTCAGGATTACTAGATGAATTGCCTAGATAATTCATAGTTGACGGAAAACCGATACTAGCTCGTTTGGAGTTAATGAACGCCCAAAAGCACCTTGGGTTTGATTTTAGGTTCCTTTCCAACAATTGAATGTGCTTATTCGAGAGGAACCTAGAAAGAAAAATAAATTCTTTCCTTAACCGAGCAAATATTTCATAATCCGATAGAGATTTACTCCTTTTAAACTTTTTATGAGCTCTATTTTTAGCATTCTTTAGATTTAGTAACCGTTGATTGTACCATGGAGGATGAGAGTTAACTCGTTTTCGTACTCTAGGGACAGAGTTATTTAAAATACTAAAAAAAATATTAGAAAATGCGTTAACATTTTCAGCCACCGAGTTGTACCGAAGTTCATCATCCCAATTCACTGACGCAAACTGATCACTCATTAACTTCAAGTTGAAACTATTAAATTTAAATATGAATTTAGTCTGATCATTAAACAAGATTTCGTTATTATATACGTATGTTTTGATTAAAATACTAATAGCGTTATGATATAATGAATTTCTTAACATAGGTAAGCAAGACTCAACAGAAACATTCATCTCATCGGATGCAAAGACAAGATCTAACAAGTTATTAAACGAATTACGAACATTACTAAATTGGCAGAGATCTAATGACTCGAGAAAATCAAGAGTGGTCTTTTCAACTTCAGATGAAAAACGATACGGAAGCACTTTATTGCCATCGGAATACCAATCGAGTTCTCTAAAATTGAAATCTCCTAGAACACAAATGTTGATGGAACGTTGGTCTACAAAAGTTGAAATGACCATCTCGATATTTTGTAGGTGCTTATTATAAATAGATGCATTACTATCAGTAGGAAAATAACTAAGAAATATTAGCAAATCGGGGTCTCCAACATTAGCAGCAGTCACTCGAACACATACTTGCTCGATATTTAATACACCTTCCACGAAAACAACGTCAATTGGAATCTCAAACGCAGTCAATTTGCGACGAACAGCTATCAAAACGCCGCCGCCACGACTTTTTTTCAAATCAAATCGATCACGCCGAAAAACAGCAAAAACTTTTTCATCAAATAGCTCATTCGTGTATATTTTATTATACAGCCACGTCTCCGTTAAAGCAATGACATCATAATCGCAAGCATCAATCGCTATAGACAGTTCTCTTAATTTCGAAGAGAAACCACTCATATTTTGGTAATATACACTTAGTTCACATGTCGATGGTGATGAAGAGGAAGTGGAAGACGGGGTAATTGTACTAAGCCCACAATCAGCGTCATTACTAACGCCAACCGCCTCAACAGCAACACAATCATCACAAGCGGCCATCGAATGATCGGCAACAGCAGCAACAGAAGACTCATTATAGACTGAAACATGTGCAGAAAAAGATGAGCGAGAATCAATTTGACTAGACAGCGGCAGCAAGACATCAACAACAGCAACAGCAACAGCAACGGGAACAGGAATAGCATTATTTGTTAAGCTTGAGGGAGCTCGATTGGAGTGACCACCTCGTTTTTTGAATGTGGTTTAAAAATCCGAATACGTAGCCCACTCTTCCAAATATCCGAGTTAAGAAAGGTAGAAAGCATATCTTCCGGCACACCAAGTTTAAAGTTTACAAACTTAAGAGTATTTTCATCCGTATCGAGTTTAATCAGCTTGTGACAGGACAAAATCGATGAATCAACTTTAAATGCCAAGGACACATAGTCAATAATTGATTGGCATGTTGTAGTTGGTTTGAAAGATGATAAATGGAGCCATTTTAAGTGTTTTATGACATTAACTTCCACTCCTAAATTAGAACTAGTATTCGTTCCAACAATGGTTTTTGCACGATTATTAGAACGTCTAGGTATAGTTGAATTATTAGCTGGCACAGCGCTAGAGACACTGGTCAGACTAGCAATGGTAGCGGAAACACTCGATGGGTTTTCCACAATAGCAGCTTCGGCATCGTCCACAACAACAACCGCAGAATGCTCAGTTGACTTTGTTTGCAAAGAGGATTGTTTGACTTTAGCGGGTATTATAGAGCACAGTTTAGCATTAGAGGCCATAACCCGTGGGGTGAGGGGAGCGTTTAAATTTGTTTTTTTCGCATTAGACTTCTTAAGCGATACTGAGGACTTAAGAGAGGGTGATGCACGAGCAGAGTCGAGAGCACTTGATAACTGAGAGCGGGTAACAATTTGTGATTTCACTTCAGGTTCGCTCACAGATGACGAAATTAATTTCTTTAATTCTATTATTTCGCGATGCAATTGATCGATTTTCGAAAATAATAAAGCACTATCGGCAAGCTCTTGATTACAATTAGGGCAATGATTAATAGACATTTTAACAGACAAATTATTGTTTTTTCTATTATTTCAAGGAAAAAAATAACCAGCAAAAAGAGAAAAACACGTCCGAACTGTACCACTGTGACACCTAAAAGTGTGTATCAATCTATCGGGTGTGTGTACTTGTATCTGACCAGATTAAGAATTGATAATTAAATCAAGATTATGGCTAAATTCGGACGACCGACGACGTTCGAAACAAATCCTTTATACGTAAGAGCTAAGTGCGTCCGCGAACTTGGAGCGCGCGCGCGAGAGAGAGAGTGCAACTATAGCACGCGCAATTCCCAGTACTCAACTTGATCAATTGACACTGATGTTGATGATGATGCTGATGATACCGGGTAATGCCTGCAGTTACAGTTGAACGTACCACATCATGGAGGTGCATGTCTCCTCTTTGACCATATCCCCGCATCCGTTATCATCAACAGTGGAGAAAGAAAACCGATTGATGGCTAATAGATGCCATCTAGCTGTAACGTACGTACGTATGTACATAAAGGTTATTATTGCGATGCAACTTGAAATATTGTTCTTAAGTGCCGTGAAACGTGAATGGAATAAAATCCCACCGATCGCGATGCGGATGAATAACGATGAGCCGAGTGAAAGGATAAAATGAAAGGTTTAGTAGACTCATTTCACTTTATCGACTTGGTCATTTCGGATTTGAGAGACCATTGCGCAGCCGCCCATTAGTCATTAGATGGTTATATTCGTGTAAATAGCATAATGACTTTCCCATTATTGGTTTCGGGGTTTCATATAGGTATTTCCCTAATGTTCAGGTGGTTGTCTGATATTAGATACTTGATTAATTGCTATACGAGTTGTGTTAACGCATGTGTACATACTTCACGGAGGTCACACACTTGGCTTAGATTCGATTCAGCTGGAGATAACGCCAAATGAGATAAGTCTGCGTAAGCGATAAAGATGCTGAAAACCTATATGAGTTGAAGACTTCGAAAATAGTGGGGCAAAATATGCGTGATTTGGAACTGACGGTAAGCAATTTACCTTATGATGACATGCATACCTACGATCGTATCTACACTGTTTTTCGCGGTATTCGATAAATAGTTTTTTGGACTAAAAAACCGCATACCGTTTCTTCTTAAATATATACTTAAATATTGGACCTACAATCTACATGTCGCAGAGAATAATATACATAATATCTTCTTTGTGAATGTCAATCAATTGCTCGGAACTGAACGAAGCACCTCGGAAGGTACTTCTTCAACAATTTAGACGATGTTAGTTTCCTAAACAAAATTCAACACATTTTTAGGTACTGTAAGCCAGATTGTGTGTTCGGCGCATTGGTTTAGGTTCTGACCCTGAATGTGGCCTAAAAACAACAATTGACCCGCTGGGTTGCCTATACTTCTCTGATGAACTCATAACTCTATACAATCTAACCTTGCTTTTTGATTATTGTTTTGTCATGAAACTGATATGAATGTTCCAAGCAAGTATTTTCAAAAGGATTTTGGAAAATAAATCCAAATCCTTTGCCCTAGAAAGCAGACATTTTGCACAGAGGTTCCCTTTATAATGTATACACGGAATAAGGAAGGATATTTTGAAATTCTACCCTTAAAGGGGTAAAAGTTTGTATGGAAAAAATTTTATTTTTCTTCCGATCGACTTCAAAGTCGGCATGTGTACTCTATATAAGAAATAAAGAAAATCAATTCTCTCGATTTTGGAAATTTTGCTTAAGGCAGAGTTATTGATGATCTCTTTCGTCGTTCGTCGTATCAATTTGAAACTTTGTACATTTATACATAAAGAAGTAAATAATCTAAATCAACACAAAAAAAAAAAATTAAACCATTTCTAGGCAATACTTCGCAACACTGATCTACTAACTGCTCCTTAGTCCTTAGGTACTTTCATAGGAAGGAAGGAAGGAAGGTTTTCTTCGCGATATTTAAATATAAAAGAGGAAACTTACTGATTGTGAAGGAATCTTTGAGGGCTGCGTGCGCGAAGCCTCGGGCAAAATCTTATAAGAGATAAAATGTACTTTTTGTGGTTTTAAGTTTAATACCAGCTGACAACGACAAAGTGAGACCCGAGCTTCGCACAATTTAAAAAAACACTATAACCCACACAAACCATTTTTTGCATTAGTTTGAAACTTTGCACGAAGAAGAAAAAATTATAGTACAAGTAGTGTTTCGCTATTTTTCGATGTGGCCCCTCAACTTTCTTTTTGAGGAGCAAAATATTTAATATGTGGGCCTATATCTTCTTAACCGCTTACCAAAATGGTGTACAATTTTACATGACCATAGAGAATAGAAAACGATTGAAAACGTATTTTAGGAGATTTCGATGTTTGCCCTTTTTAGGGGCAACCATATATGTATATGGGACCCAATTTTTTTCGTCGGACTTACTTTGAAACTTAGAACATAATACTACTCTATCATATACAGGGTGGGCCATCTAGTGGTTTCTTTTTAAATCATAGGTTATTTTGACACTGACAGCTGTTTCCCGCTCGAAATCTTGACAGAAAGTCAATATCATACCTCCGCGGAACGAAATGAGTCGCTTTACCCTTGAACAAGGTTTGGAAATATTGAACATTTATTTCCAAAGTTAGTGCTGTGTAGCCCAAACAGTGCGTTTTTTAAAAATAAGTTTTGGCCAAAAGCTCGTAAGACTGGTATGGTAGTGGACAAAACTCATGGTCCCCGTCGTCGTACGGTGCGCACAGACGAGAATGTGGCTGCTTTAGCCGAGAGTGTGAAGTGGTGGCATCATTGGACCATTTTTTCTTCAAAAATGAGGCTCGGAACAACGTTTCGGCCACCGGTGGGTGTTACAGAGCCATGGTAACCGACTTTTTTTATACTGAAATTGAAGACATGGATTTAGATGACCACTGGTTCATGTAGGATGGCGCGCCATGTCAGCCACTTGAACGACGTTGTGTTACAAAATTAATTCGAATGTTTGCTCTTACTAATAAAGCCATAATATGTACATGGAAAAAATTTAATTTTGTTCCTTTTATTGCATTTTTAAAAATAAACTTGTATTTGTCCGACCCTTTATACTAATGAAATGAAGAATCACGTACTTCAGCATTTCACCAAATTCACCCACATTTTTTTAGGGTCTTTGAACGCATCAGCAGCGGGAGACCAGTACACAGCTTTGGTCGAAAGGCAGATAAAGAGTGCGATGTTTTGGCGGAAAATTTTAATCTCAACAAATCGAAGAATTTATAACGAATCGGTGCGTTTTTAATTACTTTCTGTTAGACAAATTCTCAAGTGTAACGGCCTTACCAACAAACAAATTTAGACTAGGCAAAAGTCGAAACTAAATTATATTGTGTACCAACAACCAATTTATTCTCGACTTTAAGCTAATCGAGACTGTAACTTTCGATTCTCAGAAAGTCGAGTCTAACTCATACTTTAAGTATAAATGTCATCGCAGTAGTGTCATTTAAAGGAGGAATGCCAGATTTCCATCACATATTTTTAATTTTCATTTGAAATTCTTTAGGTAGCAGTGATTCCATTAGATTTTTTTCATAATTATCTTTAAAATAGCATAGATCGTGTTGGCGGTAGAGTGGAAGCATGAAGTATTGTTTTTGTGTTAATAAAAAAATTGCAAATATTCGTTCATCAAAGGCGTTTTCTTTTCTATTTTTTGTGTTTTTGGATTTACCTACAGAACATTTTTCGTTTTTTTTTTTCAACGTATTGCAGAAGCAGATGGATACACTTAAGAATTATTCAAACTACAAAATGTGGTTTGTTCATTTAATTCCAATATTTATTTTCCAATACATAATGTAGCTAGTCCATTTTATCTGCGCCCTGACTCCTGTTACAATCAAATTGTATGAAACTATTGATGAAATTTCACAAAACAAAAAGTTTCATCACAAAAAAGAAGGAAATTTTGATTTGCGCTCGAATAAAATGGCAGTTTTGCGAAAATCGTACTAGCTTTGACTCATGTTGTACTAGAATTTGTACTAAAGTCGTTTTTAGTAAAACGTTCGATTAATTTGGTTATTGGTAGCTCAAAAGTTAAAGTCGAAACTAAAGTTAGTTTCGAAATTAGTTAAACACGAGTTTAGTGATTGTTTATTGGTAAGGCCCTAAGTGTTTCGAAATTACACAGAGACATTTTTTTGTTTTTTCCACGAAATTACGCGTACATAAACACTATTTAGTAAAATTTCCTAAAATTGATCGCGATGGTAAAAGTGGTATACTGTGTGTAACTGCTATTTATTTAAAAGGAGTACACAAAAATGAAAATATTATACAGACGTTTACGAAAAGGAAAAGCATTTGTCCAATCACAGCATGAAATTCAGAATGAGGCAGGCACTGCGTAAGCATTTCATAACCGCCTCTTATGAGCTCTTAAGCGCTTAACAACAGTTTCACTTTTTCTCATGTTATCTCCTCAAAGTCATCAAAATTGCTGCAAAGCCTTCACACAAAATATTGCGTATACCTACATGTGTATATAGTGCCAATAAAATTATAATTAAATATAAAATCATGTATCAAACATGATGACAATGCACACAGTATGTCGACACTCATCAGCCGAGTCGTGTTTATCGTCAACAATATTAGAGACAACTTTCGTGACTTTATTCGAACTTTATCGATGAACACGCACTCAACCTCAACGTCACATTTTGACAGAACAGTGATGACACACTTACCAATTCATCTTTGTCAAATCAGTTGGCAAACAAAACAAAAATATTTATGTAAACACCAATATGCACATGCACATAATGGAACTTTGTTCTTATATTTAACACGCCTCACCCCGTCGACCGCCGACGGCCACCGCCGACCTCACACTTGATGACATTTGCCAAGAACTGTACGCGCGAAAATCGTGCCACGAAAACTGATTAGCTTCAGTTGAAGAAGAAGACGCGACAGACGTGTCTTTCTTTTTTTTTACGTACTTCGCCCTCTTTTAGCTGGAATTCTTAGAATTCAGCATTGTTCTGTGTATTTGGTATTCAGTTGTCTTTTTTGACAGACACCATGAGGAACTGTATTGGTTATTGTTGATTTTTGTAGACTTGTAGAAGGTATGCGTTTCCTTTTCTGTTTTTACGTCACTGGCCTATATAGGCCGCATTGTTCAACCTGCTGGCCGACCCGGGTGAATTCTCTTTGTTGCTGCTTAGAGTTAGAAGCCTGTTAATTTTTATGATTATGAAAATAATGAATTAATTAATATTCATTGCCAGTTGAGTAGTAAAACCGGAGAAACAGCGAAACAAATAAAAAATCGGATACGGGCCTTTAACACTTTAAGGTTATTTATACTTGAGTTTAGCACACTTACCGCAAATAAGGTTAGTAACCGTTGTGCTTTTCTTTTGTTATTTAACTAGCGAACGGTATTGAATGATTATATAGTTGGCTATGGGTAACCAGTTTCGTAGAACTTAATGATATTAGGTATATGTTATTATTGGCTTATAGTGGATCATTTTCGCCACTAATGAGAGTCTTATGCAATGATAGCCAGATATAAATAGCTGATTATAGGCAGCACAGGTTCTCTATTACCCATCGCAATAAGTCAGGCTGAAAGTACATTTAGATTCAGATCCCATAATTGTGTCTATCTCTGTATAGTCAGAACTTTGTATTACAAATGGTTGCAAAACGTAGTTGTCAGACTCGTGCAGCAGCAACTGTAGAGCCGACTGACCGACGACGACGGCATGACCGACGCACGGTGCGATGATGATACGGTTGCATGATTGCAACTGGAATTTTTGTGTCAGCTCATCGTTGGACGCATGAGCTAAGAATGTGGTGCTGTTGGGTATTATTATCTAAACTGGAATTGTATTGAATCTATTATTTGTTTTCTTGTTTTGTAGGTGATGGACAAGTATTAGTTATTATACCGCACCTTTGGATGGGTGTAAATTAGGTATGAGAAATTAATGTCAAAAATGTAGATACAATTTTTAACTGTCAGAGGTTTTCCAAAGTTACATATGTTTCTTAGGCCCTTATTGTGATTGTCGATCAGCGATCGTCACGACAATTGTCGATTGCGTCGATTGATTTTAGCTATTCGTACGCACAAAAATTGTTCACTTCCAAGAGAAAGCATCGACCAGACATTTGTAATCGACTACAAGCGACTGTCAAATCGACAAATATCAATCGCAATCGACAATCAAAGTTGTCTATCGATCGACAGTTGTCGATCAACGATCAACTATCGACACTCACAATAGGGGCCTTAGGCTTTGGGGTAGGTAGATGATTTGAGGTTTTAATTTTCCGTCGATCGGAAGTTTTGATCGAGAGTTTTGTTCGTAGGTCAAGTTCGTTGTTGAACTCTTTTGTTTTGTTGGTCTGTAAATGTACTGATAGGAAATTTCGGATCTTCACATATGCATTATATAATGTATGTAATAACAATAGGTATATATTTATTGCGTACTCATAGTCACTTTTTTTCGCAAGTTTGTCCCATGCAACTGGAACACTCATAAAAACTTACTCGTCTGTTGTTGTACTACTTTGTTTGCTTCTGGACTGCAGTGATCAGAAGCCACAACGAAAGCACCAACAATCCGCCACCTGGAAGGGCAGAAGAAAGGACTATGGCCGAGGAACACAATAAAAGGAGTTTATTTCTAACAGACAAGAGAGCATAATTGTTTTGCCCTTCTACATCGACGTGAAGCCCATTTGTCAATAGATCACAGATGTCAATAAACCTAGGTTAAGCTCGAGGCCTCCAAAAACCACATCGGAACCTCTGTTATGTAAGTTTGTTGATGAATTTCGATTACCCGGGCGCCAGTAGGATCCGGAAAACGAACCAGTTTCTGATATGTATGACATAACATATTACCGGGAACGCAGTTCAATCTTCAAGTTGTCAACTCTCTAATTGTCATTACTGTCAAAAGTAAACCTGTCATTACTTCCACTCATCGTGTCGCTGCTGGGTTCACATTTTATATCATATTCCTTTTTCTAATAATTAAAGTATTAAGTACATATCTCACATTTATAGTATATAGTATATCTGAATTAATAAACATTATAGTTGTATTAATGGTTCGCGTTTCATATAACCTGATATACTTCATTGGCGACGAGAATTGCGAAGCCGCGTGTGCGTTCTTAACCACAAATTTGCGTACGTGAACCCAGTAATTACTTCCCGCGTATTTCAGTAATTTGCCGGCAAAATTACCGATCCTAACATTTTGGATGTAGTCACAAAACTTCTAAAATCTCAGCAAGATTTTATGAACAACATTTTAGCTCAACAAAAACAGTTTGTGGATAATGGCAACCAACCTACAACAAGCAGCAGTAATAATCATCATATTCATCCTTTTCAGCCATTTGACAAAGAAAAATGTAGCTGGGAAATTTATCTTCAACAACTGGAGCAACATTTCGACGCTTACAACGTGATCACAAGTGAAAAGAAAAGAGCTTATCTTTTGTCTTGGTTAGGACCTGATATACTTCAGTTTCAAATCAGATTGGAAGTAGTTAAAGGGTCTAGTAACAGACGCCCAAATATGCAAAATCTAACACTTTTATGAGCGAGTTTAATCTATTAAGCAATAGATACATACAGATGAGTGGCCTTACATAGATGCGTAGATGCAAAGGACATTCTTTAGTGTTTTGGTAAAAAAATACTCTTCCTTTTTCAAAAAACAGTTTACTATATAGACCAAAGCTGTCGAAAGCTTCCTCTATCTCGTCGAAGATTTCTATAGCGAACTATTTGCCGGCGAGGGCATTATCCATTCTATTCCAACCCAGTGGTTGGATTCTGTAAAATACGAAACGAAAACCGCTTTCGTTTTCACTAAACCTTTCTCTATCATATCTCTATCATATTCATTTTACGTGATCTGGCCCCAGGTTTTAAAGCGCATCAGTTTCGAATTCGAAACTTGCAAACTTGCACACGTACACCTCTTTTAGTTTATCAATAATAATTTTAAGCATAAAGGAGGTGAGACTGATCAGCTGCTGGTTCAGACAAATTTTCAATGGTTGGGAAAGTTTCGTGCGACTCAGAAAACCAGGGGTCGAATCGCCACTACACTAAACGTTCACGGAATTAACCGATTTTACACATGAAGCAAAAATAAATTCCGTCACGTATTGCTCGTTCACGGATGAGACGATTCGGTCCCAGTTTATTTTTCAATCTGTTACTGTCAAACAAAATGTATGTCTGAACGTCGTGGTGCAAAAATTGTCATTCTTACGAATATGGTATTAATTACAAATGGAAAATGCTTTTCAAAAATCTTGCCAATTGATAATTTACTGGAAGGAGAACATTTTCCAAATCGTCTTCTCGAATATGACATAAAGCAGCTACATTCTTTTGAAATTGATAGCTCGCACTTTTGTCAATTTTCAAAGTTGCAGTAGTCGTCAAGGGGTTGACAAATTATGCTACAAATAAAATGTAGTTGTACCTCTTCAAAGTCCTATTGAATTTTTATTTCGTCACGAAAATTTACCTGAAAAAAAAAAGAAAAGAAAAATACAGAATTAAATTAATATAGAGTTCATATAGTTAATTAAAAGTAATACTTAAGAATGGAACTATTTAAATAACAATATAAGAATAGGTCTCCTAAGAGGCATCCTTGAAGATTTCTCAAATTAGTCTAACGCCGTTTAATCATATGCAGACAGTCTTAGGGACAAACCCTTTTGATTATCTGTAACCGTTAAAATAGCTAGCGACGACCAATCTGGCTGGAGGGGCTTGGTGGCTGAAGGCTGAGGCCGTGGTCCACTGGGAGCACCATATAAAGTAAAGTAAGTATTTTATTTATCTATCTTTTTGAAAATGTCTAGAATCGTTTGGTGAAAGGCAGCGTAGAAATAAATGGAAAGCTAACCAAAAATTAGCCATCTATGGCATCATAGTTTTGCAAATAAAAATGTATCGGGAAACGAGAGGCGGCGAACGAATGCGGCGAACAAGTAACACGTTACACGTTACAGAACAGCGCCGATTTTACATACGAAATAGAAAGAATTTGCCCCACTAATTCCCAGTTGACGGATAATGCGATTTGATCGCCGCAGTTGCTGACAATGGAAGTACGGGGTCCTTTTGTTTTAGAGGTTTATTTTTACATAAGGGCAATTTACTTGAGTTGTGCTCATTTTGATTAAATATTCCTCCATAACCTGACTTACACAGCCACAGCTGCTCAAAAAACTTGTTGAACAATTGACTTACAGAATGCACTTTTTTCGACACAGCCGTGTAACTTATTCGACCGAAGTCATAGTTAAACAGTAAAATATTTCGAATAAAGTCCAAATCGTTCCCCATCCTGGCCCTTTTCATGATTTGTATATGTTTTATTTTATTCTAAAGTTCTGCCTCTCTAAAAAAAAAGAATACCCATTACAACAGGAACAATATAACGACCTTCTGCATTTCTGAAGCACTAATCTACCCAACCTAGCAACAGGAGCTATTTGCCATCTTTATTTCATCATATAAATAAACACTTAGCGCAACAGGTATCTTTTCAGATAGCCAAGCAGCTCTCAAAGTTCTCGGCTTATTTGTCAAACAATCGAAGCTGAAATCGAAGAAAAACCTAGTCATTATTTATAGGGACTTTGCTGACAACGAAACAGCTGACTCACTGGCTAAAGTCGGAGCGACTTTGGCACTTATCGGACCTGAACCCTTCTGTGGTGTCAGTAAAAAACATTTCAGGAACTACATCAAAGAGCTTGTCTCAAAGCGAATTCAATGAAATCTGGCTTAAAACAATAAAACAACTGGGCAGAACTGCACTAGACAATTATTCCCAAAATTCTCCCCCAGATAATCGCACTCTCTAATTAATCTGGACAAAAATAACCTCAGAATCCTGACAGGTATAATTAGTGGTCATAAAAAAACATCTTCACCGAATTGGCGTCTCATCGGTCCCTACATGTAGACTACCTCTGTCTTGAGAGTGACGAATCCTCTCTTCACATATACTTATGATATTTCCGGCTCTCTTTCGTCTCAGAAAAGAGCCTGTTTGCTGTTTACTCCCAGGGAAGATTTTTGTAGGTACTCCTTACTGTCTCCGAAGTAGAAAGAAAACCTCACCAGGGAAGGCACGCACAATAGGAGTCCGCAGTGCCAGAGCCCCAGGATGGCTCTACCGACTCACTCTAAAATCTAAAGGTCCGTAAAGGTTCTCACAACCATTCGTTTGCGTGAGCTTAGATTTACAATGGTTACAATGGTTGAACAGCGAAGGGTTACCATCTCTTCCAACTGAGGAGCTCGAGTATTTGGGGTTTTATGGTACCGTTTTACTGCGTGTTTTTTTTTTTTTCAAAACTATTTTCAACTTCAACCGCAACACTCACTCTCTTAAAGTGAGTCTCCTTGGGTATCCTTACCTCTGCCCTAGCTAGATTTAAATCTCATATCAATGATTTAGTTTCAAGCCATTGTTATAGCTTGTATTGTTATAAATTGTTGTTTTTCCGCCCATTAAAATTAGAAAATTTCTCAATTTAATTTCTCATTGCAACATAAATGTAGGTAAGGCAGTCTTATTAGCGAGAATTTCTAATCGAATACATCATGCCTAATTCGAAACTTTTATAAAAGGTTCCGATGACAGCTTCCGCTATAGAGCTAATTTGTCACACTTGACGACTTCACCTAATCAGGGTACTCATATCTTTATAGACACACATCGGACTGTTCCGTCACGCATTCAGCAATAAACAATGAGACATGTTGCTGATAACAACATTGTCAACATGTGGCGATAATTGAAGTAAATCCGAGGTCATTAGTCTGACAATTGCATGATTGGTTCGCTGACGAAAGTGACAGACTTTCTGTTTTGTACGGTTTTAGTTTTTATCTTTCATTGTCATTCTGATGTTACTTAAAGATACTGGTAAATCTGTTCCACACCGTTATCCAAGAAATATGATTGCCCGCCTGTAACAGTAGGTATACGGTATACCCAAATTGAAAGAAGCAATTAAAAGAAAGCGATATAGGTACCGGTGCAATACCAATCACTGTACTTGTTATACTGTTGGTAGTCGTTTCACCGATTTCCAGCTCCGTGAACTTATAAGCCGCAGTTGGTGACCCGGCCTTACTTGATTCCCCTCCCCTTGTAACAAATTTCTATGCACCATCATGGGTATAGAAGAAGAATTCAATTAAAAAATCATATTCAGTAGCAGGGAAGACTGATCGTCTCTTATTTTCCATTTCGTCCATCTCACAACGGATGCAATTATCTGATAATGGATAAACACTGTGCGCTTGCATGCGAGTAGCTATGCAGCTCATTCCCACGGTTAAAGATCATGATCATGATCAACAGATTATTTTCATCTTTGCGCCTTTTTTTTGTTGTTGGTGCTGCTTTATTCCCTAATCCAATTTTGTCTGCAAAGCTAAAGTTGGGGTTCGCTTAATCTGCTCCTCGGATTGATTTAGAGAGATGGGGAAATGGTGTATAATGCACCTGTTTATGAGATTAAAAACAAATGAAGTACGTACAGCTGCAGGATTATGCTGTGAGCCTGAGCATGATGTTTTGAAAGTGTAACCAAATTAACGGCGAGCAAGACGATTGTTTTACATCAATTTTTTAACTCCCGGTGTGTTGGTTATACCTATATACGAGTACATAATGCTACGCTTTTTGTTGAATGGACAAATGGACGAAAATTAAGGTGTTGAGTAATCCAGGTGCCAAAATTGTATGCTAATTGGGCTAAGGTAACACGGAAACAATGCGGTAACAGTATCAGCTCAGTGTTTAAAACTTTAACAGTATATGGAATGAGGAAAAGAGGATAACAAGACGTTATTTAAAGGCCATACAAAAAATTGCAATTGATTTGCAGTTCAGGCCTGTAATTAGAATTTAATTTTACTGGCAAAAGTTGCCAGAACAATTTTCCCCATTCTAAGCATTTAAGGATGTGGGTGGGCCATCTAGTGGTTTCTTTTTAAATCATAGGTTATTTTAAAGCTGACAGCTGATTCCCGCTCGAAATCTTGACAGAAGGCCAGTTTCATACCTCCGCGGAACGAAATAAGTCGCTTTACACTTGAACAACGCTGGGAAATATTGAAAACGTATTTCCAAAGTGAGTGCTGTTTAGCCCAAACAGTGCGTTTTTTGAAAAGAGGTTTTTGCCGAAATGAAGCACGCACCGCACCTACTGTAGACAAGTTTGTGCAAAAAGTTCGTGAGACTGGTGTGCTAGTGGACAACACTCATGGTCCCCGTCATCGTACTGTGCGCACAGACGAGAATGTGGCTGCTGTAGCCGAGAGTGTGGAGTGGTGGCATTTTTGGACCATTTTTTCTTCGAAAATGAGGCTGGGAACAATGTTTCGGTCAATCGTGGGCGTTACAGAGCGATGTTAACCGCCTTTTTTTTACTGAAATTGAAGACATGGGTTTGGACGACCTCTGGTTCATACAGGATGGCGCGCCATGCCACAATCGATCTTTTGATCTATAGCCGTCTTGGTGATGTCAATTTGCCGCCTCGGAGCTGCGATTTGACCCCTTTGGACTTTTTTTTATGTGGGAAACCGTGAAGGCCGAATGATATGCCAACAATTTGGAAACGATTCAAGCACTTAAGGCCAATATTATCCAAGCAATCCGTGAGCTACAGCCCGAAACCATCAACAAGGTCTTGGAAATTTAGAGTGACAGAATGCGCTACTGCGAAGCCAGCGTAGGCAGCCACTTGAACGACGCACGTTGTGTTCCATTATTAATAGGAAATTTTGCTCTTACTAATAAAGCTATAATACATGGAAAAAAATTAATTTTATTCATTTTATTTCATTTTTAAAAAGAAACTAGTATTGGCCGACTCTTACAAACTATATGTAGAAGGGAAAACAGCCTGATAGATGTTTTCACCACCTTTAAGTAAGAAGGGAATATCTCTTCCTCTTGTCCATGCCAATCGAAATTAAGGGTCAAATAACTTATCCTTGTGGTGTTCCTCTTTAGGTAGTGTATCTTAACAAAAGCCTATTGAAATTCAAAAACAGGGATGTCAGAGTGATTGCATACTCAGATGATCTATTATTGCTTGCGGCAGATAAATTCTTACCGATCATAAGCGAACTGTTTGAAAATTCATCATATTCATCATCAATTCGGTCCCCAAAAGACTTTTTAAATTGCTCACACCAATTTTACCACAACTCGAGCCACCACACCAGTTATTGATGGAATAACCCGGCGAAATAGATTAAAAACAGTGACGACAACTTTATTAGGGTGGAAACAACATTTTTCTGTCAGATGATTGAAGGCTCAAAGAATAGAAAAACGTATTTAGAAGGTCTAGCGCCGATGTCATTGTTGATATTGTTGAGCTAATGGTATATTGGTTCTAAAAAGTGTCCTATATAATACCCGCACTCCGCACATTTACAAAACCAATTAAAATAAATTAACTGCACTTCGCGAACTCGCCAGGCGCCCTTTTAGATCAGATACGAACTGCGAACTTAACTCAATGCGTCTGTCTCACCTGGCGAGCTGCATGTGCAGAAAATACACTAATGTATAAAACCTTTGAGTACGAGGGATTTCCCTACCCAAGTAAGCTAATACCAATAGTTGGTTCATGTATTGACTAACACAAGAATTATGTTTATACTCTAAGCATATGGTGGCTATAAATCAATATCAAATAAGATCCATAGGACCTTAAGCTTAAAACCTTACAAACCTTCGGTTGAGTTTTATTTTTTGACGAATGAATACCTACCACACAAAATTGTAAGCGGTAGATATAGGTGAAAATTATTCTCAAAATAGTTGTACCCTCTGTCAGGCATTCACAAGAGGTGTTAAAGGTATGTCGTAACATTACAAAGGATCTACATATTTATTTCCTTTTTAATCACACCCAACTTGTAATTAATCCGCTTACACTCAAACCAGCCCACTTGGACATCTACTTAGCGTTGTCCACGATTAATTAATTAAACGTCAGTTTTTTTTTTTCTTCTTATAAGCCTTTCTCCTTTTTCGTATAAGGCATTTCCCTGGCATCAAATTCTCCTTAACGCACAGACGAAATCACTTTCTAACCTAAAAAACAAACAAGAAGGTAGTTTGTCTCCATACTAAAAAGACTGGCGACTGCAACCAGAAACTAGCTGTGCTGTGTCATGCTACTTTTTTGCACCCAGTTACATCTGCACACCTGTCTGTCTGGTTTGGTTTGCTGGAAAATCGCACATGAATTTTCCTTCTCAATGTTTATTTATCTTTCTCCGGTCATTTTGCTTTCATGTGACAGCAAACTAAACTCTCTACAAGACCACTTGGCCTTGCTCCCTCGCTTAGGTCTGCCTCTGCATAGCTATGTACCAGACACTAACTTGGAAGCTGTAACTCAAGTAATTGAAAGAAAGTAAAATTGTTTGTGTTGCACTCAGTTACTTTTTTTTTTTTCAATGCAAATCGTGAAAGGAAAAACATAAAACAAAATGTCGGCCGCTAGTCGGAAAATCACTTGAGAGATTTAAAGTTGTTCGTTTATTTTCTTGCATAGCGCTTAATCGTACGTCAGTCAATTGGTATTACTTGTCAAGTGGTTTCGATACCGACACAATCGGAAAGCAAAAGTATTGCCGCCAAAAACGAAAAAAAGAGGCTAAGACAACCACAACAACAATTTGATGTCTGAGTTCAAGTGTCAGTTCAACGCAGATACAACGTGCGCGCATGCAAATGGGGGAACGAATCGTTGGCGCTGATAGAATAGTGATTGCCCTGTGGGTGGGTGGTGTTTAGGAGAGCGGAAATGATTATCTGTCAGGTTAAACGTTTTCAATTGTTGATTAGTTCAAGTGAAATATAGCATGCAACGATGCGTGTGATTTCAAAATAATTGCAATCGGCGCAATCGGTCTAATCGAAATCATTTCCTGTCATTGTCGTCTGTAATAAAACTGTTTTTTTTTTTCGACATCCCTGCTATACCTATCTTTCATGGTCGTTAGTTCGCTAATTGACACTAATTCTCTTTTTATATTCGCAGGCGACTATCTGTCTCTTTCAAATTCTTTACAAATTAGTTGGTCGTGAGGTCTGACTCATGTCTACCAATTCGCACAGTTCCTTCACCTTTTGCTGAAACATTTCCAAAAGCAACCAACTTAATAAATACTTTTCATTTGCCGTTTGAATTTTAATCAAAATACAATATCGGTGACGTCTACGAGATATCACAGGCAGTTCAATGAGTTATGGCTGCCATAGCAGGGGTGTAGTAGGCTGTATGCTGACTGTGCTTCAGCACTTCATTCAACCATTCTTGATGGGCAGCAAATGTGAGGAAGCCAATAACATCCGTTACCTACATCGGTACAAGGAAATATTGTGCAATTTAATTTGTACCCATACAAAGTATGGGCTATCTGGCTGGTTTCTTTAAAAAAAATGTTATTTTGACACTGACAGCTTCTTGGCGGTAAAATGAGCCGTCACTGTTGAACATTTTCAATTATGTAGTTGTATTTAAAACCTAAGAACTGCACATTTACCCCTGACACCTGACAGCTTTATTTAAGTTCACTCAAATTGCCAAATATTTTGAAATTGAAAGAAAAATCATAAGAAGAAGGTTCACAGTCATATAAAGGTGATTTTTTTGCTGTTTGGTTTTTCAGCCTGATTTTTTTGATAGTTCACGTGTGATTCGTGACACGTGTCAAAGTAAAAAAATGCTCAATTAGCATTGCCATTTCACCATGGATAGACTTTCGCCCAAACAACGTTTGTAAATTATTGAATTTTATTACCAAAAATCGTGCTCAGTAAAAAATGTGTTTAGAGTTTAGAGCACTTCGTCCATTTTATGGTCGGCGTAATCGTTCTACTGAGCTATGTACGTTAATAATCAAAACTGCCGTATATGGTCTGCTGAGCAACCAGAAGCATAGGGTATTTCGCGAAGCTATCCCTTTCAGAAGTGTGCTTTCTCTTTCACTGAAATGTCAAAAAAACTTGTAGGAAAGCAAACGAAATTTTATATGGCGGGAGATAGGTTTTGCCCATTTTATTTGTGAAAAGTTTATAATAAAGTGCCAAATACAAATTGAAAACGTTACAGTCTTGAAATTTAGAGTTTCTTAAAAGTGTTTACAAAAGTTCAATAAATAAATTTGTAGAGATTGTTTCAAAAAATCCAAAATTAATTTAAACCCTATCTCCCGCCATATAAAATTTCGTTTGTTTTCCTACAAGTTTTTTTAGCTGTCACTTTGTTATTTTTTCTCATTTGACACTGACGTTGTTGCGTCCACAAAAATGTACCGTTTGTTGTGGTTTATGGGCCTGTGGCATCATTGAGCTGTATTTCTTCAAATATGACGATGGCAATAACGTTACGGTCAATGGTGCTCGCTATCGTTTGATGATTTGTTTGACTTTTGTTTGCCCAAATTGGAAGAGCTGGGTTTGGTCGACATGTGGTTTCAACAGAACGGCCGGCGCGACATGCCACATAGCACCCGAGTTCATAGACATATTGCGAGGCGAATTTGGTGAGCACATCATCTCACGTTTTAGACCTGTGAATTGATCGCCTAAATCGTGTAATTTGACGCCGCTGGACTATTTTTTGTGGAGATATGTGAAGTCTCTAGTCTATACGGATAAGCCAGCAACTATTGCCACCTTGGAAGACAACATAACTCATGTTATTGGTAAGATACCAGCTTTCATGACTAGCTTTTTCCCGCGGCTTTGGTCGAGCAGCCCAAAAGGGTCTGGTACACAGAGATTCACCCACAGTCAGTTAGTTTCCATTTTATATTTATTACTGTACCCGCCCGGCTTTGCCCGTGCTTAGCAATTACAATGCACATCTATGTTCCAAGTTTTACAACTTTTGCTCCCATAAGTTTCCCAACACTTAGCGTTTTGTTTTTGTATGTAGGTGCTACGTCCTTTTGCTCAATTTTGACCAATCTTCACAGAAACCCTTTCGGGCCAATACGCACGATGGCAGGGGGGTCTATTCTCACCATATTTCCCGTTATTTATAGCCCATCAAAGTGGGAGACCTATAATTTGTTGGTGTAACCACTTAAAACGCTATAACTTCTAAATTATTATAGGTACAAAAATTGTTTGGGGCGCTGGAGTAGGTATAATATTTTCAGTCAATAAAAATACATACATGCACTTTTCTGTGAAAATTTAAAAGTTTAAAATTAAAAAAAAAAAAGAAAATAAAGTTTCCACAGAAAAATTATATTACAGTACATCTTAGAATAAGTCTATATTTAAACAAAAAAAATTAAAATTTTCTTAGAAAATTCAAGGAAAATTTAAAACTTTAAAATTAAAAAAAAAAAAAAAAATAGAAATAAAAGTTTCCGCAGAAAATGTATTTTACAATACATCTTAGAATAAGTCAATTTAACAAAAAAAAAATAAAAAAAAATAAATTTACTTAGTGTTCATAATCGAAACCTGAGCCAATTGTTTTGTACATTTTGAAAAGACAATTTAGTAGCACATACAAGTCTTAAGCACTTCGGGTACATCTGCGTAGCTACAAAAAAGTTATGTCTTCTTAAACTCAAAATTATGAAAATTTGTTATTTGATTTTTTCACTTAAAATGTTTTTTTCTGAAAATGTTTATTGAAATTTTTATCCTTGAAAAATTTTCTAAAAATTATGTTAAGAAGTTGTAGTGAAAGCCATTTTTTGTCAGACAAAATTGGTAAAAAAGAGTCTCGAAATTTCTCTGAAATAAACTAAAAACGAGAAAGTTAAAAAAATCAATGGGTGTTAGGTCAGGAAATCTGGGTGGCCAAGGGTTGGGGTCAAATCGACCAGTCCACCGTTCGTTGTGGAAGAATTTGCGGGCCTAGTAAAGTGTTTCCTATTAATCCAGCCCAAACATTTACGTTAAACCTCCTTTAAAATAAGCAACACATTTTGAAGAAGTTGTTCACAATAATTAATATCGTATACCTTTGAAAGGATGTTGTGCGTATTAAATGGAGATTATGGTAGTCCCATCCATTGTGAATTGGGCTTCGTCATTCGACAGAATGTTTGCCCGACTTCTGCCTATTTGCGCAGTAAATCCTATACCGGTGCTAAATGGAAAGGGAGTAATCTATTACTCTGTAGAGTTGTGTGAATCCTGGTTCTGGGAAGTTGCAACTGCACAGCTAGTCTGTGGACCTGACTGAAGGCTGAACTTCCACAGCACGCAAAACCCGATCTTCAACCGATGCGATGCTGCCACATGCTGCGTCTTAACGTCGTTCTATTTGGAAAAGCTGGCTTTTTATCAACAAGGCGCTGATATGGATCAGCGAATACCCGGTTCTACGATTTGGGTATCGGCGTTAGTACTCCTATCTTGCCAAAGAAGCGTTTCCATTTCAGAACCCGTATACAAAAAATATTTCCGCGTATTCTTATATAACTTATCAATGTTAAGCTTTTTTTTCATATTCGACAATTAACTGTTAACTGATGCATTGCTCATGGGTACGTTTATTATTCTCACTTAATTTATTTTGACCATTTTTGTCTGACAAAAAATCCCTTTTACTATAAAACTTCTGTTGATCGTACATTTAAAAAATGACTTAACATAATTTAGGAAGGATAAATGTTTCATAAAAAAAATAAAAATGTATAACGTACAAATTTTGAGAAAAAATAATTTTAAGCAAAAAAAAGAAACAACACATTTTCATAATTTTGAATTTAAGAAGCTATAACTTTTTTGTTGCTGCTCAGATGCGCCCAAAGTGATTAAGACTTAAATGCGCTACTAAATATTATCTTTTTAAAATGTACAACACCATTTTGTACCTATAATAGTTTAGAAGTTATAGCGTTTAAAGTGGTTACACCTCCGAATTAGAGGTCACCCACTTTGATGGGCTATAAAGGGAAATGTATGGTGAGAATAGACCATATTTGTTCGGCAGAACATTAGGAATCACCCCTTAAAGGATTATACCGCCTAACTACACCCTGATATAGCAAAACTTTTCTAATACTCGCAAAATTTAATGTACCTATTCAGGGCTATCGGCAATACCGGGGGAAAAAAATTCCCCCCGAACATTTTTTGTTCCCTGGAAAATATTCCTCCTATCGTAGATCTCCATCGGAATTTATTTCCCCCGGAATTTTTCGAAAATATGTTCGAATGCATTGACAGTTGTCAATTGTAATTTATTCAGTTGTCATTTAAGCTCATGTTTGGAACTATTTTGCAAATTATTTGTATTAAATCAAGGAATTGTGTTAATTTTAGTAATTGCAAAGATGCAAATTGGATTTATCCTTATTTTAGTAAAGAAAGTGTTCGATTCGGTGAAATAATAAAGAAAATAGCCGAGGAACAAATTCAACAGGAGAAAATTGAAGTGAGATTGGACAGAAGAGCTTCAAGAGATAAATCCATTCCTTTGGAGTTACCAGAGTGAGTCGTTGTAAGTAGAAATTAAATCGCGTTGCAATATAGTTTACATATATGGTCAACAAACCAATCTTCAAATATTTACCGGATTTTCTCTCGTACAATCTCTCAATAGTCAAAAAGCCTTTCGCTACCAATCCCATAATCGAGCTGGGTTCTGGCAGAGCTGTGGTTCTTTGCAGAAGGAGTTGGAAAGGATAATGAGATTGGATTAGCACAAATATGGAATAGCCTTTAAACTTTATTTATTAAACAAATTCGTTTTATAAAAAAAAAAATAAATTAGTAAATAAAATGCATTTACATATTTCCTCGTTTCAAATCAACCGAATTGAAAAAAAGCAACTGACTTTAAATTTTTTCCTATAGAAACTGCTTGCGTTTTAAATTTCCACTTGCAAATTTACGAAGGAAATATTAAGGGGGAAACTTTTTCCCTTTTTCGAAATTCATTGCCGATACCTATTTTTGAGAAATGGGAAATATTTCGTGGGGAATTTTGTTCACGATAGCCCTAATTATCAGCAGCCCCAATAACTTAACTACATAAGAAAACTAATTTAGGTAGGTACTTCTGTGAGTAATTGAGGCCATATAGCATATAGCATGCCATACACCAGCTCCTTGGATATTTTGATAGTCCCGCGTAAGGTTTGATTAGTTGCAGTATGCAAAAACGTTTTGGAATGTTTGTGATCCATTCACGTGAATTTCTGGCTTCATTCACCATACACACAGATTGTCTTGTGCCAATCTTAGAGTCTTCCATCTTATCCTGGGTATAAGCTCCATCATTATTAAATTGTCACTTTTTTGTTAACAATAAAAAAAGAAAAAAAAAAAAACAAATGTAAAAGCCCGAGGCTATATTGCAGTCACGCAATGTATATTTGTATCGTTATCGCCCCGGATACCTTATCTCAGAGGAGCGCCTGACGTACATTTATCTACACAGGAATTCACATCATCAGCGTTCAGCTTCAGTGTATATAGAAAAAGAGTGTAGAAAAAGAAAAACTGGCGATCGGCTTTCATAAAACATTTCTCTGCAGTACACATACCTTAGTGAGTTTTCCTATTCGTCGTATTGGACATTTGTTATTTTGATTTTCCATCATCCAGTTACTGTTGTTGTCATCTACACTGGGACTTGGCATACTATCAACAATTGCATTTGATGGTGGATACAGATTCATCAACTAGGCATAGAGGCCCCCATTTTACCTACTGATGGCGAGGTACTCTACAACAGTCGACACTAGTCAAGATCAACGACACAAGTTGCACCGTATCGTGCGTACCTTTACAGCCCAGAAGAAGTCCGGAGTAAGAACCCTTATATCTAGTCATAGAAATGCGCGAACTAAGAGTACTCGTATTCGTACTCGTATCGTAGTCGTACTCGCAAGGAGCAACGAATGGATGATGGAATGCATGCATTCATATTACGTGGAATTAAATATGACTCTGATACAACACGTTTTCCTTTAACTAGTCTCTGTCGTTTGAGCTGTCATTAGGGTTTTGTTTGTTTGATGCAGTTGCTCTGTTGATGTTGATGTTTGTTGTTAGTGACGGTGTGTAAAGAAGAGGAGATTTTTATCTACGAGTAGCTTAGGTGTAAAATTTTAACGTAAGTTGGTTGTTGGTGTTTCTGTTTTTTTTTTTTGTTTTGTCATCTTTGTGTATAATTTGCAGGAGTTTTTTTAATGACTTTGTTCTTTATTTGTTCGTGTTGCTGGGTGACAAACGTGATTTGCTTGTAAAGTCGGGATTAAGACGTTTCAAGCGGCAAGATTACTTGTGAAGATGAAGACCATAATATAAGAGGGCTCTGTGGATTGTACATATATGAGATCTATCATGAGAGATGTGCATAAGTGTTTGTTGTTCCAGAGTGATATCGGTCAGAGATAAAATGTATTTATTTGCAAAGCACTTTGTTTGTATTTATGCATTCTTAGGTGAGGGAAATACCATGTTAACCTAAAAAGAGTTTTTCATTTGAAAAATAAGGCACTATCGGTTGCATTTCCATAACGTGAATGGTGTAGTGAGTATAGGGGTGGTGCGTATATACCCATACCATTTGCACACAATATTTACTCAATTGTGGGCAGCAGTAACTCATATAAGAAGGCTATAATTTGTATCAAAATAGAAGCACCTAATTTTTCTTAGGGACCTCACTAGAATTCGGGGTGATATAGGTCCTCAAGCAATAAGACTCTTCAGCTAAAAGAATTAAGATCTATACGACAAGCTTCGACATCCATGATCCAAATTTTGACGAGGTTAGCAATCAAAATAAGGATAAGGAACCTTAAACAGGCGGCTTGCAGCCAAACAACAAATAGAGATCCTGGATAGGTTTACAAAACTGAGATTAAGGCCGCACCCAGGCTCTGAGATTGGGATGTACTCTGGCATTTACTAGCAGAGTCATTGGGTGTTTTTATGCCGACTTAGACATGAAGGCAAGCCGGATAAGGTCCAATTTTAAAAACATTATACATACTAACTTATGCTCACGCCATCACATTAGCATTAGGGTGTACTAAGGCATATTGATTGGCGCGTATCCGTAGGAGAGAGAGGCCCTATGACCAACAAGTGGAAAACAGGACTTAAGTAAGTGATTGTAGATTCGGAACACTACTTGGTGGTAGCAAAAGATCGGATGTGGATGCCACCCAGACTATCCGCGGACTTAGTGAAAAGATACCAAGTCAATACTACCAAGTGCCAAAACCGATGTACTGGATTGGGTTTCAACTATAGGCGACTACAATAAAATCTCTGGTTCGATGAAGGTTGTCGCTGGCAAATGGCAGGCAAGAATGGCACAGTCAATGCTGCAGATTAAAATCAAAATGGCTGAGAGACCTGCAGTCTCTATATATACTGGCAAGACAGGAGGGAGCAATATCGATTTTTTAAAATGAAAAAAAAAGCACGAGAAGCTGTCGAGTATTTTTTAGCGGTGCTACTGTCGAGGTAATGTTTGAAAGTACTACCTATAAGAGGGTAAAACGATTCCAAGGATTTAAAGCCCAAAATGAAGTACTATTCAGAGACGAGCTTGTTGAAGAAGATCCACCGCCGGTGCTAAAGATTTGTAAAAAATGGCAAAGACAACCAATATTTCGCTTCTGAAAGATCCAGTCAACCTAAGATGATAGTCAGAAATTCCTATAGCTTTTCAAAGCAGCGGGAAATGACTTAATAAGTATAGCATGCGCCAACATTAGCATTTTATCGAATGAAAGTATGCAGTGCCTACAGTGGTGCCTCTGGTCTCTGGTATACAATCGCACCAGCTGTCATAGAAGCCTCCATTCGACTAACGCCACTCTGCATATTTGCATATTTATTAAAAAAAAACCGGCCAAGTGCGAGTACCACTCTCGCACCGAAGGTTCCGTATACTTGGCCAGAGTTGTTGTCTTGAAAACGTTCCGTATTGTCCCTATGTGACCTTTGTGTTTCGGCAGGAGGTCGAAAATCATAGATATCTTTTCAAAAACCCCATAAAAAAACATTTAAGATAACAAGTGGCATACAGATGGATCTAAAATGGCAGTTTCTGCGTAAATGGGTTATAGTCTCAGTGGGCCTTACTAATAATCATTTTTAACCTACACGTCAAATATTTTGTGGATCACAATGGATACTTATGTATTGAAAATGTCACCACTTGAGGTCGCAAAAATTAACCTGCACACTAAAAATAATTATTACCGCGCCGAAGGCTTTCAAGCCACTCTATTCAGGAATGTGCTGGCATCATCCTAAAATTAGAGGTAAAATGTGTCCCCATCTATAAACTGACCGAGAGTTATGTACATGTAGCAGTAAGAGCTCTAAGATCTAAGAACCTGATTGACTTCAATCACTCTGGATCATTTATCCCAAAAGAATAAAGTCAAACACTAGTGGTTGCCAAAGAGCATTGATGGATACGAAATGGCCGATGGACTAAGCCGACAAAGTCTCTCTGATGCATTCCTAATTCGGCGGTAAAAATAACAACCAAAAGTTGGTTAAAGAATGACAATTCTACATATTTGTTGCGCTTGTCTGACAATTTCATAATTGTCAGTTAAATACAACGACATAACTATTTTGTCATTGTCATATTTTGACAGTGTCTTACAATTTTGTCATAGTTATAGATTTTTTAATAAATTTGTGGTAATTGCTTTTTGGCCGATGCTCTAGATGTCTACCAATCTCTTAGCAAAATATACTTTGGTGCTGTTTTCGGGACATGCAGTTTTTCCTTAATCCTTAATCATAAAATGCAATAAAACTATTTTTTATTCTTTCTTTAAAGTGTCGAGTGCTTACTATACGAAATTGGATTTGAAATTCTTCATCACTTCCGCTGGAAGAAATAATAATACATAATTTAGCATTTTAAATCATATTTTTTACATCGACATCACTATCAATCCTTGACCGAAATTTAAACGCCTGTCGGAATTGTCCGTTACGTACAGATAAAATTGTAAATTGTAAAATGTTATCTGTCTCATAAAAAAATTGTCAGCACAAATTTGTCAGAAAATTCATGACAATTCTCGGAAAGTTCTTGACAATTTATTTTTTTTATGAAACCAAAACTTGACAATTGTCGATAATTATGAAACAGAAATTTGATAATAGTCCAGGATGTCAGTTTACAATTTTTCACCTATCACCTGTCGCAATTGTCAGTTTTTATGAAATAGGGCCCAGGTTGTCCGACAATTATACAGCTATAAATGACTTCCATAATAAATCAAAACAATCAAAAAAGATTATGAAATATTGTTTTTATAAAATACCCAATAGTTAATGTGACATTAACTGTCATTTAGAGTGAAAATGTTTTAGCCAAAGTCGCATTTATCTAGAAAGTTTCCTACATCTCAGCCATTATATTTTTCCTGATTTAATAAATAAATAAAAAGAAACAGATTCCAACAGCAAATTATTTAAAACAATCGTAAAATGTCTGCAACAAAGTCAACGACATCATCCATTTTAGTTCTTGCACAGTTACAATATGCAAATTTTAGAAACAAAAAAAAACTCACTAAAATTTGCAAAAAACATTTAAAAGAAGAAACAAAAAACGTAACACAATATCAACGCTACTCTTAGCCACAGCCAGGCCACTTAACCAGCTTTTGGCATTAAAATGAGTTTTTAATAAATATTTCATGATTTCGCTATAAAAGAATTTGAACAAAATTTAAATATGTGCGGTGAAATACATAAATTCCGCTGGCTAAACTTTTATACGTCAACAATGAATTCAATATCAAACAAGTTAATTGGACATTATTAATTAAGGTCGATTGACGGTAAAGTTGTAAAATCAAATTGTTACAGAAGGTTATTTCAGTTAACAGACAATGACGATAGCTATTTCGAAAATTACTAATTTCCTATCCCAATTGGTTTGGTTAAGAGAAATGTTTTTATCAAAGCAAATCAATGCGAAAGTTTTGATCAATTTTTATTGGAAAACATTATTTTAAATGTGCGTGTTGTGTTGTGGCAGTGTAAAGTTTGGGACAATGACGTTTGCTTGGAGCAGTAATTTGTACTGAAAAACACTAATAAATTTCCACTCAAACTATCGAGTATAGTAGATAGTACAGTCTATTAAGTACCTAACAAGTACATACTTTTGACCATTGTGCATTTGCAATTGATCCATTGTGGTACTTAGTTCTCTATGAGGATTCTCATAATCCATACCTACTTACTGCTACTTACATTCCCATCAATGCCGCAAATGAAATTGAAAGCTTTTGAAGCATCATCATTTAATTATTCAAAAATGTATAACAGCAAAGCGCCATATAGTGCACACATTTCCACAGCCAAATTATTATATTTCGAGTCAAGCTGAGTTATCATTTAAACTTTCTTCACCAGCAATTCACATGAATTATTACCGTTTTTACAATAGGAAACTTAAAGACCATCATTGTGACTAAAAGATCCGAATTACGTAATGAAGTAGTTAATTAAAATTTACACTGTGATTTCGAGCGCAGTAATTAATTGAAAGTGTAAACTTTTAATTAAGTAATAGACGGGCGAATGTCAGATAAAAACAAAATTACCTATGATACAACAAGAACTACTAACTGTAGGTACAAATTGAAAGTGTAAACTTTTAATTAAGTAATAGACGGGCGAATGTCAGATAAAAACAAAATTACCTATGATACAACAAGAACTACTAACTGTAGGTACAAGATTTATTATGGCATCGTAATGTACGAAATTTATTAGAAAAACAGTGTTTTTAGTTTTTGTCAGAGACTCTTTCTAATGCGAGGAAAGTGTGGGAAATGCGTGTAACTGGTAGTTAGCGTCAGAGAATATAACAGAAGAATATGTTCGAAATCGAAAGAGCAGCTTTGTATAATGTGTTGAGTGGGCTCTATTAAAGTCAAAGAAAACCATTATTATATATTTTTTACGTTCTTCATCAGACCTATATCCATATAAAGGGTGCCCCATAATTCACGCAAAATTTGAATTCGTTAAAATTTGAATTTTGCGCCATTTAATAGTACAGTGATGCCAACGGGAAAAAAAGATAACAATGTGACAGCCGACAGTTAGGGGTTAGTAAAAATGGAGCGCTATATGATAGAACAACGCATTTTCATTGTTGAGCAATATTTTAAAAATAGGTAATGAAGGTTTGTTCGAACAAAATCATCTTCTGTATACTCTATGATCTATGAATCAATAAAAAAATGTAAGCTTTCTAATAAAAAATTTGTATTTTCTATTCAAACACTCATGTCGACTTGGCTGCCAACATAAATTAAAATGAACAGCACTATAGGAAACATTGAAAATAAGCAACTTAACTTCCACATTCAAAGGGCTACAACTTCATTAGATTCAATTACATTTTGTGTCATGGCAGACTTCAAATTCCATAATCTCATTCCGTGTAAAACATGGCGCCATAATTAGCATTTTCATAACAAATAGGTAGAAGTGAAACTTCAACAAAATGAGAATGCATATACATCATCGTCGGCATAATTATTTACAAAAAAGTAAAGTTAATTCTACTCATAAATTTGAACTTACTTCATGTTTCATGTACATTTTGGCATCAATGGAAAGGTCATTTAAATTCCGTTTGAATGATACAAAACTTTCCTTAACCCATTAAGTTCCCATTGAAAATTTAGAACTTTTGTAAAAGTCTACTTTTTTTTACGTTTTTCCTCGGTCTCAAAAAAAAAAAAAAAATGTTTTGATGCAAAAAGTTTCTTCAAACAATTCTAATACTGACTGCAAAAATCTCTTCGCAAATATTTTTTATTATTTTTTGAAAATTGCTAAAAATGTCTATTTTAGCCATTTTTTCCTTCTTTTCATACAAAATTTTTCTAAGATCATCCCATTCAAAAGATGGCTGCCTTCGTAGGAGTACGAGTTTATATAATGTCTGAACCTGAAGTTACTGAGGTTATAAAGAATTGAAAAATATTTCTGAATAGTTCGGAGTTTATCTTGAAGTGTAAATCATACATAGGTAAATCAATGTTGTGTAAAGAACGCATAGATCGACAGCCTTTTGAAAATGCACTTAACAATGAGAAAGAAATGTTAAATACTTGGGATGTAAGGTGAGCATTCTCATTTCAAATACTTTACTCACTTATGTAATAGATTGCCTATAGCTTTCTTCGCCGATCATAATTTTTTAGGGCAATGTCCTTCCTAGGGGGAAGCGGGACCTAAACTAACTCAAAGTAACCACTTGGAAGCAGTTGGCCATAGACCGAGCTAACAACCAATACGCCGGTCGAGTCCTTGGTCCACCCCTGGCTGTAGCAATGTTGCAATGTTTCTACAATGGATGACACTGTGTTCTATGTAAAAAAAATAGCAAAGGCGCGCAGAAGCTGAAACCTCTTTCCTACTTTCGCCGCACTGAACCAAAAGGGCTAGTGCTTATGTTTGCTTCATTTTTCCTCTCAGGTTTGTATGAAACTGACATTTCACTAGCAGTCCATGTATAGTATGTCAATGACTATAATAGTTCTGCCGCATGCAATCTGTCATCCCCTATCATTAACGCTCGTATCTTTTTGCGGACAGAAAAGAGGATAAATGCCCGAAATTTGAAGATTTCAAAGGATATCGCAATTTAAAAAAGAGGATATATAGGGGATAAGTTTTTAACTTGTTTTCGCACTGAAATTGATGAAATTCAAGAATAGTATCAATACAAAAATTAATGTAAATTGTGTTTAATAAATTATTATTATTTTTAAATTACATATGTGTTTAATAAACAACCAACGTGCCATCTTCGCCGTCGTCGTCATTCGCATCTGAATCGTTTTCGATAGCAATAATTTCTCCACTTTTGGTTTTCTTCTTATATTTGTCTTCTGCAGATTGAATGATTTGTCTTGAATATTTGTCTTCTGCAGATTGAATGAAGCAATTCAGGCTTAGTTTTCAGAAATTTGTAGAATTCAATGCATGAGTTGAGTACTAAATATTACATTTTACTGTGAGAATTGCTTTTAACGTTTTGATTTGCAATCGAGTTTTTTCATTGGTCCAAGACTTGGTCATCGCAGAAAAGAGGCTACATGAAATTCGGCCCCAATGAAAAATGGCCCCAAACTAAGAGTGAAAAATCACCCCCAAAATTGGGGCTGCTTTTCATAATGAAATAATACCCCAATTTCAAATATGAAATAAGGCCCCACTGCGATGAAATAAGGCCCCAAATCTGACAGTAAACCCAAGCAGGGGGGTTGCAGGGGGCAGCATGCTCCCCCATACGTTTTCGTTCTTTTGGGGCTTTATTTCATAATGAAAATTTACCCCAAACTGAAAAATGAAAAAGGCCCCCAAATATGAATTGTCACCCCAATTCGCAGAATTTTACGCAATTTTTTGTTGTTGTTGCCTTCCATGTAAATTTTTGATTTTTCATTTTCAGTTTGGGCCCATTTTTAATATTGGGGCCAAATTTCATGTACCCAGAAAAGACTCGTTCCACCGATACTGTTGTTCGCGGCAAGCACAAAATGTATTCATTCTACCAACATAGCGATTTCGTTGTGCTCACTATTTTCGGCTTGCAGATGTTGATGAATATTTCCACCAGAAATCTGCTATGGTGAAAAGAGGAGTTTATAGGATAAAAAAGGGATTTTGGAAATTTTCAGGGGATAGTTTCTTTGACTTCGAAAAAAGGGATAATCCCCTAAAAAAGAGGATAGATACGAGTGTGCTATCATTGATGTTACTCACGTTTAAAAAATGTGCCGACTTGTAGGTATACCGGAAAAAAATATACGATTTCCCTTTTGCCATTTTTGCTATTCTTGATTCGTTGATATTTTTATTTTTTATTATGCTTACAATTTGCATAAACAACACTTCAGCGGGTCAACTTTCTGTCATCAGCTTTTACAACTCGGGCTGTATTGAATAGATCAACACAAATAAAAATCCCATGTGTTCACTCTTCACTATATAGATAAGCACGATTTTCTTTTTTAGTAATAAATATGTCAATGTGTTTGGAAAAGTATGTACATATATCAGCCGACAGAAATTGCATTTTTTGCATCAACTTATTCCCCTCACTTTGACATTTGATTCATTAGTTAGTAAGCGATGCGACAGATCGTCCGTCGGTAATTGAATAAAGAACCAAGATTATGTTAATCACTGAATGACTTCACGAATTTGGAAATTTAGAACGAAAAAAAGATATATCATTTATTATAACAGCATTCTCGAATTCAGACGGCCAAGAGTTTCAACCCGAAAAATGTTCTTGGAGACAATATTTGATGTCATGCATTTAATTTTACATTGTTACCAAATTTACATGACATATTATGGGTAAAGCAATATAAATCATTGACCACAAAAAAAAAATATGGAAACGCTTATAGGTTTAACAGATCACTTGTTCCAGCATTCCAATGTTTGGTTGGAAATTTGCATAACACATTTTTAAGCTACTGTTTAGATCTTACATTATTGAAGAAGGCCGTTACCTGATGGTGCTATCTTTGTGAGCCATCCCAAATGGTAATATGTATATTTAAATTCAAATGATTTTAGTTTTATTTTTGATCATCTTACGGTCAGTTACTCATGCAAATTAAATTTTTAAACTAAAGAGAGGAAACACTTTGGCGATTGTTGCCATTGATCTTCAATGATCAATTAACTGGAAATAAATGCCAATGTTAAAAACACTAGTTATGTTAAGTTCATAAAATGTTATGAAGTTGTTTGCTTGTTTATTTTCGTGATACTTAATGATGACCTTAAATGGGTTTAACGTTATGCCTCAGTAAATATTCATTCGAGTTGAACTATACTTTATTTTAATTACAGATTTAAAACTTGGTTTTTAAGAAAAATATTTATATTTTAAATAATTTAATGTCATTGGGCCTCCGCACACGAGATGAATTCTACCGGCATAAAACCGATTTTGTAGGCGAAGGGACTGAGGTGAGTGGAATGAAACGGCAGAAAATTTTCTGCCAAGTTTGAGCGGTTGAACAAGTCAGAAAACGAATACATATACAATTTTCAAAATATTTCGTCTGAAAAAATTAAAAATTCTTAAAGTCAAATATCAATTTTGAAAAAAAAAACTATCACATTGAAAGGAGGTTCATGTATACAGTTTGTTCTGCCGGCAGAAATCCTCCCGTGTGCGCTCGAAGTATAGTATAAATCCGTTTTTATGCCGGCAGAATTAGTCTCGTGTGCGGAGGCCCATTCTCCTGCTTTCTCCGAAAATCAAACTGTTATAATTATAAAAGGGAGAAATAGACTCCTTCTTTTCTGATTGTTTTGGACAATCATTGCCCAATGGCATAATTCTCTAGATTTGCTATTTCTACATTTACTATTTCGTTGGTTAAATTTGTTCTTCTGATGCTATCTAAGCGCAGCTAAGAAACCGAAACAGCACTGGCTGATTCAAACAAACACAAAAACTCAACGCACGACACGACTTAAAAAAAAATGAACGACTGGATCGAAAAACTCCTGACTCCTGATTTACCTAAAATTTCTGTGTTGTCAACAAATATGACTTGTAAATGATTGTGCATCGTATAAGTGTAGAATTATCTATTTAAAGGTTAAAGATCCAAAAAGAAGCAGAATAAGATTACAGGATGTAGTAAATATGTAACATTAACCACTGACGATAAAATATGTAAAACTCTTAGGCAAGGTGCGCATTGAAGTAGTGTGGAAGTTGCGTGCGCTCAGGTTTCCATTATGAACACTAAAGCCCAGTATCCTGCTCGCGCTAAATTTTATCTCCCATATACAAAAATTTCTACAGAGATAAAATTTAGCGAGGCAGTTTAGCAGTTTAGTATCCTGTTCCGCACGCTAAATTCTTATTTTCATATAGAAGGGACACACTAATTGTCAGTCGAGTATAACAATATTGTGTGTTAGCAATCCTCCGCGAGCAGGATACTGGGCTTAAGGTAGAATCCAAAAAGAAGCAGAATAATATTACAGGATGTAAATATGTAATATTAACCACTGACGATAAAAATATGTAGAACTCTTGGCAATGCGCGCATTGAAGTAGTGTGTAAGTTGGGTGGTGACCAAGAGGCAGATGGCATAGGAGTGGTGAACCATTTACTAAAATGTTGTCATATGTTGAATTCTTGGTCGCCTCGCATATTTTTAGTTTTCGAGTAAACAAAAACACGCAGTTGTAATGCTTAAATCCACGTCGTCAACACTTGCCACTTGCCACTCGAAAATGAAACATGTTCGAGATAAGTGGCTCCCTACTAGCGTCACGCTAATACCACGTCGCCCCCACTCCGATTTAATGAACGGGTCTTCATTTGTTAGCGATTCCACCTTCCACTTAGTCACCACGCCACTGCCACGTCACTTGATGACCACTTGAGTGCACGCCTTGCTTTACACCTTCTACGAAAGAGGTTTTTTGTTGATTGCTATTTAATTTGTACATTGTGTGAATAAGGAGTAAGATTTGGGTAGATGTTTACCAGAAAATGCTTTATTTGCACTTATGAAAGGTCCTTATTGTAACAAATACAGCAATGTTTTGGTTGAAAAGTACTATTTCCCAATGTTTAGCTGAAAACTGAGTACCTATACCTACAGCGTATTACGGAGAATGCAAAATATTACATTATTTAAATTTGTATCAAAATCGAAACTAGGACTTTCGAGAAACGAGCGGAAAACGGTATACCTGTTTGAGAAAATGTTAAAGTAGGTAGTGTAGGGTGGGGTACTTACTTTTGAATCTGCCCTACTCTACACTACTGTTTTCCGGAAATCAAGTAGAAAACGGATAGAGTTTTCTATCAATTTAATAATGATCATAATAAACCTTAATATCTACATTATGTAGTACTTACATTTTCGAAAAAAATATACGAGAATTAGTACCAGTGATGGGACTTCTACCACTTAAGTGGTATTTCGACCACTTTTTGCTCAACCCAAAATTCTACCACTCACAAATCCAAATCTACCACTTTTTCAGATGGGGAAAAAATGGAACAATAAGGCATTTAATAACAAATACCCACGCACTAGAAGACTTACCTATTTTCCATCATCCAGACAATAGAAATCGAGTGCAGTGTTGTTATAAACTTTTTCTGAGAATCGTATTTTTTGGATTGTGAGAATCGTAATTATCGTATTTTGTAAAAATGTGTGTAGGGACGTATTAGGGTGTTTAGAAAGATGTGCCATTCTAACAAATGTCATAAACGGACACTATGCGATTGATAGGTATACCTACCCTTCAACGACGTCTGTAGAAGGTACTGAAGTCCAGGGGCAGACATTGTAATCACCTATACTTTCCAGTGGCAACACAATGGGCCTTACTTACTTAAGGTAGTGCTACAGTCCGGGGTGGACCTGGGCCTCAACCAACAAGCGTCTACAGCCAGCACGATCTTTGGCCAGTTGTCTCCAGTTTCGCACGCTAAGTTGGTTAAGGTCCCCTTCCACATGCGTGCGCCACCTGAGTCGCGGTCTTCCTCTACTGCGCCGTCCCTCGGGTGTGGATTCGAAAATTCGAAACACAATGGACCAAATCTGGTTTAAAGTGCACCTCATCGAGGACCACTTAAACCATAGCTTTTAGTACCTAAAAACACTTAGTTTCTATTAGTTGGGTGCGAACCTCTTAAAGTAGATACTTATAAATTTTAACAGTATAGGGGTACTGTGGTAACCACATTTGCCCTAAATTCTCAAACTAGGTCACAAAATTGAGAAATTGGGATTATTTTGATATCGAACTCGAAAAAGTCATCAGCATTTTTGGACGCAAATGACCACCAATTTAAAAACTGGGTTAATCTCACTTCCCCCATTCAAGGCGGTTATGTTCAGCTAGCATGTTTGTTTGGGATTTTTGACAACAACGGTAGGCGATTGAAAAGCTTCAGGACTGTGGGCCTTATCTAATATTAATCATTTTAAACGCTTACCTTAACTATTTAGTAATTCTCAAGATATTCAAATTCAATTTCGAAATTTCGCAATTTTGCGTTCGTAAAATGTAATGTGGATATCTACTAAAAAAAAATATTAGTACTATGCCACCACCACGCTTTGGCTACTTAAAAAATACAGTTCGACTTATTTTGGTAAACAGTTTCATGGGGTCTACACGGCTGCGTTTTTTCTATGACTTGGAAGCGGCAATGACTAGTTCTAAAATACAGGGTAACGCACTGTCTCCGTAGTCCGTAAATGATAACTAGCTACTCTGTGAATAGAGTCCTCTTCAGTGATCCAAACGATAGATAGAATTAAGATAGAATTAAGGCGCATATCTTCAAAATAAGTGGCGGAATTTTCGAATGAAATTGTGTGCCAAAAGAAGTATAACTTCACTTACAGCAACTTGCAACATAACGATCAATAACCTGAAGCAGTTCTTATTATGAGTAGACAAGTTCGCTACACTGACGTTTGGAGTCGGAGGGCTTGAAATGGAATGCAACGTATGTTGTGTACATTTGCATGCTTGTCTAAGTTTGGAAACAGCATCTTGTATAGCATACTCAAACCGCATACAGACACGGAAAACTAAAAAAAATTACAAGGCATTTTCAAGGCTTATGACGTTTTTTTGTTTGTAAAATGGTCAATCAACTGATCGGTGGCATAATTGCAGTCGTCAAATTTATGCTGATCGGGTCACAATCACAAGCAATGGCCTTAACTAATGCAACCCTTCTACCTTTCTATATGTATGTCGTATGTTCTATACAATGGCATGTATTCTGATGCACTTAGTTATTCCTCGACATGCGACACATTTTTGAGACATGTGACATATGATAAACTAATGCACTTCACCTGAAATCGTGATAATCGCGAGGAAAGTATAAAACAAGCAAACTTTGTAACTAGCTTCCTGAAAAAATATTTCCAGAGGACTACACCATACAACAAATTAAGTGCAAAACTAATAAAGATTCTGTTCGCCTTTCCTGTGTGGAGTATTTAAAAATAATGCGAAAATAAATTCTAACTTTTCTTGATTTGCACATTTGGTCTTAAATTTGTTCGTTCGTAGTTTTAAAATCCGGAAGGAAGTAGTTACGGCAGGGTTTTGAAATTTGTAATTTTATATATACCTATTTTATACGTCGTATTTGACTGCTTCAAAAATCGTAAATATCGGAACATAAAATCAGCAAATCGTAGAAATAAGGCCAACTCAAGCAAAAATCGGAGCGTCGTATTTGCTTTCCAAAATCGTCACAATTACGATATTTACGACCATATAACAACGCTGATCGAGTGGTTGAATAATTTTAAATTTTTGTTCACTGGAAAATTGGTACTGGTACTGGTACTGAACTTTGGAAAAAAAATCGGTGATACTTTGTGAGGTGTCGTTTATAGAGCTCAAGAATATTTGTTCTGAATGTTTGCAAAAAATTATTCATCATATTTTGGGTAATGATAGCATGATAGCAGCATTTATGGTATGTTTTTAAAATCTACCACTTTCTACTACTTTTTGGTTTCCCAGTATACCACCTTTTGCCCACCCTCAAGTCCCAACACTGGTTAGTACACATTTTTCAGAGTAGCTAACTTTATTCAAATTTTTAGCTGATTAGGCAGTCATGTTAACCATTGTCTATCTTAACTAGGTGGTTTAAATTAAATCGCTTGAAAATACATACAGTCCGTAACATTTGGATAGTCTCACCCATTGTCTTTTTTTTAAATTAAGGGTTTCCGTTACTTCTTTCATGCTTACATAAGGAATTATATACTGAGTGACAAGGTAAGATACTGCTCTATGAGACTTTGTCAAAAATTGAGAAATTTCTTAAAGCTAACGGAACTTTCGAAACCAATTTCGTCTGCAGTCACTAAAGTTTGAATTTTTTTTTTTGTAACATTAGCTATCGGGAAGTGATAAAACGTTTTTTTTTTGTATTTTTTCTTTGTATCAACTGTTAAAAATGTTAGAAAAAAATCATTGACAGTAGCAGAATTTGCCAAAATAGAGGCCTATCATTAGCAAGGCCGTTCTAACCGCACTGTAGCTCATAAAATTAATCGAAGCCCGAAAGTAATTATTAATTATTTAAAAAATCTTTTATTATACCGTTATTATATGGAAAAAACTATGAAGGCCGTACTGCTTCAGTTCTTTCTAATCAAGACAAGCGGAAAACCATTAGATGAGCTTCCAACTCCACCCACTCTTTGAATAAAATAAGACATGAAGCTGGATTAGAAGTTAGCCAAAGGACCATAAGTCGGGTTAACAAAAGTGTTGTACACTTAAAGCGACTAAAGATGAAGAAAAAACCACAACCATCTAGGTCCATGGGTCCATCCATGGGTTGAAGTAAAAATAACACTTTTCGTCAATCGTTTGAATTGCTGCTGTCATCAGTATTCCATGCCATGCGGTATTTTGCAGAAGTAAGCCCCTGTATTTTACGCGCATTGTTTAGTTGTGGTTTTTTCTTCATCTTTAGTCGCTTTAGGTGTACAACACTTTTGTTAACCCGACTTATGGTCCTTTGGCTAACTTCTAATCCAGCTTCATGTCTTATTTTATTCAAAGAGTGGGTGGAGTTGGAAGCTCATCTAATGGTTTTCCGCTTGTCAATGGGTGAGGCTATCCAAATCTTACGGACTGTATGTACCAACACCTTGATTCATTCATTCATTTCATTCATTTTCAATGGCCGGCTTTCCCAGTAAGTGGGTCGCGGGTGTAGGTTGCCCAAGTGGACCCTCCATAACTCTCGATTCTCCGCCATCGACTCTAAATCTGTAATACAGAAGCTCGTAAATGAACATCTTTAAAAAGCCCGTATTTTTTACGGCCACAAGCAGGATGATAATTAGGGTTTTTTGTTTTACGGGCTTTTTTACCGGCATTTGCTTTACGAGCTTTTGAAATACGGGCTTTTAGAAACGGCCGTTTGGAAAACGGTTTTTGGATTGCAGGCAAACAAACGGTACGGATTCCATAGCACGTCTTGGGATCCTGTTTGGGGGACATGCGTTTAACATGGCCAAACCACCGAAGTATGTACCTCTCCGTACGGAGAAGTAGCTACTCGACTTTAAAACCTTAATATGGGAAGTACCGCTGGCAACCGCCAGCTCAGAGCAAAAATGGGGTAGGTACACCCTACAAATCTGTTTTAAATATATTTAAATGTTGTTACATATATGCGAAAGGATATGTGCCATGTAAACTAATGTGATTTTCCATTGAGCTCATGAGATTTTTATTTCAGATCTCAGATTTTTCGTGGCAAATGGAACACGAAATCAGATTGATCTGTGGAAATTGTGTTCGTCTTCGTTTGTTGATGGAAACATACCAACTTAATATGGATAATAATCATATCGACGAAGAATCGAAATCCACACATAATGATGAAGAAAAAGAAAATGACGAAGGAGATAATAATTGCTCTAAAATTAAGTCCATGTTCATTATTTACGTTTTTGTTCTGAATAATTGTTTTTCACGATGCTTTTCGTAGTTTTGTTTTGAAAACAAATTCTGAATGACGCGACATAAAACAGCTCTGCTACCTGATACCTATTGCTATTTATGTCGAAATCTCGAAAAATATCGAGAACGAGATGTACAAAAAGTAATCCGGATCAAAAAAATTGATTGATTTTTTGCTCAATGGAACTGAAAAATGATCTAAAAAAACAGGATTTTTTTTGCCCAATGGAAAACCACATAAATGGGGGAACTTATATGTATACACTCGCACCTAACGACATTTGACAGTTTATTCACTATTTCACCTCCTGCCATAGAATTTCTTGTTTTTGCATTTTCACAGATAGAAAAACCGATATAGAATTTATTTATTTGAAATTTTGCGGGAAAGATCGGTTAGGTGGGTAGGAAGTAGACAGACAGGGTTACTCTCTCATCGTAATGTCTGAATTGATTAGGTAACGTCTAGAGTTTAAAATTTTGAATGAAAACAATATCTTCCTCTTACTACCTGTAGTTCCCTATACAAGTAAGTTACAAATGCACTAAGGTACGGTTCATGTGGTTAGAAATCCGGATGCATAATTACCGATGCGGCGATGCGAGTGGCAGAAGATGAAATTAGTAAAACTTCCGCCTACCGGAATATTTTACTGAATTCGATATAGTTCCTTGTTGAGTACAAAGTGCTAAACTATCCATCATACGCATACCTACTCGACATAGCAACTAGTATTCAAAAGTCAATTTGTTAAACAAACAAATTATGTAGGTAGGTAGGAAGGTAGTATGGGTATCATCAATGCGTTACAAACGGCAACATAACAAAGCGGAACAATTTATGGAGGTATGTATACATTTATGAGATAACTAACGATGCGAACAGACAAATTAACTATTAACCCATTTCCTGCGGTCATTCAAACCTATAAATAAATCTCTTTAAAAATCCATAAACAATATGATATGAACATAAGCCCATTTTTGTCGCAACTCCATTCACTGCGAATGCTGTAGTGATGCATTATAGACTAAAATATATTTATACCTAATGATTTATGATTAGGTACCTTGTTTAATTAAATTGTCAAAATATTACGTATAGCTAAAGTAATAAATAATATTATTAATACGATGTATTATAAGCACACCAACCTTTTATAGGAGACCCACACTCGTCAGCATTATTATTTCCAGTTAGCTGAATAAGTGCACACAATAAATTCCATAGATGCGAAGAAATCAACAATGAATGCGTTATCCAATTCAAATTGTGCACAAGATACAAACGTTAACGTTGCGAGTTGCGAGTACGCCACAGTCAGTAGGTATATCTAACACCAAACAAAGAAATCAATTGTTAACGAATTATGCAATATTTCACGCGTTCTTTATTATAAACGAATATTAAGTATTATTATTCAATTTCGATCCGAATTCCGAAGCACTGTTCGTTGTGTCAGCAATAATGCAGAATATGACTGCAGGATTGCTGAATCTAAATTGACTTAAATTATTCAGACTGTGATAAATTGCACTTAACGACCACTGTATACACTTGCAGTAATAATTTTCTACTTAACAGTTTAATAAATTTAAAACGAAACGAACGTCAATTGAGACTTTGTGAATTCCAAGCCTGACTTGCATATTGCCAGCTATCACGTATTTAGCGAAGATTTTCTGACGCCTGACGGGTCGATTAAAATTAATTCCACTCAATATGAATGAATTCCAATCCAAGGTGGATAAGGTATCCAATATCTGGAACCAAGAAGCTCAATAGCAACACCGGTCCATGGTCAATTTACGAAAAACCACTTGCCGGTCTCAATCCGATACACAAAACAAAATACGAACCAAGAAAACTATTTCACGGATGAT